>JAJOZX010002914.1:0-190000 GCA_023014485.1 Bathynomus jamesi | reverse complement strand
TTTCAGCAAATTTTAAAAGGAAAATTACGACTCATTCATCTCGTAAACTTACGTCTTTGAATTAAAATTATTAATGAAATCCGGCTCTCCTTCAAAATTTGACATATTCGATGCAATTTCAGCGTTATCCAGATTAATTTTGCGGTTCAAATCGTACCTGTAGTTTAATCAAATTTTGAAACAGAACAAATAACGGAATTGGACATTATTACGCATTCCATTTTCCATAGTTTTAAAATCTGATATAATTAAATTTACTTATTTCTAGCTCAAGGTACCCCAATGCCATTTGTTCTTCTTTCGCGGCATCCGGAAGGATGTTCATCTCCCAGCCTTCACTATCTAGATCTTCCCGACCCCCTTTAGATGGAACCTATAAAGCTGCCATATGGACGTGATAAATCGCGATTGTTGTTTCATTTGAAATTTCAGTATTTTCAGTACCTTTTCAATTTTCACTTGAAATAATTAATTATTAGTGGGAATTTCGATCGTAGTTAATTTAACAACACTTTTGTTCTAAATTATTATTATTATTATTAAGTCTACGTCAGCTTGAAGTTTGATAACTGATTTTAGATTTCCCTTTGAACCTTCGTAAAGATTTCTCTGTTGATATCATTTAACTGATTGAAGATCGTTTGGATAAAAACACTATTGATGTTTTAAGGATATTCAGAATAAGATTTCTTTTCAAGCTTTCTAAAGGATATGTGCTCCTTCGTCTCGAAACTTTACTTTTGCTCGAAAAATCTAAAATGTTAAAGGGAATGTAATAGTTTGAACATTTTTGGGTAAACAGTCAAAGAGTTTGCTAAAGTAATGAACGTTTTTAGTTTTTATAAAATTGAATTCGTGAGGGTATGTTTAGGGTAGCCGTGAAGTCATTATAGTTTGTGTTAATGAGTGTTCTTTTTTTTTCTAATGAGTAGTGCCTCGATAAGTTTTATGTTGCGCGTTTTATTGGCCGTGAATTATAATATTGAGCGACATTGGACGTGTTGCTCGGTGAAAACACCCGCTTACAGCCGCCATTGTAATGCGAATATTAACATCGATCAAGGAAATTATATACTGTGTAGGGATATTCAAAAGTGTGGAACCATAGGATTATTTTTCTGTTTCCAGGAAATGGCTCTGAATAAAGAATAAAGTATTGAATCATACTTTCGTCCCAATATCCCACAATGCTCGCTGCCTCACCACTCACCGTTCTGGGTCTCCAAACTTAGACACCAACTAACAGCACTGTGGGATATTGGGTTACGGTCCGGATGATTACTATTAAATCTCCCAGCAACATCTTTTACATTTACACTTCCATACGAAAGGAGAATTTCAACATGTTCTTTATTCACATCCATTTCCTGGAAACAGACCAAAAAATTCAGATTCCTAAATGATTCTAAACTTTTGAATAGACGTGAATTATGGGGACCTCGTTGATGTCCGGTTAAGGTCCGGTGATAATGTCTCCAGGCAACTGATACAATGAGAAAATGGATGTTCCGTGTGTTGGTCTCTCTTCACACGAAGGTCAAGCTGGTGGTTCCGCCTCTAGGTCTGGCTTGGTGGAGGAGCGAGTTGCTTTCTTGCGCTCTCAACTGCACATAGCCAGGTACACCCGGCTCATCTGGTACCGTCTTGAGCCAAGCATCTAGTCTTCTTTTGAAGACTTGAACTTTGACCCCTGTAACGTTTCTGAGGTCCTTTGGAAGCTGGTTAAAAAGTATTGGTCCCCTGACAACCAAGTTATTTTCCTTCAATGTTGAAGAGGTCCCTTGTCGGGCCTTTAATATGGGAACACCACACATTCTGCCTTTCCTATTTTCCAGCGTTGTTTGGATGGTAATTGGGTTTAGTTTGAAGTTTGGTACCAGTTTTTCAATCATTTTCCATATGTAGATTATGGTGTACCTCTCTCTTCTTTCCAGGAAGTACAGATTTAGTTTACGTAATGTTTCCCATTAGCTGAGTTTTTTTTAGCCATCAATCTTAACTGTGAAATGTCTCTGAGTTTCTTCTAGTTTATTAATTTCTTCCTTTTTATATGGGGACGTCAAAACTGAGCAGTATTTAAGTTTTGGTATGATCAGTGTTTTCAGCAGGGGGAATCATTACTGTCTTGTCCCTTCTTTTGAACGTTCTTAGTACCTGACCCGCAACTCCGTTTGCTTTGTTTATCGCTATCTGATTTTGTGTTTCGAATTTAGCATCATCGGTATTATTACCTCCAAATCGATCGCTTTCGTGCTTCTCTGAATTTCTTGTCTATCTGGAGCATAATGTGCAGTCTGTTTAAGTTCTCCATTTCTACCATATCTGAAGAGCTGAAATTTCTCGGTATTAAATATCAGGTTGTTGTCTTCTGACCATTTGTATATTTTATTCATGTTCCTCTGCAAGGCCTCCACTTCATTTGCATCGCTGATTTTTCTGCTAATCTTTGTATCGTCCGCAAAGGATGTTACTATACTGTTGCTGTTTACTCCATTGTCTATGTCTGTTAGCATGATAACACTGCCCAACAAAAAAATAATGTTTGCTGGTGATTTAATTCTAAGACCTGTTTCTGGATAATATTGATGTGCTGATTTCAAACATCACCTTAGATTTTGTCCATCACATCAGGTTTTCGTGCAATGTGCAATGCAATATGCCTATTTTGGGTGATCCATGAAGGGCACTTATCAAAATTGTTGATTTTTGAGACCTGTTAACAGCTGTTTTGCTGTTAAAATTTTATCTGTGGAATACGCAAATCTGTGCATTAAATCTAATGGTCATGTACAACATATTAAAATCTTGGGTATCTGTGATTTCCCCAGGTGTGAGCGTGACGTCATTATCATGGATTCATTTTTTGCTTATTTAAACACTATTAATCAATTTTGTGCCAATATTACCATTGTATATTAAAGTTCACTCCCTGCACAATTGTTTACTTTTCCATGCTGATTCTGAGTATGTAAAAACTTATTTTTTGAAAAGAAAAAAAATTGGGCATAACCCTGCCAAAATGCGATATCTCCGTATTTGAATGCTCGAAAACCTGACGTGATAGGCAAAAACTAAGGTGATTTTTGAAATCAGCACACCAGAGTTACCTAAAAACAGGTGTTAGAATTAAATCAGCAAAATTGGTGTTGGGCAGTGTAATGAACAGGAGTTTGGAAGAGATTTGGCTCGGAGATTCCCAGCTGTGTCACTGCATCCGCTGTATGACATTTAGCAGCCGTATTGTGTCTGCGATGTTGAAAAAATGTGTCTATATCCATCATTCATATATATATATATATATATATATATATATTAGTGATGTAGGTCACATCCGCATCCGCATCCGCGGAACATCCGCACATTTTCTCGCATCCGCGTCCGCATCCGCACTTTGGACTGCGGATGTCGTGCGGATGTGGACCGTTGAGATAAAACGTCATTAATAAGCGGAAATTATCAAATTCTACTATATTAATAGAACTAGTTCATTGTGCGCAAAAGTGATGCAAGCGACAAGACGAGAGGCTGTTCTTGTATGAAGTTACTCTCTTGCAACCTACTTAGATCCACGTTACAAAGCTAAGTTATTTTCACCTAGTACATCAGAACGAGTTAAATCATCACTTGGCAAAGCAGTTGAAGAGCTTCAATCTCTTGAATCTGTCGCTTCGCCACCCACCAAAAGAATAAAAGTTTCAGTGACAGAACCAACACCTTCAACAAGCAAATCTATCACAGAATCTGTCTCTCAGTTTCTTGAGTCAAGCAGCAATGACGAGACCTACGCGATGTCAAAAGATGTAGTAAAAATGATCGAGAGCTATCACCAAGAAAAACGCCTGGCTGCATGTGACAATCCTATTAGTTGGTGGAAAAATACGCAGAATATCTATCCATACTTGAGTAAACTTGCAAGGAAACATTTAGCCTGTTCTCCAACAAACGTACCAAGCGAGAGATTATTTAGCAGTGCTGGATTAATATATGATGAAAAGAGAAACAGACTGGCAGCAGAAAAGGCAGAAAAGTTAATGTTCCTTAAGCATAACCTTCCTATAATTAAGTTTGAACATTAAACGATGAACATCTTAGTTTACTTTATTTTAATTACTCATTTATAAATATGCCTAATAAAACTTTAAACTTAATATAAATAGTTATCAAGCTAATTAAAGATCTCTTTCTATAAGGGTGGAGGTTGGGGAAAGAGGTCGGTGGGGTGCATTTGAGTTGGGTTCACGTCCCGCATCCTGGTAACACAATTATGGTTTCTAATTGTGGCTGAAACTCAACAAAATATAACGAATTTATTTGCAGACGAATTCACTAATTGATTTCTATATTAGTTAGATGCTTGATATTATTTTATGTTCAGAGAAAAGTACAGCAATTATTGTACAATTAATCAATTATACTACATTATAGCTACAGCTCTCTCTATATAATAACTTATTATATACGTTAAACACAACAAATCTCGAATATATCCTAAAAAATAACGAAAATGTAGACATCCGCATCCGCATCCGCATCCGCGGATGTTGAAATCAAACATCCTCATCCGCATCCGCATCCGCGGATGTGAAAAAAATGACATCCGCTACATCACTAATATATATATATATATATATATATATATATATATATAATGCTACAATGTTTCAGACCAACACAGACCCTAGGATCCACTTGTGGTTGGTCTACCTAACTACGTTCTTAATTGTGTATTTTGCATGTCCTCCGTGGTGGCGGAGAGGATCTACAATTTTACGTGGATTCCGAACCACAAAGCCTTAATTTTACTACCTTAAACTATACCCAATCTATCAACATATGCGTCTAATCGATTTTTAAACATGTTTATAGACGTGCTACTAATTACTTCTACCGGCAAACTATTCCACCTATTTACTATTCTATGCGTAAAAAAGTTTTTGGCAACTGCTGTCTCAAACCTTCTACTTGTCAACTTACACCAGTTATTTCTAGTCCTATTATATTGAGATATTTCGAAAAGCTATCTCTATCTACGTTATCGAACCCATTCATAATTTTGAAAACCTGGATTATATCACCCCCTTAGCCTCCTAGTCTCGAGTGTAGTTAATTTTAACTCCTTAAGCCTATAATCGTACGACCTAAGCGACGGAATCATCTTAGTTGCTCGTCTTTGAACTCTTTCGATTTTGTCTATATCTTTTCGCATATGCAGATTCCAAAATTGGATCGCGTTGGATCCGCTCCATCAACGACCACCCTCTGTTTCCTACCTCGCAACCACTTTTCTATCCAATTTATTACTACACTCTGATTCCATGAGCCTTAGTTTTTTCAATGAGTCTTATGTGCGGTACCGTGTCAAACGCTGTTTGAAAATCTAAATAAACTACATCATCCGCCCGATGACTATCGTAAACTTCAACCACGATTTGAAAAAATTGTAAAAGATTAGTTAAGCAAGATTTGTTTCGCCTAAAACCGTGCTGCGTATTTCTAACCAAGTTATGCAATTCTAAGTGTTCGACTATACGATCCTTAATTATTGATTCCAGTAGCTTACCTACAACAGACGTTAAACTGATTGGCCTATAATTTCCCGCCGCACCTTTATCGCCTTTCTTAAAGATAGGTGTTACATTTGCTAACTTGAAATTATCTGGTACACACCCCTCAGAAATAGACGCATTAAAAATCTTTGTTAGCGTCACAACAATGCTTTCTTTCAATTCTTTTAGTTGTATGGGATATATGGAATCCGTCCCCGGTGATTTACTCAGTTTCATTTTATCAATATAGCGAATTACCTTCTTTTCACTAACCACAATATTATCCAAAATATTATCATTATCAAAAGGTATTATGGTATTATGTCTATTACCGTAGGGATATTCGTTACATCTTCTATAGTAAAAACTGACGTAACAAATTCGTTTAGCAAAGTAGCCATTTCCTTTTTTTCAGAAACTAGCTCTCCGTTAAAATTTTTCAACGGCCTCCAAGACACTTTTTACTGGATTTTTATTGTTGACGTATTTAAAGAATCGCTTGGGGTTTTCGTTACCGTCACGAACTATGGAGATTTCAAATTCGCGCTTGGACTTTTTTAATTACATTTTTCGCTTCACGTCTCAGAGATATGTAGTTGTTTCGTAACCACAAATTGTTTTTATCGCACTTATGTAGCCTATAAGCCCTAATGTCTCCTACTCTAGAAGTAAACCACAAGGGCTTGTTGTTTACTTTCGCACGCTTAATTTTGTATAGTGCACATTCCTCATTTATAATCCTAAATACTGTTTCAAACGATTCCCACATTAGTTTTGCGTTGGAGATCCACATTACGTTTTCCCAATTGACGTGTGACAATTCATTTCAAAATTTACAAAAGTCTGCGTGCTGGAAGTTAGGAATTTTAATCGATCGAGTTAGCTGGTTTCGAGTGACTTACTGAGAGAACAAACTCTATCATATTCTGATCGCTATTGCTTAACGGTTCTATTACTTGAAGACCCGCGATTAGCCTATCATCCGTAGTTATTACTAAATCTAAAATACGGTCCAACCTCGTAGGTTCCCCAACCTTTTGAATAAGAAAACTAGCGTCGAGAAAATTAACTAAATGATTACCTTCCACGTCTCCCTGCATTGTATCGTAATTCACGTTGGTAAAATTAAAGTCACCAATAACTAAGGCCTGCTCACTACCTATTATTCTCTTTAGTTCACGATATAACGCTTCGTCCGTATCAGCTGTTTGATTAGAAGGCCTATACAGGGCCGTTTCTAGCCATTAGGGGGCCCTAAGCAGTATACCATTTGAGGCCCCACCCCTCCATCTACCAACTCACGCCTTACTACATCACCGCAGCACACACATACAAAAAATGGCTGTTAATAAAAAACAATTATGAAACAATTTTAATGAAACATTTACGTCCAAAACAACAAATATGTACTTTCAGAAGACAAACAGAAAAAATACTCTTCATGAAATTCCTGAAAATTAGCTTATACATTATTTAGAATAAATGACAGAACTATGTATAAAAAAATAATGCAATTATCAACTACCAAACAATTACTAACTCTACGATACAATCGTGTAATAGCTAACAGTTATACAGAACAGTTTGTATCTTCAAAATTTTTGCCTCCTAGATTTTTTCTGGGCGAAATCATCAATAACATCATCATATGAAATCTCCCTGCCAACGTCCTGGTTGATGCTTATGATGCCAAGGCCACTGAGGCGATCCTGCCCCATTGATGATCTGAGGTAGTTCTTGATTAGCTTCATCTTAGAGAAGCTCCTCTCGGCTGACGCTACTGTCACAGGTAGAGTGCAGGCAATTCTTAGTGCAACCCAGAGATTGGGGTATAGTTCCTCCAGTTGCTTCTGATGAATGAAGGAGAGAAGCTCCAATGCAGTCATGTTGTGTGAAGGTAAAGTCGGCAAGTTCTTAATTTCGAGGGCCAGTTCTCTTCCATCAATGTCAGAGTCAGCTCCAGAGCTCAGTATCTTAGAGAGCTTTTCACACTTGCAGGACAAGTCTTCCTTGTTCATTGTGGTGAAGTTTAGGAGAACCCCAAATATGTCCCTCACATCATCTAATGTTTTGAATCTCTCATTTATTGACCCGATGGCACAATCCACCACCACATTGAAAAATTTGACTTCCAGCCTCTTTAAGGCTTCTGTAAATGGTTCGTCAGGAGCTTCGTAAGCAAAGTGCTTTTTTGTGGATCTGAGCCTCTTCTCCTTCAGCACAGCCTCCACATTCATTTCCTCACATATGTCCCTAGCTACGACTTGTGCTGCAACAAAACCTGTGTTTCTGTAGCTGGTGAGTGAGTCTTTTGTTTTTGTGAGGAGGTTGACTGCCACATCAAACTGCATTGTAGGAGACTGCAGAAGTTTGCTCACATGGTTAACTGCATGAAGAATGTCATACCATACTACTGTGCAAATCTGAAAGCGATAAGACCCTACCTCCTCTGCAAGTGCTTGTGCTTCAGTCCTGGCTATGGCATCTGTGGCATTGTTTCTGACTTCCAACAGGGCCTCTCTGATGTTGTGGCTCTGGTATCGCACAGCCTCAATGCTCTTAAGCCGGCTCTCCCACCTGGTTTCACTCCAAGACTTGAGTGTTATGTTCACGTGCTTCTTTAGGATTGTCCATCTCTGTGTAGCTGCTGCAAAAAGGTTGTACAATTTTTGTACGTTGCCAAAGAAGCTGATGGCATCTGTGGAAGCTTTAGCTGCATCAGCCACTACAAGATTCAGAGTGTGAGCCCCACATGGAACATAGAGTGCACGACAGTTCTTCTCTAATAACCTTGCCTGAACACCTTTGTTCTTGCCCTTCATGTTCGCTCCGTTGTCATATGACTGTCCTCTGCAGTCATCAAAGTGAATATTCAGTTCATCTAGTCTCTTCAGAATCAGAACTGATAAACCCAGGCCTGTACTTTCTGAAGCCTCAAGAAAGCCCAAGAAGTATTCTTTTATTTCTGGTACTTCACCCATTTTAACAGTTCTGATAATAATCGACATCTGTTCTTGGTGGCTTATGTCTGGAGTGCAGTCTAAAATGTGAGTAATATTTAGCTTGTTTTATTTCTGCAACAATGGCATCCAAGATCTTCCCACTAATGGACCCAATGAGCTCATTTTGAATGATGTTTCCTAGGTAACTTGAATGACTATATTGGCCACTTTCGACTCTGCTGATGTGTTGTTTCATCACTGGATCAAATTTGGCAAGCAGCTCAACCTCCTTCAAGAAGTTGCCATTGTCTCGATTGTACAATGTAGAGGAAGACCCCCTGAAAGCAAGGTTTCTCTCTGCCAGTGATTGGATTATACTTACAAGACGTGTGAGAACATCTCGCCAGCGTCTTCGCTCTACCTCCATTAATGACATTTCAGTTTGGTCAATGGTCCTCCCAGTTTTTAGCCGCAGTTCCAGATCCTTCCATGTTGCCATGTTATCTGCATGTTCTGAACTATTTTCATGGCCTTTCAGAAGCGAACCAACGTTTATCCAGTCTGAAAGTCCATCCGTAATTAGTTTGTACGACTTCCTTGAAAACAACTTGCAGCAGAAGCAATAAAGAGCATCATTCCTTCTAGAGTACATCAGCCAGCTTCGCTTTATTTTTTCCCCATTAATTAATGTTCTGTACATGTAATGGTGATGAACGCTTCTACCGTCCTCTCTTTTAGGGAATGTGAAATCTGGACTGATTTGAAATGGTCCTCGAGACACCAGATCTGTCTTCAAGGCATCTGACAGGACAACTGGCCAGTCATACGGATCAAGCGGTGGAGCAGATCTTGGTTCTTGTTGCTCAGTAGAAATGCCTGTGTGGTGTTTGAAGCTGAACAGAAGATGGGCCACTTGTTGGTTCATCAGGCTCTACTTCTACTGGTGTTTGAGGTTGCATAGAGGATGGTCCTGCTGTTGGCTCATGATGCTCATCAGGCTTTGCTGAGGATGGCTTTTCCAAATATTTCAGTAGTGCTCCTGAGAAGAACATAACATTACATATTCTGTTAGATTTTGCTAAAATACTCTTTCTTATCTTGTTTGATAACACTAGGCAACAAATTTCAACTTTTTTTTTGTTACAGACACGTGAACTACTGATTCCTACTAAAGCGCTGATGCTGATTTCAGATCTGATATCAAAATTTCTCTATCACGTCCAGATTTTGTGTAACCGAAAACCCCTATTTTTCATTTTTTTTCTCACCCGCTTCTATTACGAAAGCCGTCTAAGCTACTTTTCCGTGCCACGTTTTATGTTAAGCATACTTAAATAATTAGTGAACAGGGATGTCTTTCCTCCTTTATTCTGGCTTAAGACAGACAGCGGAATTCCGCTGGCGGAGTTACCACCCCTGCGCCCAACCATCCACCCAAAGCGCGTTAGTATTTTGTTGTTACTACTGAAAGGCAAATTCCTGTTCTTAAGTGAAACTTTGGTGTGTCCTCTTCCTTTGTCGCTTGTAGGATGACGAGCTCTCCTTCTGCAGGAACCAACAATAATCTCCCATCATATTTGGGTTGAAATTACCTTGGTATCTGTTTTCCATAACTGAGATCTGTTGGTGGAAGCGCTCACCATGCTCGTCACTTACAGCCCCAAGGTTGGCCGGGAAGAAGTCAAGATGAGAATGTAAAAAATGAATTTTCAAAGACATTCTGCATCCCATTATTTCATAAGATTTAAGCATGTTTTCTACGAGTTTACGGTGGTTTTCAGCTTTGTGGTTTCCAAGAAAATTTTTGACAACTTCAACGAAAGATGTCCATGCTCCTAGTTCATTCTCATTTAGGTTAGATGGAAACGATGAGTCGTGGATGACACTGCGGATCTGTGGTCCAGTGAAAACTCCAGCTTCTAGCTTAGCATCTGTCAATATTCCTTTGAATTTATCCTTTAAATATTGGAAACCACTACCTTGATGATCCATACCCTTCACGAAATTTTTCATAAGGCCAAGTTTAATGTGAAGTGGTGGAAGATGTACTTTCTGAGGGTCAATAAGTGCTGGGTGTTTCACATTGTATTTACCAACAACATGTTCAGTTCTAGATGGCCAATCATGTTTTTTGTAGTGGTTCTTGTCATCTCTGCTGTTCCATAGACACAAAAAGCACATATGCTTTGTGTAGCCCAACTGTAACCCAAGAAGTAATGATACAACTTTAAGGTCGCCACAAATATTCCATGTGTGGTCCTTATATTTGATGAGTCTTAGCAGCAGTTTCATCGATTCATAAGTCTCATTAAGGCCAGTGGCATGTGCTACAGGTATTGAAGGTTTTTCATTGCCGTTGTGCAGTAATACAGCTTTAAGGCTAGCTTTACTAGAGTCAATGAACAGTCTCCATTCTTTTGGATCATAGCGACAGCCAATCCCTTGCATCAGACCACTGATATCGTGGCAGAAACAAACGTTTTCTTCCTGTAAGTAAAATGATGAAAACTGCAAATGGCGATGGCGGAAATGGGAAACTTTGGTGTTTGGTTGGAGAAGATTAAATTCTTGAAGTCTTGAACCAAGCAACTCTGCCTTTTCTTTTGGTAATTCCAAATCGCGCACTAAGTCATTTAACTCCGCTTGACTTAACAAATGTGGGGAAATATTTGCATCTGGAACATATATGCCATCTTTCCCTGTTTCTATATCACTAGCAGAATCTTCAGATGAACTGCTGTCTGTTATCGTTGCTGGTGGAACTGGTGGTGGATTTGTTTCATCATGTGGTACTGGTTTCATTGCTGATTCGCAGTTTGGGTACGTGATCTTTGATTTGTTTTTCTTTGTGAAACCAGCAATCTTTGTCAAACAAAAATAACAATCATTGAAGTGATTTTTCGGCTCACGCCAAACCATGGGGACTGAGAACGGCATAGCTTTTCTTTTACCATTCATCCAAGCTATTAACATTGCATTGCACTGTGCACAGCAAATATGTGGTGCCCAGTCCCTCTGTTGGTCTCCTAACTTACAGTCAAAATAACACTTGTAGGCAAGTTTAATCTTTGTTGTTATGTTTCTACGTTGTGGCTTAGGTGTATATTGTCCACAGACAAAGCAGAAGTTGTCTGGGTGATTTACACAAGCACGTCTATTTGATGCCATTTTGAATTACCATACAATATCTGAAAAAACGTAGAAAGTAATTATTACGATGTGCAAAATAAAAAGAAATACACACCGTAGTACAAAACAAATGCTATAAAAACACACAAGTCACCACAACCTGTCACTTGCTCATCAGCAGAGAGCTTCAACAACCGTTCTGCTTGACTGTCACGTAGCGACTCGGGATAAATTTTATTTATCAAAATTGTTCGAATTTGTATATAGTTGGCAAAAAAAATTGCTTTAACCTTGAAAAGCAAGTTTCATATTACTGGCATTAAGCCGATTAAAACCAAAATCTGGACGTGGTAGAAAATTTTACTAAAAGTGATTTGCATTTTACACAAAATCTAGACGTGATAGAAAAAATCTAATTATAGATTTGAAATCAGCATACCGAAATTAGTTAGGAGCACCTATTTGGTCTTCTGTAACAAAATCTTTGTTGCCTAGTGTAATTGATCTGTGTGAACAGAATTTGAGGTGATGTGATCCATTAAATTTCACATTTCGAAATATTATAAATATTACAGAGACTAGCTTACTCCACACGATTCCTGAGCACTTGCCTAGCTTGATGGTCTACCTAACCTACAGTAGTTGCCTGAACTGTAATCATAAGAATATACAAGTGGCACATTTCACCTGTGCTACTAGAAAGCTTCTCCTCTATTTTCTTCTTTTTCTGTTTTTCAGCTCCTGATGGATAATGTTTCATTTTCCAAGATGCACGACGTCACTAATAATAATAATAATAATAATATAATAATAATAATAATGTTTTACAATACTAGAAAAATTAAGCATTTAGGAAAGTATAAGCATACAATAAGAATAAAGTTAAATAATATAGAAATAAGATCTCACAATAGTTATTTACACATAACGACCTAAACGTTTCGTTTGGTTCCGTTTTATCACATTTTTCTCATACAAAAACTTTAATTAATACGACAATAATAATAATAATCTATACTATAATAAGAGAGCTGTCCGTCCGTCTGTCCGTCTGTCTGTCTGTCTGTCCGTCCGTCACACTTTCAGAAATTGTGAGAAAAAAATTCAGAAATTGTAAAAAAAATTCAGAAATTGTATTACGGGCGGCAATGTGAAGCTCAAGATTTTCATGACTGTGTTCTTTTCTGTAGTTTAGCAATGGGGGAAGGGTTGGGGTGGGGGGAAGGGTGGGGGTGGGTGAAAGGGGGGAGGGTGGGGGTGGGGGTAATGGAGGATGGGTGTGGTAATGGGGAGGGGTGGGGGTAATGGGGGAGGGGGTTAGCCCCCAAGTTGTATGAATGGGGGTGAGGAGGTTTTGGGAGATACCAGATTCAGAAATGTTGACACAATGTGAAGCTCAAAATTTTCACGGCTGGGTTCTTTTTTTGTAGTTTAGCCTGTCTAACCGTCAGCGAAGTGACGGGAACTGTACTAGTCTATACTATAATAAGAGAGCTGTCCGTCTGTCTGTCCGTCTGTCCGTCTGTCTGTCCGTCACACTTTCAGAAATTGTTAGAAAAAATTGTGAGAAAAAAATTCAGAAATTGTAAAAAAAATTCAGAAATTGTATTACGGGCGGCTATGTGAAGCTCAAGATTTACATGACTGTGTTCTTTTCTGTAGTTAAGCAACGGGGGAAGGGTGTGGGTGGGGGGAAGGGTGGGGGTGGGGGTAATGGGGGATTGGTGTGGTAATGTGGAGGGGTGGGGGGAATGGGGAGGGGGTTAGCCCCCAAGTTGAATGGGGGTGAGGAGGTTTTGGGAGATACCAGATTCAGAAATGTTGACACAATGTGAAGCCCAAAATTTTCACGGCTGGGTTCTTTTTTGTAGTTTAGCCTGTCTAACCGTCAGCGAAGTGACGGGAACTGTACTAGTAATAATAATAATAATAATCTATATTATAATAAGAGAGCTGTCCGTCTGTCCGTCTGTCCGTCACACTCAGAAATTGTGAGAAAAAATTGTGAGAAAAAAATTCAGAAATTGTAAAAAAAACTCAGAAATTGTATTACGGGCGGCAATGTGAAGCTCAATATTTTCTGACTGTGTTTTCTTTTCTGTAGTTTAGCAATGGGGAAGGGTGGGGGTGGGGGTAATGGGGGATGGTGGGGTAATGGGAAGGGTTGGGGGAATGGGGGAGAGGGGTTAGCCCCCAAGTTGTATGAATGGGGGTGAGGAGGTTTTGGGAGATACGAGATTCAGAAATGTTGACACAATGTGAAGCTCAAAATTTTCACGGCTGGGTTCTTTTTTTGTAGTTTAGCCTGTCTAACCGTCAGCGAAGCGGCGGGAAATGCCCTAGTATTAATAATAACTCCAGCTATATTCCTATTCTCGCCCACTGAGCTATGACCTGGGAGCCTGTCTAGGGGCCCCCTAGTAGCAGCGGGGCCCTAAGCGGCCCCTTAGTCTGCTTATGCCAGGAAACGGCCTTGGGCCTTTATATAACCGCAACTAGAAGTTGGAAATCGTTCAATTTAAGTTCTGCTATAGTCGAATCTATCGGTTCTGGAATTCTGTGTTTTACTTCTACAACGTTCGCAATATTATCTTTGATATACAACATAACCGCCTCCTTGCCTACCTATTCTGTTTTTAACAAAAAGTCAAAAACCTCTAATTTGATACTCCCCTATAACTACAAAGTCACGTGTTTCAGTGCTAAGCCACGATTCATTTATCGCAATTAAATCATAGTCTTTACAAGCAATTAAAGAAAGAAATTCGTTTATTTTATTTCGTAGGCTACGAGCATTTAAGGATAGAACCTTCGCATATATATAATTTATATATACGGTGTATATATATGTGTGTGTGTGTGTGTATATATATATATATTTGATGTAGGTCACATCCGCATCCGCATCCGCATCCGCGGAACATCCGCACATTTTCTCGCATCCGCATCTGCATCCGCACTTTGGACTGCGGATGTCGTGCGGATGTGGACCGTTGAGATATATCGTCATTAATAAGCGGAAATTATCAAATTCTACTATATTAATAGAACTAGTTCATTGTGCGCAAAAGTGATGCAAGCGACAAGACGAGAGGCTGTTCTTGTATGAAGTTACTCCCTTGCAACCTACTTAGATCCACGTTACAAAGCTAAGTTATTTTCACCTAGTACATTAGAACGAGTTAAATCATCACTTGGCAAAGCAGTTGAAGAGCTTCAATCTCTTGAATCTGTCGCTTCGCCACCCACCAAAAGAATAAAAGTTTGTGACAGAACCAACACCTTCAACAAGCAAATCTATCACAGAATCTCTCTCTCAGTTTCTTGAGTCAAGCAGCGATGACGAGACCTACGCGATGTCAAAAGATGTAGTAAAAATGATCGAGAGCTATCACCAAGAAAAACGCCTGGCTGCATGTGACAATCCTATTAGTTGGTGGAAAAATGCGCAGAATATCTATCCATACTTGAGTAAACTTGCAAGGAAACATTTAGCACGTCCTCCAAGAAGCGTACCAAGCGAGAGATTATTTAGCAGTGAGTGCTGGATTAATATATGATGAAAAGAGAAAGACTGGCAGCAGAAAAGGCAGAAAAATTAATGTTCCTTAAGCATAACCTTCCTATAATTAAGTTTGAATATTAAACGATGAACATCTTAGTTTACTTTATTTTAATTACTCATTTATAAATATGCCTAATAAAACTTTAAACTTAATATAAATAGTTATCAAGCTAATTAAAGATCTCTTTCTATAAGGGTGGAGGTTGGGGAAAGAGGTCGGGTAACACAATTATGGTTTCTAATTGTGGCTGAAACTCAACAAAATATAACGAATTTATTTGCAGACGAATTCACTAATTGATTTCTATATTAGTTAGATGCTTGCTATTATTTTATATGTTCAGGGAAAAGTACAGCAATTATTGTACAATTAATCAATTATACTACATTATAGCTACAGCTCTCTCTATATAATAACTTATTATATACGTTAAACACAACAAATCTGGAATATATCCTAAAAAATAACGAAAATGTAGACATCCGCATCCGCGGATGTTGAAATCAAACATCCTCATCCGCATCCGCATCCGCGGATGTGAAAAAAATGACATCCGCTACATCACTAATATATATATATATATATATATATATATATATACTTTTGTTGAGTTTGAACGACGGTTCAGGATCGATCTGCGGTCCCGTAAGTCTGGAACCATAGGGCAAAATAAGTACGTAATTCATGTTTTTCCGTTTATGCAAGTGCCCATGATGTCTTTGAGTAAGGAAGAACGCATCCAGGTAATTCTGCTCGTAGGAAATCGGAGTCAGAGGGAGGTCGCTGAGGAATTTAACAGATTGCATCCGGACCGCAGCCGATAACACACAGTTGTGTCGGCAAACTTGTAGCAAAGTTCAGGGAAACGGGATCCATAGGAGATAAACCACGCAGTGGACCTCGGAGGACATCCACGGACGATGTCACAGCCGCCACCATCCTCGCTCATTTCACAAACAGTCCCCAAAAGTCTCTTCGGCGTTTTTATTGCCGTTTTTATCATTTTGCCCTATGGTTCTAGACTTACCGGACACCCTGTATATATATATATAAAATTATTATTAAAGACAGTAACCTTGTAAAAAGGTGAGAAAACAGGTAAAATCCCCATAGGTTTAAAAAATATTCATTCATTCATCGTGTTCTGCCTATCAGGCAGGTCCAACTCGTGTGTCCCTCCAAAGTGTTCTATCCTGAGCTATCCTTTTTATCTCATGGTAGCTCCTGCCTGCCTTCAAATTATCCCGCATTGCTTTCCTTTTCCTTTCCCTCGGCCTTCTACCTTCATATCTACCCTCTATCACCACCTCCAACAATCCTTCTCCTCTCAACACATGTCCGGTCCATTTCTTCTGTCTTTCTCTTATCACCTTAATGAGTCTTCTTTCCTCCCTCACCTGTTGTAGTATTTCCTCATTACTTTGGTGTTCCCTCCAGCTTATCTTTAGCATTCTTCTCCAAATCCACATTTCAAAACTTTCCAGGAGTTTCTTTTCAGTTGTTTTCAGTGTCCATGTTTCAGCTCCATAGAGTACCACACTCCATAATCAAGCTTTTTACTAACCTTTTCTTCAGCTTCAAGTTGAGTTTACCTGTAAGTAGTCTTTTCTGTCTCTCAAAAGCTACCTTACCCATACCAATTCTAGATCTTACTTCCTTATTGCAATCTCCATTGTTGGTTAATAAACTTCCCAGATATTTAAACTGCTCAGCTTGTTCTAAGGTCCGATTTCCTTTCGTTAGATTCATTTGTGCTCCTTTCCTTCTTGCAATTTTCATTACCTTTGTCTTGGTCTCATTAATTAATTCTTCCGCCGTTGTTGTCAAGCTATTAACCACTCTGTGCAGTCCTTCCTCAGTACTACAAACAAATGCCTTGTCATTTGCAAACCTTACAGATTTGACCAATTTACCTCCCACTCTGATTCCCTCTTCCAGATCTGAGAGTGCTTCTATTATTATTGCTTCCGCATAGATGTTAAATAACACGGGGGATAGGAAGCATCCTTGCCTGACCCCTCTCCCAACCAATTCAGGCTCCGATTCTCCTCCTGCAACTCTAACATTCACAGTCTGCCCAAGATATAGACTTTTTATCAGGCTATGGTCCCTCCAGTCAACATTAATATTCTTCAATATTTCCATTAGTTTCCTCCATTGGACTCTGTCAAAAGCTTTTTCAAAGTCAATAAAACAAACATTTCCTGATCATGTTCCAGCACTTTCTCTCCCATCATTCTCATATACCAATAGCTTCTCTTGTTCCGCATTTTGACCTAAATCCAAACTGATCCTCGCCAATGTACTGCTCAGCTCTGTTCGTTAGACTTCTAGTTAGTATCCTCAGCATTATTTTTGATGATGACTGACCAAGCTTATGGTTCAAAATTCTGAACACTTGGTAGCTCTCGGTTTCTTGGGGAGAGTAATCATAGAGACTCTTATAAAGTCAGCAGGCCAGTCTCCACTTTCAGACATGTTTCTGCACAATACATTCACCTCCTCTCCAGCATCACCTTCAAGACTCTTCAGAAGTTCTGCTGGTACATCATCTGGTCCTGGGGCCTTAGCATTTCTTAGGTCTTTTACAGCCATTTCTACTTCTCTTTCCAATATGTCCGGTCCCATACAATCTACTTCCACCTCATCTACTTCCTCCATTTCGATGTTATTAGGTTTGTTCTCTTTATCATACAGTTCTTCAGTATATTCACTCCATCTCTTCCTTATATCTTCTGGTCTTTTCAGTTTTTCTCCATTTCTCCCCTCTATTTCTCGCACTCCCAAGCTACTTCTTTTCCATCTATTTATGTCCTTAACTTTTTGGTACATTAAAATAGTTCTTCCTTTCCTTTCTAATTCCTCCAATTCCCTGCACTACTCTCCAAGCCACATCTCTCAAAAAATATAAAAACACTAAAAACCGCGAAGCTTTTCGAGAGAACTTGTTCTCTTCCTTCTGGTGGCAAGACAAAAACTGACAGCGAGAGTCTGTAAGGGTCAACATTTAAAAAATAAAGACTAAAAACGTCACACTTCAGGCAGCTCAAACCGGCGTGAATATATATATATATATATATATATATATATATATATATATATATATATATTATATATATATATATATATATTATATATATATATATATATACACATATATATATATATATACACAGGGTGTTTCAGGAGGAAAGGTCAATACTTCGGGAGGTCATAGTATCGGTCATTGTGAGAACAAAAGTTCATATGAACATGAGTCTAATTCTGAATGGTTACGGAGATAGAGCTGTTTGGATCTACAAATACAGAAGCATTGTTAATGGCAATCAAGAAAGAGAAACCAATTACTGTTTCTAACATTTAATGTTTAAACATTGGCATTTTGAATGGTATCAGATACAGAAATGACAAATTTGTTACAGTTTACAATACGTTTTCGAAAATCCCACCGTCAACCTCAATGCACTTTGCAACTCGTGTGCGAAGATCGCGTGTTGTTCGTCTGAGTTGATCTTGACGTTCCTTTATGCGGACAGCAGCATCCAAAATGCGCGCGAGCAATTCGTCTCGTGTATCCACCTTTCTTTTGTAAACTTGACTTTTCATTCACCCCTACAAACAGTAATCTAACGGAGAGAGGTCTGGAGACCTTGGTGGCCATTGAATGGGACCACCTCGGCCGATCCATCGACCAGGGAAAGTTTGATTTAGGTATTGCATCACCAGACGGGTAGAATGTGGAGGAGCTCCGTCATGCTGAAAGTACATACCAGCGCGTGTAGCCAAAGAAACATCCTCCAATAGTCCTGGCAATTCATTTTGCAGAAATTCTAGTTAACTTTGTCCTGTAAGACGATTCTCTAAAGTAACAGGGCCAATCAGCTGATCATCGATGATACCGCACCACACATTAGAAGAGAAGCAATGTTGAAAATTTGTTTCCACAGTGGCATTTGGATTTTCGCCTGACCACCGATGAGAGTTACGAGTGTGGTTGATACCGTCATGGGTGAAAGTAACTTAATCGGTGAACAGTATTAATCGAAGCAATCGGCGATTAGCATTTACCCAATGACAAAATTCCAGTCGCATGGCAGCGTCTCCTGGTTGAAGGTGTTGTACACGCTGTACATGATATGGATGCAAGCCTTCCTCACGTAATGTTCGCCATACTCTTGTGTGTGGTACACCGAGATGTGTAGAAATTCTTCGTGAGCTAGTAGTAGGACTACGCTCTACCAACTGAAGAATGTTTTCCACTTCATCCACATCTTGTTGACCTTCACGTTCAGATGAAACATGAGTGCTGGGAAGTGTACCAATCTCATGCAATGTGTTGAAAACCCTGGTAAACACTCTTCGATTCGGAATTCTGCGGTTCGGAAACCGTCGACGGTATTCTGCAACAGCAGCTGTTGCACTTCCGTCACAAAAACCGTAGACATACACCATATCTGCATATTCGGCATGTGTGAAGGTGTGTGGCATTCTTAACACTGCTTCAAACACCAAACAATGTCACTCACAACAGTCAGCTGTCGATTGGCTTATGTTACATGCTTACATTACAGCTTACATGGTTCAAGGTTATAGGGGAGGGAAGGGGGAGGAAGAGCTGGCGCGCATCAGATTCAAACAGCTCTATCTCCGTAACCATTTAGAATTAGACACATGTTCTGATGTTCATATAAACTTTTTTTCTCACAATGACCGATATTATCACCTCCCGAAGTATTGACCTTTCCTCCTGAAACACCCTGTGTATATAATATATATATATATATATATATATATATATATAATATATAATAACATACATATATTGATACCTTTGGTAACCTTTGGTTAGCTTCCGCTCGAATTGTTCATTCTGACGAAGATCAAGCTTTTCACTCCACCTTAGACCTACAGTTTAACGTGGAATCCGAACCAAGCCCCATCAGCAGCCCAGCGTCTTAACCACTAGGCCACCTAGGGTACCCATTTATCTACCAACCACTTTCTTCATTGTGTGGAAGGATGAACAGCTGGGTTTTGCTGCGCGCCGGCTGTCGTCGGGTCTCGAACCCGGGGCCGATGGATTCGTAGTCAGCGACGCTAACCACTACACCACCGAGGCGCATATATATATATATATATATATATATATATATATATATATATATGTGCTACTCTATATATATATATATTATACACAGACCGTCAATGGAACAAGGAACTTCTCTGGGAAATTAAATCCACTATAGTTCGAATAAGTAATGGTAAATGACAAATACTACAAGTTCTTCTCTTTCGAGATAGAAGGCTCAACGTGGGCAACGAGTTACTCGCAAAGGGGCCCCAAAATATAACTTCCCTCACCAGCTATCTGCCAAGTAGATAGGATCCTGCTTTGGGACAGGATCTAGGATTTACAGCTACACTAAGATGGCCCACAAACATAAGGTAAAAATAAATATCGGATATATATCGCTCCACATGGTTGTTTCTGTTTCATTTGACTAAAGAACGCTGCATGCCGAAACTTACACGGATAGGAATATACTCAGAGGTCGCTCACTTTTTGCTACTTTGTGGTGTAGCCCTGAAATCTCGCTGTTGTGTAGAGGATAGGTGCTAGTGTTGCAAATTAGTATATATATAAATCGGTTTGGTTGTGCTACGTTTTGCATTTATTGGCATTATTAATTAAAAATACTCTACTTCCTGAGTTGTGGATTAAATTAGTGCGCCTATTAGAATGCGTGGACCCCAGCGAAAACATGCTTAAACGAATAAACGTATTTACTCTAGTGGTGAACGGTTCGCCTCTACCCACCCAACTCCGTCAGCTTTCCCCATTGCTTCAGTTCTTTCTGTCTTTCGTAGTATGAGTATCGCCAGACAGTTACTGTGTATAGTAGGCGAGTTCATGTTGTGCCTTGCATGTCATACATACTATAATTAGTTACTGTATTTTCCAGGTCAAGATTATTGTTATTGCGTATGCGAAACATGAAAAATCAGAACGAAGAGGTGATAAAAGAAAACAGGAGCTTTCCCCTAACTTGAATTACATACATATATACAGAATACAGTATACCCACAGCTTTGTCAGGAGCTGAAGGGCGTGTCCCACTGCGGCGAATGGGGGAATGCATTTTTCTCTGATGTAAGGGTTTCTTTGCCCTCGCGGACCATACGACCCAGTAGTACGACCGCAAAAATTTAGAGTGGAATGCAATTGCATGCAACATGATGAGTGTTCTTGGACCCTCCACCCCCAAAAATATGTATATAAAGTATACACATTATATACAGTATATACAGGCCTCAAATGCGCCTCAGTGGTGTAGTGGTTAGGGTCGCTGACAACGAATTCATCGGCCAGGGATCAAGACCCGGTGACGGCAGCCGGCGCCCAGCAAAACCCAGCTGTTCATCGTTCCACACAATAAAGAAAGTGGTTAGTAGATAAATGGGTACCCTGGGTGGCATAGTGATTAATATGCGGTGCCGCTGGTGGGGCGTGGTTGGATTCCACGTTAAACTGTAGGTCTAAGGTAGAGTGGAAAGCTTGATCTTCGTCAGAATGAACAATTCGGGCGGAAGCTAACCAAAGGTTAAAGTTTATATATATATATATATATATGGTGTGAACTCCAATGGTAACCTAACCTAGCTGCTCAGGCCCGTAAATACAGTATGTGTAAATATATATATATATATATATATATATATATATATATATATATATATATATATATATATATATATAGTGTATAGGTGTTGTGTGTGTGTGTTAATATATATATATTATATATATATATATATATATATATACAGGGTGTCCCAAAAAAATGTATACATACTTTAACAGCTGATAGCTCAATTGATGTTTCTTTCTTTCCAAGTTAAACCCATTAGAATTAATAATGGCAGTCAGACTAAGCTTTGAACAAAGGAAATTCATTCTAAAATGCTACTGGAAGTGTGAAAACGCAGTTGAAGTGCAAAGACAGTTTAGGAGGGTGTTTCAAACAGATCCACCAACGCGACTTACCATCACTCGAATTAGAGATAAGTTTGAAGCCGATGGAACTGTTCAGAATGTCTACAAGAAGCGTTCCGGAAGACCACGGACATCGACAAGCCCCACAAAGCAAGAAAGAGTACTGGAAACGTATCACCAAAGTCCAAGAAAATCTGTGCGGCAAGCGAGTCGTGAGGTAGGAATTTCAGAATCGTCTGTCCAACGCATTTTGAAGCGCTGTCAATGGAAAAGTTACATTCCAAGATTAGTCCATGCTATTAATGAAGATGATCCGGACCGAAGAGTGGAGTATTGCGAGTTGTACTTGGCACGATGTGGATGTGGATTGGACGAAGGAGTTTCGTAGAATACCCTCCGCGTTCACCAGACCTCACACCACTAGACTTTTTTTTTATGGGGATACTTAAAAGACAAAGTCTACGCTATAAAACCTGCAACAGTCGCTGAATTGAGAGCAGCCATTGAACGAGAATGCACACAAATACCAAACGAAATGTTTCGTGATGTTTGCGATTCCATTGCTTCGCGTTATCAGCAGTGCCTGGACCAGAACGGACGTCAGTTTGAAAACAGGCGTTGACAAAACAATTAAATAATGTCTGTAGATTCTATTACATTTTGAAAATGAAATGTCTTTTAATAAACACTGCCTTTATAATTATTTAAAGTGTGTATACATTTTTTTGGGACGCCCTGTATATATATATATATATATATATATATATATACGAGTAATTCAATAAGCATCCGCACTTTTTATTTTCACAATTTTATTTTCACATCTGATAGATTATAAACACATCACTTCTCAACATAGTCTTCTTGTTTCTCAATACACTTAGTCCAGCGATCTACAAGTTTCCTAATGCCATCACAAAAGAATGTTTTTGGCTGTGTGTGTAGCCAGTCATGCACCGCCTCCTTCAGATCATCATCGCCTTGGAATCGCTGACCTCTCAAAGCGTCTTTTGCAGCTTCCTTGCAACGGGAGATGTTGGATGCTTCCATTGCATGCTCTGTCGTTTGCTTTCTGGTTCGTAGTGATGGATCCAGGTATGGACGTCTGCTCTCGTCTTTTGGCGCGGTATCATAATGAAGGTGAAAACTTTTTGGAGTGCATTATCATTGGAGATGAAACCTGGATCCATCACTATGAACCAGAAAGCAAACGACAGAGCATGCAATGGAAGCATCCAACATCTCCCGTTCCAAGGAAGTTCAAAGCGCAGCCGTCAGCAGTTAAAGTTATGCTAACACTGTTTTGGGATACACGAGGCCCTATCCTTGAACATTATCTAGAGCGTGGAACTACAGTAACAAGTGCATCGTATTCTGACATGCTTCGGAATGAGTTAAAGCAAGCAATTCGCAGAAAACGGAGAGGGAGATTGTCGGAAGGTGTTATTCTGTTACACGACAATGCGCGCCCTCATACCGCTGCAGAGACTAGAAAATACCTTCAAGAACTTAAATTTGAAGTTCTCGACCATCCAGCCTACAGTCCAGACCTGGCACCTTCGGATTTTTACCTGTTTGGACCACTAAAAGACGCTTTGAGAGGTCAGCGATTCCAAGGCGATGATGATCTGAAGGAGGCGGTGCATGACTGGCTACGCACACGGCCAAAAACATTCTTTTGTGATGACATTAGGAAGCTTGTAGATCGTTGGACTAAGTGTATTGAGAAACAGGGAGACTATGTTGTTGTTTAGCCGATCAGCCCACCCTGATCGAGCAAGCCGGCGGCACGCAGGTAACCGATCGCCCTCTCCGGAGTGGACCAAAGGTTCAGCGCACTAGTGATATTGTGTTGTGTTCGTTGTTGTGCTACAGCGGTACAGTCGGTCATAATGTGTTCAATTGTTTGTGGTGTATCCTAGCACAGGTGGCAGGTGTCGTCTGTGGAGTTGTCTAGTCTGTGTTTATATGTCCGTAAGTTGGGGTGATGTCCACATCGGAATCGTCCTAAGTTAACTCGATCCGATCTGCTCAGGCTGATCTCTGACCTGTTAATGGGTGGCGGCTTCGCCACTGTGTGATGTCTGTGGGGCGTGGTATGGAATGGAGTATTTGGTTATAATGTCTCTCTGGTGTTACCGTAATGGTACGAGGTGTCGGTGCATGATTGTACATGTAGTGGCAAGGGTGTTGTGGGTTAGTTGTTGCTGCTGCCATGAATTGTGTTCCCCTCATGTATAAATGTTCCCTAACTTTCAGTATTTTTGTTTCTGTGTGCAGGTGTTCTATTGGTGTTGTTTGAGTGCATCCTGTAATGATACGAAGTGCGTTATTTTGTATTGTTTGTAAGGTGTTTATGTGTGTGTTTGAGATAATGGGTGCCCAGCATAGGCTAGCATAGTTCATAACAGTGAATATATTGTTTGTATATGAGTGATGTTGTTTCCTACTAGTGTCCAAAGTTTGTGCTTGTAAGTGCCCTAAGCGTGTTAAGTCGTGACGTACATTTGTTTTGTTTTTCCTGAATGTGGTTTGTAAAAGATAATGATGTGTTGCATGTGACCCCACGTATTTTGGTCCTGTGAGTGTGTGGAATGTTGGTGTTGTTTAGTGTAAGGTGTGGAGTTATCTGGTGCTCTTTTGTATTGCTTATAAACAAGGTGATGGTTGATTTTGTGGGCGCTACTTTGAGTCTATTGTGTGTGAGCCAGTCTTGTATACTGTTTATATATGTTTGTAGGTTATTTGTAGCAGTGTCGATGTTGTTGTAGGTGGATGTTAGAGTAATGTCATCTGCATATGATGATAAGGTAAGCTTGTTATCTATGGGTGTTGGCATGTCATGCATGTATAAGTTGAACAGTGTTGGTGAGAGAACAGAGCCTCGAGGGACCCCGTTTGGAAAAAGCTTGTTTTTGGATGACTTGCCATTAAATGTGACATGTAAGTATCTTCCTGAAAGATAGTTGCTCAGCCATATTTTAGTCTTATTGTGCACGTTTGTGTTGAGTATTTTGTTTATGAGAGGGAAGCGTGGGATAGCATCAAATGCTTTACTAATGTCTATTGTTGCTAATAGTGTACGTTGAGCTGGTCGTCTGGAGTTGATACCATCCATGATGTGCTGCGTGAGGTTAGTGAGTAATGTCGTGGTTGAGTGGTGAGGTCTGAATCCATGTTGAGTAGGCGATAGTGGTATGTGTGGGTTGGTGATTTGTAAGATTAGTCTTTCTGTTACTTTGGAAGGTGTGCATAGTAAAGTAATGGGTCTATAGGAAGCTGGTTCTGTTGGATTTTTGTTTGGTTTGAGTAGTGTAATAATTTTACCTTGTTTCCATATGTCAGGAATAATACAGTGTTGGTATGAATATGTGCTGATATTTGTGAGAGCTAGTATTCCCTGTGGGCCCAAGTGTTTAAGGTGTATGTTATGGTTGAGTGGTGAGGTCTGAATCCATGTTGAGTAGGCGATAGTGGTATGTGTGGGTTGTTGATTTGTAAGATTAGTCTTTCTGTTACTTTGGAAGGTGTGCATAGTAAAGTAATGGGTCTATAGGAAGCTGGTTCTGTTGGATTTTTGTTTGGTTTGAGTAGTGTAATAATTTTACCTTGTTTCCATATGTCAGGAATAATACAGTGTTGGTATGAATATGTGCTGATATTTGTGAGAGCTAGTATTCCCTGTGGGCCCAAGTGTTTAAGGTGTATGTTATATATGTTGTCTGGTCCAGTAGCCTTCGAATTCTTAATGTTTTTGTTGATCTTGGTGCTCTGGTCTGTATTGAAGGGTGTAATGGTCGTGTCGAGTCTGTAGGTTTTCTTGTATCTGGCTGTTTGTCTATCTGCGTGTTTCTGGTTGTTGTCTCTGTTTAAGTGACTTATCTTTGCGTAGTGATTAACTAGAATATTAGCTTGTTGTGTATATGTTAGAATATTATTTTGGCTGCGACAGATAGCCGCGTGTGAGGTGTGAATGCCGCTGTTAGAGTGGGTAATGGTGTTTATAGTCTTTTATAGCCTGGATGGATCTGTGGAGTGGTTTAGTGTTGTTATGAATTCCCTAAATGTTTCTGTTTGTTTTTCTTTGAGTTTGTTGTTTATTTCTGTGTTGAGCTGTTGTATCTGCTGTTTTATGGTTTCTGTGTGTAGTGTTTGTGTGTTATGTTTGAGGTTATTACGTTGCCTTATGAGGTGGGCTATTTCTTTAGTGTAATTTGGGTTGTATTTCCTAATGTTGCGCTTTGGTATGTATTTGTTTGCATTATTGATGATCTGATTAAATATCTTGAGTGTTGTATTGATGTTTATGATGGGTGTGCTGTTTAATGTGGTGAATTGTTCCTCAGTCTATATTTTGAACTGTTCCCAATCAGCTTTCTTGTAATTTCTGTAAGTGTGCCTAAGGCTGTTGGGGCAGAGTGTAGAACGTGTTGTAATGATAATGGGCAGGTGGTCTGATGACAGTTGTTTTTCTGTTCTCCAGTGTGTATGTGTTGCTAGTGAGGGGGAACAGAACGTTATGTCTGGGGAGGAGTTTGAGTATCCTGCTTGATGTGGTATGTGTGTATGTTCTTCTGTATTGTTAAGAATGAAGAGGCTGTTTAGTTGTGTGGTTATGTTGGCGTCTCTGGTGTTGCTTTGGTTGTGCAGGTACCAACTAGTGTATTTAGCGTTGAAGGAGACTATGTTGAGAAGTGATGTGTTTATAATCTATCAGATGTGTAAATAAAATTGTGAAAATAAAAAGTGCGTATACTTATTGAATTACCCTCGTGTGTATATATATATATATATATATATATATTAACTGCAAATAACTCACAGTATAATTAATGTAAAGAACGACAGTTGTGTAGAAGAGCGTTCCGTACAAGATGCGGAACGCTCTTCTACACAACCGTCGTTCTTTACATTAATTATACTGTGTTGTTTGCAGTTAAAATGTATATATGTACGGCATGCGAAGGTGTCCCTCAGGGCATTGGTTTCTGCTCGTATGTAGGAGAATTACGACTTCTGATTGATCGAGGTCCATGGTGTAGTGGATACCATATCTGACCGGCAATCGGATGATCCCGGGTTCGATTCCCGGGTGGTACTTCATTTTTCATTTGTTCGTTCTCCCTCCTCATCCTGTGCGGAACGCTCTTCTACACAAGCGTCGTTCTTTACATATATATATATAATATATATATATGTGTGTGTGTGTGTGTGTGTGTGCATGTAAATGTGTGTAGTCTAAACACCAGAAGGAGTAGAGAGGTCCTTTCACTGCGGCGTCTCGAAGCATTTTGAATTCTTCAGCATCACTGCCATCAGGCTTAGAAGGTGCAGACTCCTCGAAATATCATGAACTTTGTGTGTGTCGTATAGGGCGTACACAGCTATTTACGTAAATAAAAATGTGGCTTACATCGCTTTGCCTCACACACACACACACACACACACACACACACACAGTTCATGATATTTCGAGGAGTCTACACCTTCTAAAAGAGTCTATCATAGGCCCAATTATTATTAATATTTGTCATATGGAGTATGGGTGGCCAGTAAACTTTTTCATTTTCATATAAAAGTGATTCTTTCTTGTATATATATATATATATATATATATATAGTGTTCTACCAAGGTGAAAACGCCTGTTTGTAGTTCCACTTAACTTCGATATTATGTACTGTATTATTTTTAACATAATTTTAAACAAACTTTTAGGATCATATTAAATCTTACTGTTGAAGATACAAGATGTCCAAAAAATAATGGTGCAAATATAATTAACTGCTAGAATAGTTAAAAGACAAAAACTTGCAGGGTTTTTTATGCTGAAAGGAGGGTCCAAGGGCGAATGCCTGCAAAATGCCTCGCCCATACAGGAAGAAGGGCAAAAATCGAGGTTCAATGTTTTGAGATGCCTAAACACTCCTCACTTGAAATATTGGAGGTCATAGACAGGGGAAAGACGGACTGAGGAAGATTGTTCTAGAGTTTATCGGTTGAGTAGATGAGAGATTGAAAATACTGATTAACCCTTGCATTAGAGAGATGGACAGAAAAGGAATGTGTCGAAAGTCCGGTACTGCAGGGTTATGCAAAAAATAAAAAAAAAATTACACAAAATTATTAAATTATTATTATTATATATTATTATTATTATTAATATTATTATTATTATTATTATCTGTCATATGGAATATGGGCAGCCAATATAAAAGTGATTCTTCTGTATATATATACTGCTTACGATGTCCATTTACTTTAAGTAATTATTATGTTAAATAAACGGAATAATTCGGGCGGAGACAATTCCCTGGGTACCCATGATATCAACCAACATCTTTTTACGCGTCAATTAACATAATATACTCTCTCTCTCTCTCTCTCTCTCTCTCTCTCTCTCTCTCTCTCTCTCTCTCTCTCTCGGCTTGGTAAAAGCGAAAGGACCGCCCACTAAAATTCGTTTAGAATCCGCCCACTAAAAGACGTTCAGCCAATGAGTGATCTACATTCTGAAAGTGCTGGGGGGGGGGACTCTTTTCTTCAGCATGTCCCCATTCTAGGAGGTCTTCTCCATGTTCTATAAAAAGAGTAGCAGCGACATATGTGAAACATTTTAGTGTTGGAGAAGCATTTCAGCTGTTGCGTACAAACTTATAACCAAGAATGGAGTCTGACGATCACCCCAACATCAAATTGTAAGTAATTCTACTTCACATATTCTCTGTTTTAAATATAAAGTAGTAGTCTTATTCAATACAGAGTGTCCCATAAGTCCGGCATCATAGGAAAAATAATAAAAAAAGGCAAAACAAAAGCTTTTATTTACAGAACGTGCTTAATATGGTTCTAGGAAATTTCGCCGCAAACATTTTCGCCGTAGGAAAATTCGCCGTAAACATTTTCGCCGTAAACATTTTCGCCGTAAGACAAATTCGCCGTAAGGACATTTCGCCGTAAAATTTTTTAAAAATAATCAATGGATGATTATTTAAGAAATTTATTTAACCAAACTATCACGACTTAACCTAACCAATCGTCAATGCCGTACAGTGAGTTTCAAAGTAAGATAAGGAATTTATTTAAGAAATTTATTTAACCAAACTATCACGACTTAACCTAACCAATCGTCAATGCCGTACAGTGAGTTTCAAAGTAAGATAAGGAATTTATTTAAGAAATTTATTTAACCAAACTATCACGACTTAACCTAACCAATCGTCAATGCCGTACAGTGAGTTTCAAAGTAAGATAAGGAATTTATTTAAGAAATTTATTTAACCAAACTATCACGACTTAACCTAACCAATCGTCAATGCCGTACAGTATAAAGAATTTTAATTGTGGTAGACTGCTCGAAGCTAGGTAGACCGCACACTTAAGAACCAGCACCGGCTATTATTAGGGTTCAGTTAAACTTTTTTTTTAATTTTAATTTTATTTTATTTACGGCGAAATGTCCTTACGGCGAATTTGTCTTACAGCGAAAATGTTTACGGCGAAAATGTTTACGGCGAATTTTCCTACGGCGAAAATGTTTACGGCGAATTTTCCGGTCACGGCTTAATATGTCCACCATTGTTTTCAATACACAAATTCAGACGTGATACCCAGTCAGCAAGCACACGGTGAATGATGTCGGGAGTAATGGTGTTACATGCCCCAATAATGCGCTGCCGCAAATGTTCAACACTTAATTTTCTCTGCGTATACCAGCGCTTTCAAGTGGTCCCAGAGATAAAAATCTAGTTGCGTGAGATCCGGGCTTCTAGCTTGCCATTCCACAGGCCCTCGACGTCCTATCCAATGACCAGGGAATTGTTGGTACAGGTATTCCCTTACTTGGGTGCTGTAATGTGCAGGAGCGCCGTCTTGCTGGAACCATGTTGGGAAGTTTCCTTCTTCGTTCAAGACACTGGAAATGTTCCTTCCTTGAGCATACGTAGGTAGGTGCCTCCAGTGACATGTTCATCGAAAAAGAGGAGGCCTATGATGCGATCCTTCCAAATGCCACACCATACCATCACCCGAGATGCACCTTGTTCCTTTGAAGAGGTATACCAGTGAGGGTTGTTTTGAGACCAGTAGCGGGTGTTCTGTCGATGAACTCACCATTTCCATAAAAAAACAGCCTCGTCACTGAACAGAATGGTGGACGGGAAATTGGCATCCCGAGCATATTGTTCCGTAGCCCATTCACAAAATTCCATCTGCCGGTCAGGATCATCTTCGCTTAATTTCTGTAGGATCTGAAGTTTATATGGATGCCATTTGTGAGCCTGAAGAATGCGATGGATGCTACTTTTCGACACTCCTGTATCGGCGGACAATCGCCGAAGAGACTTATTGGGACTTCTGTTAAAATGAGCCAGGATAGCAGTCGCTGTATCATCGTCAGTGGACCTCCTTGAAGGTCCACTGCGTGGTTTATCTTCTATGGATCCTGTTTCCTTAAACTTTGCAACAAGTCTGCTAACACAACTCTGTGTTATTGGTTCGCGGTCTGGATGCAGTCTGTTAAATTCAGCAGCAGCCTCTCTTTGACTCCGATTTCCTATGAGTAGAATTATCTGGATTCGTTCTTCCTTGCTCACAGACATTATGGCTTGTAGAAAGAGAAAAATATGAATTATGGTTTGTAGAAATAAAAAAATATGAATTTCTCTTATGATGCCGGACTTATGGAACACCCTGTAGTGCTCTAAAGTTATATTTGTATATTAAGACATAAAGTTTGTTTTTGCTTTAAATTTGGTTTACCGTGTTTCAGTTTTTGTTTGAAAGATCAGACAGGATTCCAAGTGAAATGTATAGAAGTTAATTCTTCTGTATTAACATTTGTGTAGAAGTGTGTTTTGTGAAGTTTTGTGATTACTGATTTTGTGATTTTGTGATTATGTGCACTATTGTGATTGTGCCCAATTTTATAATTTTATTCGTTTTGTCTCAAGGGCCGATTCTTCCATACACAAATGCCTATCCAAGTATGCTTCACTGCCGCTATACCTCTACGGCGACACAATATGAGTACTGCTATTTATATCCATATACGTGTGTGTGTGTGTGTGTGTGTGTGTGTGTGTGTGTGTGTGTGTGTACAGTATGTTTATATGGATATATAACCCACTTTCTAGGTATACGTTATTATTTTACAGAGCTGATGCATGTGTTTATTTGATGAGGCACGTGGATAATGACAGTGTATTTTCGAGCCAGTCTCTGCAGGAATTGGCAGCACAAGGCCCTGAACCCGAGACTGGCGCTCGGCCGAGAAGCACAAACGATTCGAACAGCATCGTCTGTAGCATGTAAGCAGCCTATTGTTTAAGGGTACACATAAACTAACTAATTCCTCTTACATAAAACTTTTTGGAAATGATTGTCGCGTTAGTTTTTATTTTTTCTATTTTTATTTTAAAACCCTGACGAGATTTTAATTTAAAATAATTATCTCTCTCTTTATCCTCTTAAACTAATAATAATAATAATAATCATAATAATAAAATAATAATAATAATGCGTGGCTTGCTGTAATATTTTTCTTTTAGGGACGATCCGTTTGTATTATACGAAGGTGCGCCTCGAAACACAGCATGTGTGCTAATCGAAGAAACTATGTAAGTTTTTCATTTTTCTTGTGTGTGTTTGTGTGTGTGTGTGTGTGTGTGTGTGTGTCGGGTAAGAATAAACCAGGTATTTTCAACATTTTATTAAATAATAAACCATGGAGAACATTTTAAGTATATTTATAAATTAATACATAATTTCGTTTATTGTCTTCGCCACATTTTTACGTAATATTGCCCTCAATGTCTCGCACATATACAAATAGGAGTGACAATACTTTCGTTTTATACATTCATATATAGTAGCCTACGGTAAATCAATTTGATGTTACCGGTTTATAGCGTAAAGTTTGCACTATAATAATGGTTAATTGATTGATAATGATTGATTGTTAATGATAAGGCTGGAGTCACCAATTTATATCCACTCCAGGGTCACCAATTTATAGTGGCGTACGGATCACCGATTTGATGTGGCTAAGAAAGTAGGCTTACTATAATGACTGAATAAAATGATGAAATTAGGGTCACCAATTTGGGGCCTACTGCCCAAATAAAAAATATTTAAATAGGAAAGAGAAATTCCTTTGTTGTTTTGTGTTTAATTAGGAAAATAAATCAATTATTTGTTCACAGCGATTAACAGTTCAATAAAGGTATTTATAATGATTAACAGTGATATAACGGCATTTATATTATGCTAAAGATGACTGAGTATTAGCAATAAGAAATTGTTATACAGTCTAATTGTTAAGTACAATGATGATAAACACTAATTTAGGTAGGCTAATGACATGCCGAGTGAACACAGAATAAATAACGAAGCCTATTAAACAGAAATAAGGGAAATAATGCCCGTACGTTGGTACAGTAAGTGTTAGGCCGTCAAGAATGAAATGCACAAAAGAGCACATAAACAATAAAATGCACGATAATTAAATTATAGGAATCTTCTTCTTCTTCTGCAGCTTAAATCCCATCTCTATATGGGGTCGCTGTTCTTGATGAGTCTCCTCCATTTTCTTCTGTCACGCACCATGTCCTCGTCCAAATTTTTCTCCCGGATGTTTGCCGCCACGCAATCCCTCCACCTCGTCTTCGGTCTACCTCTTCTTCTCCATCCCGGCACCTCCATTTCCAGCACCCTACGTCCCACGTAATCCTCCTCTCTTCTCATCATGTGCCCATACCATCTCAGTCTGGCTTCTTGGACTTTTCTTGACGCCTCTACTACTTTCACTGTTCCTCTAATGCGTTCGTTTCTGATTCGATCCCTTCTAGTTACACTGCACATCCATCGCAACATTTTCATTTCAGCCACATCCATCTTTCTGTCACTAGTTTTCTTCATTGGCACCGTCTCCATTCCGTACAACATGGTTGGCCTAACCACTGGTTTGAAGACCTTCCCTTTCAGCTTCACCGGCATCCTACGATCACAGAGAACTCCCGACACCTCTCTCCAGCTCCTCCATCCCGACTGTATCCTACGATTCACCTCTCCCTCTGCTACCCCCTCTGCCTCGATTGTTGATCCCAAGTATTAAAAACGATCTACCCGTTTGATCAGTTCATCGTTTAACATCACTCCCCCTCCTTTATCCGGTTGTGCATTATATCTCAGATATTCAGTCTTCCGACTAACTTTCATACCTCTACTTTCCAATGCCTCCCTCCAATTTTCTAGCTGTTGTTCTACCTCCTGTCTTGTCTCTGCGCACAGCACTACATCATCGGTATACATCATGCACCAAGGAGCAACCCCTCTAACCTCCTCAGTCAACACATCCAACACCACGTTGAATAGGAATGGACTCAGTGCTGACCCCTGATGCAGACCAACCCCAACTCCAAAACTACACCAACACTACACCTCACTTTCGTCGTAACCCCTCTATACATTTCCTGAATCAATCTGACGTATTTCTCTGGGACCATCTTCTCCCTCAGGCACCTCCAAACCTCTTGTCTCGGTGTCCTATCATACGCCTTCTCTAAGTATGAAAACCATGTGCAATGCCTTCTGTCCTTCCCTGTACCTTTCCTCCAACTGTCGTAATGCAAAAATAGCATCAGACGCTTTGTCCGGGCATAAAACCGAATTGCTCTGTCGACACGCCTGCCTCCTCCCTCAGCCTTAAGTCCACAGTTCGCTCCCACACCTTCATGGTGTGCGATATCAGCTTGATACCCCTATAATTTGAGCATTCCTGTATATCCCCTCTCTCTTTGAATATGGGTACTATGATACTGGCACGCCATTCTTCCGGGACCACCTCTTGATCGCAGAGCTTTTTCATATGATCATGCAGGAGATCCACTCCTTCATCGCCAAGTGCCTTCCATACCTCTGCCGGTATCTCATCAGGACCCGTTGCTTTACCACTCTTCATTTTATCCAACGCCTTCTTCACTTCCGCTCTTTCCACCTTCCTCGTCATTGCCATATTCGGTAGTTCATCCTCATGGACCACCCTAGGGTTTTCCTCATTTAATAGTTCCTCAAAATATTCCTTCCATCTAACCTGTATATCTTTCTCTCCCCGCAGTACTGTCCCATCCTCTCTTTTAACCTGTTTCACTTGAGTAAAATCCTTTGTGGCTTTATTCCTGCTTTTAGCCAACCTAAATATTTCCTTTTGCCCCTCTCGAGTTTCTAATTTTTCATACAGATCACGACATGCATGGGCTTTTGCCAGTGCCACCGCCCTTTTTGCCTGTTTCTTTGCGTTCTTATATACTTCCTTCCGCTCACCCGACCTAGTTTCCTCCCACAGTTTCTTTGCTTGTTTCTTACATTGTAGGGACTCTTGAATGTCATCAGTATACCACCATCCTTCTTTATCTTTCCACACTCTACCGGATGTTTCACCTAATACAGCCTTTCCTACGGTTCGTATTACATTTGTATTATGTTGCCACCAGTTTTGTACATCTTCTGGCGTGTTGGTCTCGCTCAGCACCCGCTCTTTAAACTCTCTTCTCCTCTTCTTTCAACTTATACCACTTGATCCTCTTAACACACGTTTCTCGTGTTTTTCTCGGTCTCCTCAACATCAGCTCCATAACTAATATCCGGTGCTGTGGTGTTACATGGTCTCCTGGAATCACTTTACAGTTCTTAACTTCACTCAATTGTGACCTTCTGTAGAGTAGTTAGTCAACCTGTGACGTTCTACCTCCGCTCTTGTAAGTTATCAAATGTTCGTTCCTCTTTCTGAAGTATGTGTTTACAATTGCCATATCAAAAGAGACAGCCAGGTCCAACACTCTCTCACCTTCCCGATTTGCCTCTCCCAAACCATGTCCTCCATGTACTCTTTCCGTAACATCATTGTTATTTCCTATGTGTCCATTCAGGTCAGCACCAACTACCAATCTCTCATTTTCTAGCACAATCTCCATTTCTATTTCCAGCGAACTCCAGTAGGCTTCCTTCTCTTCTTCTGTGCATCCAATTTGCTGGGCGTATGCACTCACTATATTGAGCATATGATTCCCCCAGTTCAGTCTCATAGTTATTAGTCTATCACTCCTCCTGTTTATCTCCACAATACACTCACTGAGCTCCTTCGTCAATATAATACCCACACCATTTCTACCTTCGACCGACGCTCCGCTGTAAAACAGTTTATACCCTTCACCGAGCTCTCTTGCCTTATTTCCTTTCCAACGCGTTTCTTGTACGCAGAGCACATCTACTCTTCTTTTCTTCATCAAATCCACAATCTCCCTTCCTCTTCCAGTCATTCTTCCCACGTTTAACGTAGCTATCCTCAGTCCCACCTGAGCCCGCTTCTTTAGCCCCACCCGCTCATGGTGCGGTAGCCCTCGTCCTGTCACAGAGTTAGGGCGATGTATATGTGCGTCACTTATGGGGTACGCCCTAGCCGTCATCGAATTTTCACTTTGAAGACTCATCATGTGGTTCTGGCTAGGTTTTCACGGCCGGATGCCCTTCCTGACGCCAACCCTCCCCATTTATCTGGACTTGGGAATTATCACAATAACAGGGGTGATACAAAATTACGATATTGGTACGACACTTGAATAGGCCTACTGCGGTCTTAATGAGAGTATTAGTTTTCGTTTGCTTGCGTACACTTGGATATAGCCTAAACGCGACGCACGATTACACTGTGTAGGCTTCATGTGAATTGCTTAAGAAGAAGGTAACGGAAGTTTACCGCAATGATAAATACTCTGGAGATTGAAGAGCTGCTTCAAAGTTGACCGTATTGCGTTCGCCCTTGCTGACCTTGGAGACTGTGTAAGTGACGAGCAAAGTGAGCAAATGACGAGCAAAATGAGGTTTGTGGCTCGTAGCCTAATATAAAGTTTACGGACCTGGGCTTCTGGTGATTGCTTCTACAGGCAGACTGGCCTTACCGGCGAAAGGATGAGTGTTGAGGGCCGGTAGAGACTCTTAAAGGTGCCAAAAGGAAGCTCTTGCAACAGTGACGTTGCTTCTTGCAGGATGAGATTGTAGAGGGCCTTATCTGATGATGGACTTCGTGTAGGCTCGACCAGAGCCTTGAAGGAACAGCGGGCCGCTCTCCAGCGAAGGCCGGAGAGCAGGTGGCGTGATGAGTGAGGCTACTGACGAAAGTGCTGAGTGAGACGTGACGACCAAGACGAGAAAATGGCAAGTGAGAAGTGAGGGGTGATTTGAGGAAGAAGCTGCATTTTATAGGCCTTGGTGACGTCCTCTGGTGGTCGCTTCGGCAAAGACCACAGAGTCTGTGTTTCGTGTGTGGGCCAGTTTCATGCCCACGTGTATAGTCTTTGTTTTGATTCCATGATGTTTGAGAATGGTTGGGAAAAGAACATTTCTTTGTCTGACCGCTACACACACACACACACACATAATATATATATATATATATATATAATTATATATATATATAATATATATATAGATATATATATATCAACTTTAATTAGCTATAGAATTAGCATCCATACATTTTAATAAGTTACAGAACATGATTCCCGTCCTTAAGTATTGCAGAAATTATTATTATTTGGGATACATTTTATAAATTTACACAATATAATACTAAAAGCTATACTGTGTATATTGTTACAACTTAAAATAATTAACTGATGAAGTTTCAATTATATATATATACATGAAACTTCACTTAACACATCGAGTGCCTACAAACGGGAACCAGTTTTTTATCTGGCTGCCCTATTTAAATTATCCCTAACCTTATTAGGTAACTTTTTAATAAGAAGAGCGGCTAAAACAAAACGAGCATCTTCTACTTTAACGCCTAAGGATTTTATTCCTCTTAGATGGCACTCGTATTCGGAGAGGAATGCTCCCAAGTCCTTAGCGCTTGCAGTGGGACCCTTTAGGTCGAACAAGGCGTAAATATGTGCCTGTATGATGCGCTGTGGTTTCCCAAAAGTTTCTTGAAGTAGTTTAAATGCTTCTTCGTAATCATTATTGGGTAATGAAAACCCTTCGAGGAGCTTCAAAGCCTCTCCCTGTAGTTGGCCTCTTAAATAGGTAAACTTCTGAAAACAGGCTAGGTCCGTGCGTGTATGTACTGATGAACTAAAACCATCAAAAAATTGAAACCACTGAGTGGGTTTGTCCTCAGAAATGGGTAATTGCAATTGCGGTAACTTTACTGAATTACCTGCAACCCTTGAAAGCCCATCTTCCTTTGAGGGTCGGTTAGCCTGCGCTCTCACGCGATCTTGCTCGGTTTCTAGCTCTTTAAGCTTAATCGTTTGTTCAAATTCGAGAACCAACTTTCTCAAGTCATCAGCACGGGCTTTCACTGCTGATTCCTCAGCACGGGCTTTCGCTGCCGATTCCTCAGCACAGGCTTTCGCCGCCGATTCCTCAGCACGGGTTTTCGCCTCCAATTCGATCTTTCTCATTTCTAACTCTTCAGTCCTTCGCTAACGCTCAGTTAGCGACATTTTAGATACCCAGTCTCTGAGCTCTCCGTCTTCATAGCCAAGATCTTTGCCAGCTTGGGCGAGGTCTTTAACCAATTGATATTCGGAAGACATTTTTTAAAAGGCTGATTATGGCCTCAAAAGTTAACACACTATAATCAGAACCGAACTTAGCTAATAGAGCTGGTTAATCAGGCTATGAAAATCCGGTTCGAAGGACCAAATTATGTGGCGACTCGCGGGGGATTAACCACCCTGACTCAATTGTCAGGCCTAACCAGCCCTCAATCGAGACGCGCTCTGACCTCAACTGCGGTTCGGTGTAGTTTGGAGGTCCCACACAGAATGAGCGACTTATGGTCTGCGTGGAACTCACTGAGCCAAACCTCGGATGAACAGCCACAGAATCGAAGGGTTATAGCTCTTCGAGTAACGAAGTTCTTGATGCCAATCATCACCTCGACCCAAGCCGTACTCGAGTTAAACTCAACTGAGTCTGAGTGACTTCGTTCGAGTAAGTAATGGCCAGCGAGGAATCGAAATTAATTCCAGGACTCCTCAAACCCACAGAACAGACAAGACGGGGTTTACGTAACCTAATACGTAATAGTCAGTTTAATCCCACGGTAATACCTAGAGTAAATTACCATCAGCATCTAAACTTTACTTAAATGTAATAGAAATATTATAAATAATTTTGTTCACAGTCCAATTGAATATTTACAATATATACACAAGGAGCAGAATGGCTTCTGGTTCCGAAATAGGACAAAAACGTAAGATTAAACTATTGAGAACTAGTGGCAATAGTAGCTTAAACAAGGTTATTAACACTTCTTTCAATAGGGAGATTTAAACTAAGTTAAACGTTAAGATTTTAAAAAGAATGAATCGCAATCTAAGCAGAATCACCTTACGGGATCAAAACTGAGGAACAAGTGACCATAATTTCTTTTTCAACTATGAGCTCCCAGATTCAAGATGGCGTACGATGGGCAGGAGCCTACAAATGTTACGCGTCATTACTCAAGGGAGCGTCCTCTTGGATTAGAAATAGTAAATTCAGTATATCCACATTTACAAATTTAAATACTGTGGGAAATAATTCCCACAACAACTTCATGCCTAAAAACACACTAGCCGTGATTCACAGAAATAGCCCCCGCAGTTATGGGCATAAGGCTATTTACTGGCTCATACACCTACAGCAACAGACCCGTGTATACATAAAACATGCCCACAACAAGGGGGAAGTGGCCATTAAGGTCAATGGTCGTTTTCTTTGGGTGGATGGTCTAAGCGAAGACCGTGCCACTGGTGAGAAGACTGCGTACTCCTTTAACGGTTGCTGATAGCATGGATGCCCACGTTCTGAATGTGGAATCGTGGGAGATATCCATGGTGGATCTCCTGCCGACAATTTCGCATGGACCCACACCCGCGATCAGCTTATAAGCTCCCAGTTCGCTCACAAGGTCTTGTGGGAGCACGAATATGATGCACGGATGGATACAGATGGACAGTACCGCGAAGAAATAAACACCATCAAGCGTTTAATGGTGCTGGATCCTCTCAAATGCGGCGATAGTTTGTTTGGAGGACGTACAAACCCCTTCAAACTATACTTTCCATTTACGGAGAGCGTGAAACTCTATTACTACGACTTCTGTGTTTTATACTCCTGCGTGATGAAGAACAATCCGTACCCCGTGGGTGCACTTGAAAAACTGGTGGGCCCAGCCCTGCCTACCATCGAAAAGTTCTCAGCTAATTTGAACGAGAAATATTTCGGCCTTTTTTTCATAGATGTGCTCCCCCTCGCGAATTATGGATGCCAATCTTGCCCGTCGTTATAGATCACAAACTCATGTTTCCTCTGTGCGTGAAGTGCGCAGGGGAGAACAATGGGGCCAGTAATGACACAACCAACCAGAGGAAGATCAGAGGCGTATATAAGTCCTGAGCTGTCCCTAGCCGTTCATCACGGTAACAGAATATTGAAGATATATGAAGTGTGGAGGTTTCAAAAACTCCCCAACCTTTTCACACCATATATAAACACTTTTCTGAAGGAAAAGGTAGAAGCATCAGGGTACCCACGAGGAGTTGAGACCGAAAATGAAAAATCGGCGTATATTCAACGCTACCGTGATCGTGAAGGAATACAACTTCAACGGGACCAAATTGCGAAGAACCCTGGCAAGCGCTTTAGTGCAAAGTTGTGCCTAAATAGTCTTTGGGGGAAATTTGCCCAGAATTCAGACAAGAGGAACGTCCATCTAGCCCAAAGTTATAACGAGGTGTGGAATTACGCCAATGCTCCCGATAAAGAGGTCATGGAGATTGTGAATGTGAGTAATACGTACTTAATAAAGTACAACAGAACCGAACTGGTTACAGATACAGCACGTGTTACAAACATACCTATAGCCAGTTTCACAACAGCACACGCCCTCATCAAACTTTGGAGTCTACTTCATTCTCTTGCACGAAGGGTTCTTACGCAGATACAGACACTGTGATATTCACGGAGAGGGAAGGTGAATATATGCCTCCTATTGGGGAATTCCTAGGAGAGATGATTGACGAGATCAAGGATGAGTATGGAGGTGGCACCTACCTGATTCTTTTGTCTCATCAGACCCAAAAACCTACGGAGCACGGGTGAGGGTGGGGGGAAATGAAATATATCGTGAAGACTAAAGGCATCACTCTTAACCAGTCGAACCGGCGGATCGTCGACTTTGATTCGCTGAAGGAGCTAGTGAGTTTAGAAGATGAAGGTGACCAACCACCAACTGACTGTAGGGACTCATAACTTTCGTGCACAGAAGCTGCGGGGCGTGAATGAGCTTAGGGGGACGAAAGTGTGTTGTAACACATACAGGAAACGACACCAGGTGCCTGGCACCTACGATACTCTTCCCTTTGGATACCGTGAAACATGAATATTTGTTATATTAGTCCATTTACTTATTGACGAAATTTTACAGTTTATTTATTTATCTATTTATTGACTTACTTGACTTAAGTCCCGTCCGGAGTTCTCCGGGTTGGGTCCCACATTCGATGTCTCCAGCCTCTCCACGTCCCTCTGTCAGACGCCATGTGAGTCAGCTGCTGCACGGTCCGCTCCTCGTTTGCTCTGCGGAAACGTCTAAGCTACGTTTCCCTCAGCCGTCCCCTTGGTCGGGTACCCTCAACTCGTCCATGCAGCACCATCTTCGGCCATCTCTCCCGGTCCATCCTTTGTACATGCCCAAACCACCTCCTCTGTGCATCTCTTACCCGGTCTAATATAGAGTCTCGACATTATTCATTTCTCTCACTCTTTCGTTGGTGACCCTGTCCTCCCACCGCACATTATATATCCTTCTTAAACATTTCATTTCAAATGCTAGCAGTTTCTTTTCCTCTATCTTCTTCAGCGTCCAACACTCTGCACCGTATAATACCGTAGGAATGACTATTGCTCTTAATAGTCTGATTTTCAGACTTAATGAGATGTTCCTGTCTTTCCAGATTTTGTTTAGTCTTTCAAATGATCATCGTCCCAATGATATTCTCTTTTGAACTGTCCTCTCTGTGCCTCCGTATGTAGTAAAGTGTACTCCCAAGTACTTAAACTCATCCAACTGTTCTATTTTTTCTCCGCCCAGCCGTATGTCTAAAACTTCTCTCAGGCGTCCAATCTTCATACATTTTGTCTTCTCTCTGTTAACCACTAGCTTGTATTTGGTGCATTGTTCTTCTGTCAATGAGACCATTCTCTGGAGATCTTTCGATTCTGTTAGTAGAACTATATCATCCGCATATCTCAAGTTTGTTATTTCCACCCCACCGATCTTAACACCTGTATGGCAATTTTCCAGTGCCATCGCCATCACCCATTCTATAAACACGTTGAAGAGGTGGGGGACATCGGGCACCCTTGTATCACTCCGCCCGTTGTTCTGAATCGCTCCGTTAAGATCTGGTCTTTCCTTACTCTTGCTGTTGTGTGTTCGTATAAACTGTTGATTGTGTCAATTATGCTTTGTTCTATTCCCCAACATTCCAGCACTTTCATCATACCTTTTCTCCATACCGAATCGAAAGCCTGCTTAAAATCAATAAACACACAGAACACATCTCTTCCTTTTTCCCACATCTTCTCAATAATCTGCGAGAAAGTGAATATATGGTCAACTGTGCCTCTACCTGCTCTGAAACCTGCCTGTTCTTCCGAGATCACTTCATCTTCTCTTCTCTTTATCCTATCTTGAATTATCTTGGCGAGAACTTTATAAGAGTGCGATAGTAAGCTGATGGGTCGATAATTCTCGCATCTCTTGGCATCTCCCTTCTTGTATATGGGTAATATAATGGCCTCACTCCAGTCACTCGGCACCCTTCCTCCCTCCAACACCACCTGACAAAGACCACGCATCCACCTCACACAGCCTCACCGCCCACCTCCATCAACTCCTTCGGGATTCCATCAGCTCCTGTGGCTTTGCCGTTCGCCAATGTTTTTATTGCCTTTTCTACTTCCTCCTCCATGATTACTGGAGTTTCCTGCGTATTTCGTTCCGCTCTTCCAAGTTCAGGGTAGTCCATCACATTCACGGGATTCTCGCATCCTTTTAGTACGTTCTCAAAGTGTCTTCTCCATATAGTCCGCACTTCCTCCTCGGCAGACACCTTATCACCGCTTTCATTTCTTACCACAGATGTATTGTGCCTCCATTCTCTTGTCAAGGTTTTCACGGTTCTAAACAATTCTTTCGATTGTCCTCTTCGGAAGCTTTCTTCACAAGTCACACATTGGTTTTCAACCCATCTTTCTTTAATCTCCCTGCGCTTCCTTTCCACCTCTCTACTCTACATTTTTGCCTATATCTCGCCTTATTCTCTTGGCTGACTCTCCTTTTCTTCCCCAAAACCATCTCTGCTTCTTCTTTGAGTATATCCCTTCCTCTACACCACATTTGTTCGGTATTTTCATTCACACCGAGTAAGGGTTCATATCGTCCACCTATCCGTGCTTGGAGGGTTGTTCTCACCTCAGCTATCCTAATTTTTTCCAGATTATATCTATTTACTTCTCTTTGCCTTCTTCCTTCTGCCTTAAATTTAATTCGAATGTTTGACGGTAGTAATTCGTGTGTTGTTCCAAAGTCAGCTCCTCTCATCACCTTGGTTCCCATTACCGATGTTCTCCATCTCTTATTCACCAATATATAGTCAATATATTTATTACATGTATCTATTTATTACATACATGTATCTATTTATTACATGTATTTAATTATGTTTCAGCTGGCGTTTCATTTTCTCCTTTGTGTGTGTGTGTGTTTGTGTGTGTGTGTGTACAAGAAAAACTCTAAGCACCAGTCACTGTATGTTGCTGCCCAATAGAAAGAGTCACGTGACTCATGCTACTAATCGGGACATGTCTCATCACTGCGTACTCAGTTGACCCCCGCAAGCCCTGGTTCTCAGACGTGTCTTTTACCTGTTAAAGAATTCTCACGTAGAAAGAAATAACGATAGCGCCCAATGACATTGCATGCTCTACATTCCTGAAGTGGTACTCGCTGAAGTCTACAGATGTGGTAAACAACCAAAGAACTTCTAGTCATCCCTCCTTTCAAACCTTTAAGACCACATTAAATCGTGCGAAGCGTGAGGAGCACGACGTCCAAATACTCTATGGATATTCTGGTGAGAGCATTGTGGGGTTTCACGGTACAGAAGATGTAATGGATTATGCTGCAGGATTAAACTGCACTAGGGAGCTCATATATCGTTAAGTGAAAGAATCCACGCTTGCAGAAGAGAAACAAAGGATCTGGGTTGTGAACTTTCTTGATGATTGGTATGCCAGGAGATATTACACCATGTTACATCACACCGAGTACGCGCACACTGGGGTGGTGAATGTAAATCTTGTGATTATGGACAGTATAAAATATTTCTACCACTACGTCCATGTACATTATGACGAGGTGCGCAGTGAAATTGTAGCGAAAGGCTTGGGCGAGTTTTTATTAGAGTTTAGGGACGAGTATAGTTTGTCCAGCAAAAAGGACAAGTATGACCACATGTTTCTCTCAAATAGATCGCCGGAGTGTTAATAGAATGTGCATAGTTCGAGAAAGTACAATGGCGAATATCCCTGAACGTAGATGTATGGTGCGCATTCCAGGGAGTGGGTGTGATAAGACATTAAAATCGATATTACTTCATGATTCGCAGATGGAAAAATTCTCTAAACATCTACCTAGTATAATGGGATTCAAATATTCCGATGATTCAACAGGGTGCAGCGAATCTTTCATGTTGGAACAATCTCGTACACAAATCACTAACGCCTGGAATCACTCATGACGCAACCCCGTGTGACTCATACCTACCTCGCACCTCCCACCTACCCAACCACCCGCACGATCCCTACGAGTCCAAAAACAACGAGTCGGCTGCTCATAGTCGCCTCAGAGCTTGACCCGACTGAACGTTCTCACCTCGCAGGATCAATATAAAACTATTAAAAGATGGAGCTTCCGTTGGGCAGCATCCTCAATGCAGCATACGACCTGTCCGTGTTGAAGTCTGTGCGTGTATTCAGGCGTAATACCGGTGCTGTTAATTATGTACTTGAAACGAAATGTAGACATTCAAACGCCAGTAGACGCCATGTTATTTATTTAAGTGTTGAAGAGCTGAATAGAATTTTCGTGTTGGTTGAGAAGTGGGGCGGGGACAGTTATAAAATACCTGCAGGTGTAGGCACAAAAAGAGAGCAAATTAGCGGATAGCGTTGATATAGGGTTGATATGGACGAATGCTGCTGACAATAACGCCCTTATCCCCACGCGAAGCCGTTTCATTCTCAACAGAATGTTTGAAGTCGTCGGTTTCCGTAAACCGAAACCTATATTAGACGCTCGTGTTGCTGAAATGCATTATTTTGATACGGTTCTTGAATACACATACACCGTCCTGCTCGATGATTTTACCAAGTGTAGAGCCGAACAAGGCGAGAATGGTTTGGAACTGGTACAGGGCTGAACTCACTTTCACTGTTCACCCTGAAGAATTATTTTTTATATAAGACACAGTTGTCGGCACGATTTAGAAACGTACTTCAATTGCCGATATGAGTTGTGAAGAAGAATTTACAGTTGAAAAGGTCAGCGCTGAAAGAATAAACACCCCTTTGGAAGGGAGTGTTTATAAACTTGAATTTAATGGTGATGTAGAAAACGATGACATCTTTGTGCGTGCTTTTTATTGTATTCTATCCGCGTTTAAAGAGCGTGATAGTTTGATTCCCAGTTGTAAAGTGGGTACAAAAATAGTGTTAAACGAGCTAAAAGCCATTTATATTGATTATAGATACCCGCATACTTTGAGTGGTGAATTAATGTTAAATCGCATTTATTGCGTACTACAGAGCAATGAGGATGTAAGTGTGGACTCGATTACGTGCGAATTTACTATTTTATTTAAGCGTGGCAGAACTTAAAGGATGTATTTCCATTTTGACTGACGCATATATATATATTAAACGTGTATTTTGATTTATATAGAATTCTTCTGTACTAACTGTATTATGTTTTGTTTTGATGCGTATATATATATATATATATATATATATATATAATTATATATATATATATATGTGTGTGTGTGTGTGTGTGTATGTATATATATATATATGTGTGTGTGTGTGTACATATATATTATTTAAGTATGGTAGAAACCCACCTTAATCCATGTATCTCCATTATTGACGCATATATATATATATATATATATATATATATATATATATATATATATATATACATTTTAACTGCAAACAACACACAGTATAATTAATGTAAAGAACGACGCTTGTGTAGAAGAACGTTCCGCACAAGATGAGGAGAGAGAACGAACAAATGAAAAATGAGGTAACCACCCGGGAATCGAACCGGGATCTTCCGATTGCCGGTCAGATATGCTATCCACTACACCATGGGCCTCGATCAATCAGAAGTCGTAATTCTCCTACATACGAGCAGAAACCAATGCCCTGAGGGGGCACCTTCGCATGCCGTGCATATATATACATTTTAACTGCAAACAACACACAGTTAAAATGTGTGTATATATATATATATATGTACGGCATGCGAAGGTGCCCCCTCAGGGCATTGGTTTCTGCTCGTATGTAGGAGAATTACGACTTATAGTGAACACGCTTTATTATCTACTTTCTCTTCATTATTTACTCTTCTATCGGATCTTTATTTCATTTATCGCTCGGTTTCTCTACACTCTTTTTCGCTGTACCGTATAGGATTCTTGGTAGCCACGCCGAGACTATGAAAGCCGTTACAAAACAAAGGGGGGGTTCATTAACACTCTTTTAACACTTGTTAATTTTTTTTATTTAACTCCGAAAATGGTTTAATTAATTTGAGGGGATGCGAGTAGAACATTTTACTATAATAATTTACGTCGGAGAGGGGCACAAAACAATTAATTAAATTTTACGTTACATGGCGCCGACCTCACGCTTATCGCGCTACCAAAAGACTGACTCCGTTTGTGGGTAGTCCGCTCTCTGGGCCTTTGTTCAGGATCGCCAACTCTTCCCATTTTGAACAATTTCAAACAATTTCACAATTATTAGTAAATGATTTATATTAAACATTATAATCTTAATTAAACAAAAATTAATATTCTTAACTAGGCATTACTACACTCGCATCACCCCCTTGAAAATAAGTTTTGCATTAGGAAAACTTATTAATATCGTTTCACAAATTTAATAAATTTATTCAACAAATTTATATATTTTGCAATTTTTTTTTTTTTTTCTTTAACAAATTCAAAGTTGATAGACAAGAAATAATTAGAATGACAAATTCCACTCATATTTTTTTTTGTATCATATTATAAAAATCGAAAACTTTATAATTTTCACATTTGCATAAAATAACATTTCACACTAATAATTAAATTACAACCTGTACTAATCTACACATGGCAAAAAAAAATAACTGACAAATTTCTTACAGTGGCCGCACAAATCTCAAGTTCACAATCTACTCCAGCGATTCCTCATCAAAGATCGCTTTACATTTGAAACAGTTATTTGTATAGTTATACAGTTACTATCAATCAACATGCAACAGGGCAGCACGCTATAATGGTTCCGCTCTCTCTCCAATGGCGAAAAAAAAGAAGAGACGTCCAATTCTAAAAGGATCAGGGGGGGAGATATACTGAAAGCGGGACCACGCGCTGGAATTGGACGAAATTTGCAATTCTAGAAGTCGATGAAGAAACTCGCCTTGTCTCATCTCCACTTTTGTCGGTGAACGCTGCTCTTGCTACGTCCGGCTGAAAGACTCTTCTACTGGCAACAATCAAACGATCACTCCGCCGTAGGCCGTTTCCCAACGAACCTACTGTATGTCTGTATGGACAGTACAGTCGTAAACACCCGTTCAAGCTCACGTGGCTTGTCTACCGCGTGCTACGACACATATTTAGCGAAGCATTCGAGCAGCGTGACCAGCTACTGCCCGAAAAATACCAGTAGACCATCTTCGATCGAAACTTTCGTGTGCCAAGACCCTGCACACGTAAATTTCTCTTCTCTTCTCTTCCGAAACTGTCCTGCGCCAAGTCCCTGCGCATTCGGTTCCTCTCTTCTATCTCTTCTCTTCCGAAACCATCCTGCGCCAAGTTCCTGCGCAGTTGGTTTCTCTCCTCTCTCTTCATTGGTGATCGATCACCTATCCGGTCGACTAAACTCAATGGATGGAACTCGGATTCAACTTGGTTGCCTCCAAACCGAGCCTTTTGAAATTTTGAAAAAAAGTTATTCTAAACGTGTTTCTGTACTGCTTATCATTTATTTAATATTTAATTTACCGAATTTTCTCGACAGTTCACTTCGAAACAATAACTACACATTTGCTCTGGCCAAATTCACGGGAAAAAAAAATGACAAATCTAAAAATTTCGCAAAAATTTAATCACATCAAGCTACCAATAAGGTCACTTATGGCAGTTACAGCGGAGAAGATAAAAAGGTCATAAAACGTACGAAACAAAATTATACAGTATAAATATAAAAGCGCCCATACATAGTAACTGTTAGTATAATTTAAGAACTATTATTGTTCAAACTACCGTCAGAAATCACATCAATACTTTTAAATACAAAAGACAAAAATGAACCCCAGAAACTTCATGTCATCCATTCTCTGACAATCATGAACCCTCTTGCCCTTTGAGGAGGAGCACACAAAGACGCCACAAAAACGTTACTGGCTATCTAGAAGGCTCCATTTCCGAGTGTACACTTGAGCCAATGTTTCAAATGCATTAGTTAACCCCGACTGAAGGTTTAAACAATAATAATTTTCCAAAACAGTTATTAAAAAGTAAAAAAAATTTAAATATTACTACCAAAAATTATTTTAATACAGTAATTCCAACTTGAAACTCTAAATTTCATGAACCCAACTCGTAATTCACAATTTACATCTGAGACACAACTCTCTCCTTCAACAGAAACCCCAGTATGGTTTGCAAATCACAAAAATCCCAGTAATTTATCGTTTCCAAGTGAAACTACAAATTTGCATAGTTATACTAAATAAGAATAGATAATATGCACTCAAAAATACACGCAACCTACTGTAAACAAACAAAAAACATTGCATAACTCAGAGCGGTCGCTTTGTTTGTAAGCGAACCTCTATACAAATATCCCTAACCGAATGAAACTGCCTTATATCCTGACAATTTTGTAATCTTTTCTACGCAAACGCTCGAACTAAAAAAATACATTTTTCATTTCTAATACCCAAATTAATATCAACTCAAAACATCCTTTTTAGAATACAATCTAAATTCCAAATAAAAATTTAACAATTTTCATTGAACTGGAAGAAAGAAAGAAAAATCGGCCTACCTATACAAATAAAATTGAATGCATTTATAAAACGTAAAGAAACTATATGAAAATTTTCTACACCAATTTCTGTAATTCAAAAAAAAATTATAATAATATCCAGATTTCATAAAATAAGTGTAACGTACTCACATAGGCCCCCACAATAAAAATAAAATTTAGTGCCGCACTTTTAGGCCTATAATTAATAAATTCAATGTTACGCGTGGAAAGAACAATTTAGAATTTAATGCATAACATTTGTGCTTATTAAAGAAAAATCCTATGATTATTTATGTTAAACCAATTAAAATTTTGTTAAATAACTAAGAATTTAATACTCAGACATATACCATAGTAACGGTTAATCTCCGAACAATATTTAACGATAGGCCTACAAGAAATCTTTCTTTAGTACAATACAATGGCCATTTTACGAAATATGTCGGAATTTTCGTGAAAATGAACGAAAGGAACAGAAAAAATAGATAAATCAGCCTACCTACCAAATTTTATGAGTATATAAATATATATAATTATATATATAACTAATATATACGTATAAGTTAATATGTAAGTGTATAATTAATGAGTATATAAAAAAATCCAACAAAAATTTATAGAAAATTTCACAACACAATTTCTCTATTTCAGTTAAACGAATTTAGCTTATTTTGAAGTCTTAATACAATCCTATACGGCCAGCCTATAATCTGACAATTTATTATGTTTAAGATTATTTTTCGACTGTCCCTTAAAATGTAACTTAATCCTATATAGCGCGAAGCGAAGCAAAGCAAAAAGCCCGTAAATCTATATAAACAATAAAATAATCCTATTATTATATACAAGCAATCGAAATATAATCAAAAATCTGCTAATGAAACCCAGAAAATTTTTCATGTTCATGAAATGTTTTACAATACTATATATGTATATATACCTAGAAATGCGGTACAAATTTTCGCTGAAACATTTTGACTGGACCGTATAAAATTTATTTATTAATCGTTATTCTATTTATTATGATATCACAATTTTCACTAATCCCAAAAATTTAAACACAAAAATACACAAAGGTAGGTAGGTTTCAGGAAAGGAGAAAAAGTGAACGAAATAAAGTGAAAAGAATTGAGTCCTCGCCAGCACGATAAATTTTCAAAACTATGTCCTCTCAGACCTGATAACAATTTAATAAGGTTAACTGCCACCAAATATAGCGAACACGCTTTATTATCTACTTTCTCTTCATTATTTACTCTTCTATCGGCTCTTTATTTCATTTATCGCTCGGTTTCTCTACACTCTTTTTCGCTGTACCGTATAGGATTCTTGGTAGCCACGCCGAGACTATGAAAGCCGTTACAAAACAAAGGGGGGGGGTTCATTAACACTCTTTTAACACTTGTTAATTTTTTTTATTTAACTCCGAAAATGGTTTAATTAATTTGAGGGGATGCGAGTAGAACATTTTACTATAATAATTTACGTCGGAGAGGAGCACAAAACAATTAATTAAATTTTACGTTACATGGCGCCGACCTCACGCTTATCGCGCTACCAAAAGACTGACTCCGTTTGTGGGTAGTCCGCTCTCTGGGCCTTTGTTCAGGATCGCCAACTCTTCCCATTTTGAACAATTTCAAACAATTTCACAATTATTAGTAAATGATTTATATTAAACATTATAATCTTAATTAAACAAAAATTAATATTCTTAACTAGGCATTACTACAGACTTCTGATTGATCGAGGCCCATGGTGTAGTGGATAGCATATCTGACCGGCAATCGGAAGATCCCGGGTTCGATTCCCGGGTGGTTACCTCATTTTTCATTTGTTCGTTCTCCCTCCTCATCTTGTGCGGAACGTTCTTCTACACAAGCGTCGTTCTTTACATTAATTATACTGTGTGTTGTTTGCAGTTAAAATGTATATATATGTACGGCATGCGAGGGTGCCCCCTCAGGGCATTGGTTTCTGCTCGTATGTAGGAGAATTACGAATTCTGATTGATCGAGGCCCATGGTGTAGTGGATAGCATATCTGACCAGCAATCGGAAGATCCCGGGTTCGTTTCCCGGGTGGTTACCTCATTTTTCATTTGTTCGTTCTCTCTCCTCATCTTGTGCGGAACGTTCTTCTACACAAGCGTCGTTCTTTACACACACATATATATATATATATATATATATATATATATATATATATATATATATGAAAAGAAGGACCAACACAACAGCAAACATTTTCGTTTATTTTTGTACTTCAGACGTTTCGACAAATCTTTTGTCATCATCAGTGAATTATAAATCTTTAAACCTTTAAACAAAAATAAGAGTAAATAATTAAAATTACATCAATACAAAAGAAAATTAAAATCATTAAAATTAAATTAAATTAAATTAAAATTACCTCAACTGGTAAATACACAATGATTACGTCAACCTCCATATTTGGCAGATAAGATACTGAGAGAAAACTGTATGAATGTTAGTTACATTGGAAGGTATGATATATCGATGAAAGTAGGTTGGTTGGTTAGTTAGAAGAGCTGTAATTTGGAAGATGACCTACTCTAATGCAATTCTCCTCTACTGGGTGTATTGTTTTTGATGTAAAGATATATAAATAAATCATGTATGTATTATCCTTATTTTGCCCCTAATGTATATACATATTTTGTATTTCGATATGTATTAAATAGGTAGAACGCTGCATTCGTGTTTTATTTACACCCTTTAAACAAACATCACTGGAAATGGAGGGTGTATATATATATTATATATTATATATATATATATATATATATATATATATATATATATATATGTGTGTGTGGTGTGTGTGTGGGTATATATATATATATATATATATATATATATATATATATAATTATATTATATATATATTATATATATATATATATATATATATATATATTAGGGTGTTTCATACCTATAGGGTAAATAAAAATGAGCTTGGAGTTTTAATCCACACGTTTCTCCGTATTCTAAAGAACAAGAAAACACGTTTGTGCAAGTTTGAACCAGATCGCGCTGCATTTAGAGGTCCCCAACTTTGACGACTTTTTGTCAGTTCATTTCTCGCCTGCCTGCAGTGAAAACGGTTTTCTTCGTCACTTGAGCGGTTCGTGTTGTATAGCCTATTGGACAACTATGGAGGTAATTATATATGCTACTAATTATCTCATTTTACTATGGTATTGAAATTTATTATTATTTAATTTCTGTCATTTTACTGTGGTAGTGATATTTATTATTAATATTACATGAAATTAATTAGTCTGTTGCATATTGGACAACTAAGCTGGTAATTATTTATGATACTAATTAATGTAATTTTACTGCGGTATTGAAATTTATTTAATTAATGAATTGTCAAAGAGAACGTAGTGTACACGTATCAGTTTTATAAATAAAGAAAAGCAGTAACTGGGACTCGAACCAGTGTCATAGCTGTTTGGCGGCATCGCTCAAGTCGGCGTACACAGCACGCTATCCACTCCCTAGATGGTGTAGTGGATAGCGTGCTGTGTACGCCGACTTGAGCGATGCCGCCAAACGGCTATGACACTGGTTCGAGTCCCAGTTACTGCTTTTCTTTATTTAATTAATGAAATTAATTACGATGTGAAATTATTTCTGTGGAATTATTTAGTTTGTTTTCTTTTCCAGGTGTCTACCAGAGCGAAAACAGAAGTGTTTCTTATTGGCCAGACGGATGCGAACATCACATCAAGTGGCCTTCCAACTCAGTTGCAAGTACTCAAAAAGTACTTTTACCACCAAAAGGAGCAAAAATTTGGACGTACTAAATGCCTGAACCTGTGCTTGGATGCCTGTCTCATATTTCGGGAGAGAGCGAGAATCCCCATGATGCGTCGAGATTCGGCCTTGAGGAAGATGGAATCCCTTCTCAAGGAATACGACCGGCTTGTGAAGCACAAGTCACATAAAGCAGAGTCCTTCCGAGTGAAGGAGGCGATGTTCAAGGAGGCAATAGCGAAGGAGATCATGGACATTGCTCATTCACAGGCTAAGGAAATGATGAAGAATCAGGAGGACATCCACTTTCTCGACATGCAGCGTGAAGATCCAAATTCCTGCAGCATGGGCCCTGTTGACATGAAGCTTCACTATAAGGAGATTAGGAAAAGGAAGAGGCTGGACAAGATTAAGGAACAACAGGAGAAGGCCAGGAAGGAACAAGGAGCTGCAGAAGATACGGGGGCTTTAGTGATTTCAACTTCGTCAGAGACTGACTCAGATGTCGTTGACCCAACCGTGGAAGTTTTTCCATCCTCCTCCAAGGGAAATACCAGAAGCGACGCAGGAATCTGATCTCACAGGATGTGACGACTACCTACGATCGGCTGAATATTTCTCTGACGAAGAACGAAGAGCAGAAGCAGTATTTGCTCAAAACTGTGATGCAGCATAGGGCGAAATACCCGAATAAAACCAAGAAGGATTTCATGGACAAATGATTCGCAAGAAGTGGTTATGTTTTTTGTATCTTTGTGAAAATGTGTAGTGAAATGTTACTCGTTTGTTGAATAAAAATTCATTGACAGATTTTTGTTTAATTTTTTCCGTTTATGATCTGCCAGAGCATCAAACTGGGGACCCGTAAACTTTAAACTATTGAATTAATACTTCGGTTTATCAGTCTCCTCAGCAAATGGAACAAGGGGATCCATGTGGATTAAAATTTTTCCAAACTTTTAATTTATGAAACACCCTAATATATATATATATATATATATATATACACCAACCGAGTATATATATGACTGGCTGTGAGGCGAATGGCTGCCTTCTAAGCTTGATGGCTGTGATGCTGAAGACACCATTATGCGATGCTCCATGCCTACGTATGGATGAGTCTTCTCTTTCTTCTTGTGTTTAGGCTACCCACATTTACATACATACATACATACATACATGCACATATGCAAAAACCAAGACTCTTCAACTTACAGTATACATGCATGACATTCCAACACCCATAGATAACAAGCTTACCTTATCATCATATACAGATGACATCACTCTAACATTGACCCACAACAACATCGACACCGCTACAAATAACCTACAAATATACATAAACAGTATACAAGACTGGCTCACACACAATAGACTGAAAGTAGCGCCCACAAAATCAACCATCACCTTGCTTACAAGCAACACAAAAGAACACCAGGTATTTCCACAGCTTACACTAAACAACATTAACATTCCACACACTCACAGGACCAAAATACTTGGGGTCACATACAACACATCATTATCTTTTGCAAACCACATTCAGGACATTAAAAACAAATGTACGTCACGACTTAACACGCTTAGGGTACTAACAGGCAGAAACTTTGGACACCAGCAGGAAACAACATCACTCATATACAAACAATATATTCGCTCAGTTATGGACTATGCTAGCCCATGCTGGGCACCCATTATCTCAAACACACACATAAACACCTTACAGACAATACAAAACAACGCACTTCGTATCATTACAGGATGCACTCAAACAACACCAATAGAACACCTGCACACAGAAACAAAAATACTGAAAGTTAGAGAACATTTAAACATGAGGGGAACACAATTCATGGCAGCAGCGACAACTAACCCACAACACCTTTGCCACTACATGTACAATCATGCACCGACACCTCGCACCATTAAGGTAACACCAGAGAGACATTATAACCAAATACTCCATTCCATACCACGCCCCACAGACATCACACAGTACAGAAAACGCATACACACACACACCTAACCCACAAAGCACTGACACGACTCGGTCCGAATGCGGTCCTAGGTGCGAAGCCGCCACCCATTAACAGGTCAGAGATCAGCCTGAGCAGATCGGATCGAGTTAACTTAGCACGATTCCGATGTGGACATCACCCCAACTTACGGACATATAAACACAGACTAGTCAACTCCATAGACGACACCTGCCACCTGTGCCAGGACACACCACAAACAATTGAACACATTATGACAGACTGTACCGCTCTAGCACAACAACGAACACAACACAACATCACTAGTGCGCTGAACCTCTGGTCCACTTCGGAGAGGGCGATCGGTTACCTGCGTGCCGCCGGCTTGCTCGATCAGGGTGGGCTGATCGGCTAAACAACAACAACCACAGGGAAAAGGAAAGGTTTGTTTATTAAAAAGATCACGTTTTTCTGTGATTTTACTGTATATATATATATATATATATATATATATATATATATATGATGAATAAAACCACGAAGGAAAGGAAACACATTAGACGAAAGCGCTTGAGCACCATTCTGTGTTTCCTTTCCTTCGTGGTTTTATTCATCATAAATATTTTCCACGTGTTACTTTCGTGAAATAATTTTCATATATATATAAATAAATTTTTTTTTGTGGGCCTGAGCAGCTAGGTTAGGTTATCCCTTGGGGTTCACATGCATACAACTATATATATATATATTAGGGTGGTCGAAAAAGTTAAAGCATCGACTAAGTTCTCTCCACAAGGTTGGTTTTATGCCTCTTGGTGTGGACAGTATTTGTGCAAAGTTTCACGTTATTCGGTTAATATTTAGGGGTCGCCCCACTTGCCCCCTTTTTGAAAATTTGGGAAAATATATAGACAACTGAATAACTAAAAATTTTTTTGGTTCTCAAAGAATATGAAAGAAAACAGTAAGACAATAGGACATGATAATGGGTGTATCTTCATTATTTCTTCTGCATCAGAGTCGCCTTGGATGGTATTGGTATCTGTTTTCGGTGGGCGGCTACGAGTTGTAGGAGGTACTGCTTCTGGTCCTCGTTTCGTGTCAAAGTGTCATTGTAGCGTTGTGCGAGAGCAATACCTCGCTCGGCAGCATCATTGACGACTTTCATCTTTAAGGCGCGATCTCTAAGTTCCTGTAGTTCTTGTTCATTTGGCCATTCCCAGTGGATCTTTTTTGAAGTAACTGGCGCGCTTCCTCCTTACTCCAACTTTCAAGGCATCAAAGAGGGTCAATGTCCTTTTCGTGACGAAGGATGCACACATCATTTTCAACACCAGCTTCCGCCATGTCGATTCGTCGGGGGCAGCCATTCTTTGGGATGTTGGAGGTGTTGAACATTCTCCTTTTGGTATCAGGATCGATCCTATTATCGAAGAAGGCCAGTCCAATCAGATGCTCCGACAAGTACCACAGGTGGCGTCTTAGAGCTGTCTTCGCCGCTTGTGCAGCTCCTCCGTGTGGATATTTTTCCAGAAGAGCAGCATTTTGACATCATTGAGAGGAGCTTGTGTCCCCCATTGGCGCTTCATGCCAGTACTTGACGTAAATCAGACTGACAAATAAAGCCAGCTGAGTCACGTTTTCGTTCTTCGCGTGCTGTGAGCTTGAATTGATAGTGAAAGAGGTAGATTTTTAGCGCATAAATCGCCTTCGCCATCCATCTCGCGTGGGGCATGGACCCGGAGCTCGGATAAAGAGTTGACCACCAGTCTTTCCCCCAGGAGAGCAAAATAGTTCAAGGAACTCCTTGTTAGCGTCACGAGGTTGGCTTGCCTGAAGAGCGTTAGGTAGTAAGTGAGGCATCTCTTTTCTCATCTCTTGAAGTTGAGGGTTCTCGAACAAGCTGTCCGATGCTGAGACAAATGCTTCGTGGGAGAGAGATGGCCATTCCCTTTGAAATCGCTTAAAACGGCCTGTTTCAGGACTTCCTGTTGAGCCAAATATTGAGGCAAAGACATCAGCAAGTACGACTTCAAGTATATGATGTCGACAACCGATCCAAACTAGCTCGTGACCCAATGCTTCTTCAATCCTGACACAGGCTCCGCGATGTAAACCCGTGTTTGACGCAGTGGTGTCGAAGACGAGACCTCTCACATGCTGTTCCAGTTCCATATATTTCATAGTTTGAAGGCATGCCTGGGCCTGTGCTTCTCCAGTTCCTTGTTTCATCTTTGGGACACCAAGCAGCTTCTCCTGTCCATTGAATGTTATAAGGATTGCTATCCGATGCACATTCGTCTTCTTCCCTTCAATGCCGGGGAGAAGCTTTCCGTCCCAATGGAGAAGGACAGGGTCTTCTAGAGAGAATGATTCTAGGTCTTCTCGAGCTGCCTGTTCTCGCTCACTTTCTCTGTAGCGATGAATAGAGCTCCGAGAGCACGTCATCCCAGACAGATCATGCCCCGCGGCCTGTAATACAGCTCCAGTTACGAAAACAGCATTCCGGTCAGAAAGATTGGTGTGATCCATTGCTCCAATGACTTCTGGAGATTGGAAAATGTTCGTAACCTTGTTCTTGGGACGCTTTGGTGCCGGAGCTTCAGACGAAGAAGGAATCGGAACCGATGGTCTATAGTCGTCGTCGTCTTGCGAAAAAGGGAAGAAGAAGAAAGAGGAAAGATCAATTGATGACACTCTGCTTCTTCCAAATCTTTCTGTGTTGCTTCATGCCTTGCCTTCCTCTTGGCTTCCTTCTCCATTCTGGATCGCTTTCTGTCCTCTTGTGTAGTCGTTTCCTTATCAATGCCAGCCATGCTGCAAGAATTGACGTCCTTGCGCTGCATGGACAGGAAATTTCGGTCCTCAAAGTTGAAGATTGTGCTCATGGCATCACTGGTTGCGATGTCAAACAGTTCCTGGATGTCCGCTTTGAAGATGTCTTCATTCATTCTATCGCTGGCACGTTGCCTGGTCCTGTGCTTCTTGAGTGTTTTGTAGCGGTCTAAAAGCTTTGAAAGCTTACGGACACAGGAGTCGATCCGTTGAGTTGGATCCGCGCTCGGGTCCAGACTTCAATCACCCTCTGGCATGCCTGGTTCAGACTGTCGGAGGTGGTTTGCTTTTGATTGATGTGGTGGTATTGCCCCAAGAGGAGGGCGTCAAGGCATGTAGGGAGCCTTGACGTGGATAAAGTTCCAGTTGCCATCCCTAGAAGCCAAACTTTTGGAATTGATCGAGTTTGAGCCATCGGACCTACGGAAGAAAAAGTACATATATAAATATATATTCAGAGTGGGGCGACCTCTAAATATTCACCAATCACGCTGCAAATTTGCACAGACCATGTGGACACTAAATGGACAAAAACCACACTTGTGGAGACTATCTAAGACAATTTTGAAATTTCCCCCTATGGATTTGGACCACCCTAATATATATATATATATATATATATATATATAATATATATATATATATATATATATATATATATATATATATATATATATAGATATACAACTCTATATAGATATATATATATATATATATATATATATTATATATATATAGATATATATATATATATATATTACATATATATATACACAACTCTATATATATATATATATATATATATATATATATATGTAATAACGCCTCTCCCCGAGTTCGGGCAAAGTCAGGATGTTACTCGAGAGAGGGTATTACTTTAGCACTCCTGGATGCAGAAATAGTTTACTCTTCGTATTCCCACAATCGCGGAGTGCTGTGTGGGCCCATGATCTTGTTTTTCCCAGTTATCAAAGTCCAAAGAGTAGAAAACAAACACAACAGCTCAGGGGCGTAACTAACGGGGGGGACGGGGGGAGACATGTCCCCCCCTCAACTTTTGAACTGAAGGGGATAATATAGGTTTTGCCCCCCCCCAACTTTGATCTAAGTTAGCTTGCGTGAGTGAAAATATTTAGTTCTTGAAATAATCTATGATGAGTAAATCTTTAATTATATTAGTCCTGTTAGTTTGCTGGAAAGTATTACTGATTCAGTACTAATACTGCAGTGATAGATACTTTAATGAGACATCTACTTATTTTTTACTTATTGCATATATTGTTTTCCTTTAATGTTAAGTATATACTTGATATACATAAGGTAGTTGTGAAAATGCTTCTTTGATTTTCCTATTACTCGAAAGGACTCGAAAGGACGTATTTAGATATCATTGTTATATTCTACCGAAAAAATATGCCTTGGAAGACCAAGCACAGAAATTCATCGCAGGATTTTTCATCATTATCATTGTCCCCCCCCCCCCCCCCCCCAACTTTTGAAAGTTAGTTACGCTCTTGCAACGGCTTATACGATTTTTAATTTGAATTTAGGCGAGATAAAGTTCAATCATTTATAGTGAATCAAATGTTTCTTTTTACACAGAACAGAGAGTTAATAATCTATACGATAATAAGAGAGCTGTCCGTCCGTCTGTCTGTCCGTCCGTCACACTTTCAGAAATTGTGAGAAAAAATTGAGAAAAAAATTCAGAAATTGTAAAAAAAAATCAGAAATTGTATTACGGGCGGCAATGTGAAGCTCAAGATTTTCATGACTGTGTTCTTTTCTGTAGTTTAGCAATGGGGGAAGGGTGAGGGTGGGGGGAAGGGGGGTGGGGGGAAGGGTTGGGGTGGGCGGAAGGGTGGGGGTGGGGTAATGGGGGATGGGTGTGGTAATGGGGAGGGGTGGGGGTAATGGGGGAGGGTGTTAGCCCCCAAGTTGTATAAATGGGGGTGAGGAGGTTTTGGGAGATACCAGATTCAGAAATGTTGACACAATGTGAAGCTCAAAATTTTCACGGCTAGGTTCTTTTTTTGTAGTTTAGCCTGTCTAACCGTCAGCGAAGTGACGGGAACTGTACTAGTAATAATAATAATAATAATAATAATAATATATAAAAGTTTCATAATTATAATAGTTACTTTTTCTTCGTTGTAAGATATGAAATAAGCCAGAGACCCCTCTAAGACACCCTTGTCCGTTCTGTCTCCAAGCTTATATGAATCAATTGCTAAGCTACTGTTCTTTCTCTATACAATCAGACTTAAATTGAAACCCCATGAATCTTCCAATTTCCAAAAGCAATTCCCGTTAACGGACCGAAAACACGCCATTTCAGCCAGGAGACCAGTCTCTCCTCGGAATCTACCTTAAGGGCGCTGATCCCCTTCTTATATTGTCAAAGTAACGGAACCTGGCTACGCAATCACGCAAGCGGTTGACGTCACCTGAGAACATTGTAGAACCGAGCTTCTTAACAACTGTTTTTCCCAAGTGAAATCAAAGAAACCGTCTGTGTCACTGCGTGTGAATTCCGTTTGGAAGGAAACGAATCATACATAGCTTGGGAAGTATTGAATGAATGAAATTACATAAACATAATAGTCATCAGGGCGCGGCTTTACTTCGATTATAAATTATAACATGTATATATATATATATATATATATATATATATATATATATATATATATATATTAGTGATGGGACGATTGTCATATTTCATACAATCGCTGTTGCGATTGCGATTGCGATTGCGATTGGCAGAATTTGAAAATCTCGCGATTGCGATTGCGATGTTTTAGCTTTAGCCTCACATAACGCTCATTTATGCTTTAAATATACCTAAACGCGTTACCTACCATAGGGTTAGCTTGATTTTTTAACATTCCAATTTTACATAGAGCAAATAAAGAGGTGTACTTATTGTTATTATTAAACCAATTTTTTATTCTGTTTTCAACTAATTCGCAACCCGTTTTCATTTCTGTTTTTGACTTATTTATTATTTATTTATTATTCCGTATTGTTGTTAGCTAAACTTTCCTTTAAGTACGCATGAAAGAGCAGCTGTCATAGCAACTTTTGTAGAGATTTAAATCTTTTGTTCACAATCGCAACAATCGCACTCATTAAATGCGATTGCAATTGCGATTGTGATTGTAAAAAATGTGCGATTGTATCGCGATTGCGATTGCGATTGCGATGCATCGTCCCATCACTAATATATATATATATATATATATATAATATATAATATATATATATATATCTTTGTTGGCCTGAGCAACTAGGTTAGGTTACCCATTGGAGTTCACATACACAGATATATATATATATATATTTGGGGGGGATCCAAAAACGCTCTCATCATGTTGCATGTAATGTTACACTTGCAATGTTGCATGCAAATGCATTACACTCTACATTTTTGCGGTAGTACTACTGACCTGTATAGGTGGTCGCTAAACGCTGTCGTGTTTTCGCCCGACGAAAGTTTCATAATGCACAAACCCAAACTTAATAATTATATATATATATATATATATATATATATATATATATATATATAATATATATATTGCCACTGTTTGAGTCGAGTAATTGTTGAACCAAAATTCTAAATTTATATGGATTTTATGTTTGCTTGTATTTGTACAAATAGTAATTTCATCTTTAAGTTAGGTGAAGCCTCTGTAATTTCAATAATAAATTTTAGTTTTAAATAAAATGATCGTTAGAAAATATTTTAAAATTATTCGAATGGTCGAACTTTTTTAAAGATATTTAAGGGATAATAGCAATCAAAATATCATTATTAATCGCATCATCGTTAAACAGAGAAGACGTTGTAAAAATAACTCCAGTTATTTTGGTTCTTATTATACTTTGTAATTTTCTTAAAAGAAATGCAAGTTTATTGAATGCGAAACTAGAGAAATTTTAGTTCCGGTTTCATATATATATATATATTATATATATATGCGCCTCGGTGGTGTAGCGGGTAGCGTCGCTGACTGCGAATCCATCGGCCCCGGGTTCGAGACCCGATGGCAGCCGGCACGCAGCAAAAACCCAGCTGTTCATCCTTCCACACAATAAAAGAAAGTGGTTAGTAGATAAATGGGTACTCTAGATGGCCTGGTGGTTAAGACGCTGGGCTGCTGATGGGGCGTGGTTCGGATTCCACGTTAAACTGTAGGTCTAAGGTGGAGTGAAAAGCTTGACTTTCGTCAGAATGAACAATTCGGGTGGAAGCTAACCAAAGGTTATATATATATATATATATATATATATATATATATAATATATAGAAAGAGAGCTGCTATAGAGAGCTGCTTCAACTCTGTCACGTTTTCCTCCGGGGATCCTCCAACAGAAGACCATGCTTCCCCGCACCCAGCGCGATGCACGACGCGCGGTGGATGGCCAAGGCCATCTACTCACTGAAGAGCTTTGTATTCAAGGACCAGACAAAGCTAACGACGCATGAGAGGGTTGGCATAACAAACATTTGTCTTTCTGTCTCTCTCGTCTACGCCCGATGCTGGCATGAGGCCCCAGTCCCAGAAAAAGCACCCTGCAATGACATTAACCTACTCACCCTCCTGCATAAGTAACCTGTGCGTTCCGTCAAGGACGTGGCGGTCAAAGCGTTCTGCTGCCACTTATGGTACTTTTCTGAACACCTCGCGCCCCTCGCCCTCTTCGACAATTGGGTTAAAGCAGCCATGGTCGGCAACTTCTCACTTCCTTCGAAACCTAAAGCTCCCAGGCAGGTGTATGGGAAGGAGTTCGACCATCCCACTCCTTCAGAAGCGTACATCACAAGCCGTTCGTTGAAATTGTTCAACCTTCTCTTCGTGAACGGCCAAGAAGCAACTAAGGCGTTCTTGTCGAAGCCACCAACCCTCTGGCCAACGGACCCAATGTATCAGGCATTGAAGGCCAGAGTCAAACTCCTCAAGGTCGTCAATGATAGTGCTGAACGTGCTGTTTCTCTAATCACATCATAAAACGCCGCACTGACGAAAGACGAGATTCAGAAACAATACGTGTTGCGGCTCATCAGCAGTCACCGCAAAACCTTACCGGTTTGAACGAAGGCGGTACTGAACGTCAAGAAACAGGTTGTTTGAGATGTTTTATATCTCATGGACGAGATTGAAGTTCCTCTGTATTATCCGATGTAATACAAGTTTTGTTATTATTGTTTTTCATTTCATTGCTATTATACAAATAATTTAATAAGGGATTATGAAAAAGTAAAAGTTAATTTTTTAGTTTTGTTTTAAGCACCAAAAATGTAGCAAAAGTGAGCGACCTTTAGATATTCTCCGATATAACTAATTTTTTGCATGCTTCATTAGTTTTTCATATGTAATAAGGAGAAACTTGTGGAAATATACATTTATGATTTTATATTTTTGGACTACCTTAAGCTACACCTAGCCTACATTATTCAGAACCTCAATATAAGCAACAAACTCGTTGCATTCACGTCGGATTGAATACATCAAAGAAAAAACGGTAACTATTGTATTTTTAGCAACAAACCAAAACTTAAACCTCAACTGGGATATATATATATATATATATACAGGGTGGGGCACGGGAACCAAGTGTTTTTGGAATAATCAGGAAAATGATATTTATTTTTGTAAAGAAAATATATTGGTAGAACAACATTCGTAAGAACATAGCATTTCATGTCATAATAATCATGTACCGAAAATTATATCTGGCATATGATGTCCTTGGCCGTCGACGCATTGTTGAAGGCGTTTACGAAAATTGGCCTCCACTCTTCCCAGCAGGTCTCTGTTGATTTGGATGATTTGTTGACGGATCGCTTCCTTCAATGCATCTAATGTACGGGGCTTGTCCTCGTAGACACGTGACTTGAGGTACCCCCATAGAAAGAAGTCACATGTGGACAAGTCAGGGGACCGAGGGGGCCATGCAATGTCACCAAATCTCGAAATGAGATGGTTGGGAAACAGGGGGCGAAGAACAGCCATTGACGCTCTGGCGGTGTGTGGCGTGGCCCCATCTTGCTGAAACCACAAATGTCGACGAGCAATACGCCTTCTTCGTAACTCAGGGATGAAAAAGGTGTTCACCATCTCAATGTAACGCCCAGATGTTATGGTAACGGTAACCCCATTTTGTTCGAAGAAATAGGGACCGATGACGCCAAACTTTCCCACCGCGCACCAAACTGTAACCTTAGGGCTATGCAGCGGTTTTTCATGGAGTTGTCGCGGATTTTCAGCAGCCCAATACCGACAGTTTTGATTGTTGACGGCCCCATTAAGGTGGAAATGGGCTTCATCACTCATTACCACCATCATGTTTTCATTCTGCTCATAAAGTGCAAGCATTTCCTGTGCAAAATTCAGTCGTTGGGGGCAATCGTTTACATTCAATTCCTGCACCATCGCTAACTTGTATGGGTGAAAATGTAATTCTTCATGCAAAATCCGTCTAACAGTACGATTGCTGATTCCGAGTGCAGCTGAATGTCTCCGAGCAGAGCGGCCTGGGCTTTGCAACATCGCTTGTCTGACCCTTTCAACGTTCTCTGGAGTACGCACAGTGCGTTGCGGCCCCTTCGGTTTTGTTTTCATTATTGAGCCTCCTGTTCGAAGATTGTTAACCCAACGTAAGATTGTGTCACGAGCGGGAACAGAGTCATTTCGATGAATGTTGAATCTGCGGCGAAACGCACGCTGAACTGCTGTCACTGACTCGCCACTCCTAACAAAATGATCATACGCGAACATGCGGTGTTCTAACGTCCACTGCTCCATGATGGCACCTGAAAGATAAAGGTGAGTGTTAGTTAAAGTTAAATGCTATGAACCCAGGAATGGAATGCTACCTACCGCACGCCCCTCCCATTCCTAATGGCCGATTACTAGCTATTCAAAAAACACTTGATTCCCGTGCCCCACCCGTATATATATATATATATATATATATAATTAGGGTGATTCAAATATGGGGGTAAAAAAAAAAAATTATATTTTAATGTGTTCAACCCTTTAAATGGTTTATTTCAGCATAAAAATATCTATCCTAAAATATTTTAGCAAATTTTTAATTTTTAAGGGTTGCTACCAGCAATTAAAAATTGACAGAACGACTCAAATTGTCAAATTTTTCCACACCACCCAGGAGGTACAGTACAAGGTGCATTGCTTTTTTTCAATGTGGAAAGCTCCCCCGTAGGTCCTACCATAACCACAAGCATGCATAATTAAACTAGCATGATATTTGAGACATTAGCTGTCCTTACTTCATCAATGTTTCTTTTTTCGATCAGGGTAAACAGCCCTGTAGTTTTTCACTACTTGTAGCAAGAATTGTTTTTGATCTTCGTCATGTGTTAGTATTTTATTATATTCATCCATTAATTTTACTCCTCTTTCCGCTATATCATTCACGACTTTCCACTGTTTGATAGATTTCTTAGCGGAGTTAAACTCTTCATCATTATGCCATTCTTTAGCATCTTTGAGTAAAAATTTTGAACTAAATTCTGTTATTGTAAGGAATCTTTGAGAATTTGATGTGACAAAATCTTCTAATTTCTTCGTTAGAATAAGTGCAGGATCGAGAAAAGCCCGTTTTGCAGGAAGAGTTTCTTTTGTATTTTGCAAGGCTTTTACCATTTTGTTTTTTGTTTCAGTAGGCACTTCATCATCATAAAAGGCCAACGCTACCAGTTCTTCTGATAGGTACCAGAGGTGACCTAACAGTTTTTTAATAGCAACAAATGCAATTGTGTCATTTATTTGTTTGTAGACTACAAGATTCTATAATAGTTCCAGATCAAGACGAGGAGCGCAAGATGGCACAGGAGCTGTAAACTATGCCTTTACATATAACCGAGTAGCAAATAGACAGATGTCTTTTAGTCCTTTTTTGTCTTTTACTGAAATTTTGAACTGAGATTTGAACAAAAAATTTTAATGAATATGTAATTTTGGCCATCCACCTAGCCCGATGAAGTCCCGCTGGATGTTTAAATTTGATTCCACCTTTTGGTTCACCTCCCCAAAAAATAATTGTTAACTGCGATAGTTCTAGGTAATCGTCCATTGGTTGGAATGTGTCTAGTTGATTTGCTGCAAATATAATTATGTCATCTTTGATGTCATGAATATTTTCATAGATATCTGGATCTGATAATACTGTTTCGTAGTCCTCCTTATTAATGCTTGACCATTTTTCTCTGAACTTCTTAAAAAGGACTATATCTGGGCCAGAAGATGGTGATAAAGACTTTGAAACAACAGCTTCCAGCATAATTTCAAATATGTGGTGTCGACATGCCAGCCACAATAAATCGTTGTCGAATTTTTGTTCTAGAAGAATAGCTGCACCATTTCTAGGACCAGTATTGGCTGCCGTTGTATCGAAACACATGCATTTTATTTGTTCGCAGATGCCCCATTCAAGCGATGTCTGATTGTTGGCATTAAAACTAGAGACGCATTTCTGCACTCAATTTTGCAACATCAAGACTTCCTAATAATTTATCATCAAACAATTTTCTACGTTTGCCTACCTTACTTTTCCATGATGAAGGTTATGCAGCACAGAAACCAGACTCATCACTTTTACTCTCCTCTGATTCTGATTATGTACTGGTGAGTATGACAGCCTCTCATTCTTCTTTCTTTTGATCTCTTCTTCTGCTTTCCTCTTTTCATAATGTTGCTTTTCTGCTGCTCTTTGCTCTTTTTTAGCAACAGCCTCATCAATGGTACCCATTTTTCCATGACGTCCTTTCTCACGTTGCATTTTCAAGAATTTCTTATCTTTTATTTTTATAAGCTGCAAAGCATTCTCATGAGCAATGTCAAATAAGTTTTCCAGTTTATCTTTCCATTTTTCTTCTTTATTATTTAAATTTTGTGATCTTTTCAATTTGTTTGCTTTGTTTTTCTTAAGCAGCTGCCATTCCTTCAGTATTCCTTGAATTTTATCTACTACATTTTACTCTATTTTGCTGGTATTCCTGTTTTTTTCCAAACTGCTAGCACATCATCCGCAGTAGAGTAGCATGATTCTCTAATGCCTCGCTTTTTAATATTTCTGTAGTGCATGAAGAGGGCCATCATTTCCTTCTCTGATGGTAATACGGATGTTTTAGTACTGCAGAGGGCTGCCCAATTAGCCATACTTCAGTTTCTTTTCTTGTAGAACTTCTCCCAACTGAGCAACTAGGTGATGGTGAGTTAGGCCTAGCTTCCATAATCGATTAATTGGTATCAAATTGCGAGTTCCAAACAACAATTAAAAGCAAGCTAGTATATAAACCATTAATTAAAAATTCTGAAATATAAACAATTAAACATAAAATCATAAGTTGTAAAAACAAACAAATTGAAAAAAAGGGAAACTTTGACGCCTGGTAGCACATAGTAAATTTTATTTAAAATTCACCAAATTTGGCATACATTACTTTTTTGTCATAGGGAACAAAAATACAGGTTGAACAAATAAAAAAAAAACCTTTGATTTTTTTGAATCACCCTAATTATATATATATATATATATATATATATATATATATATATATATATATATATATATATATATATATATATATATATATATACTATATTAGGGCCCTGCGAATCACAATTTCTTTTTGTACCGAATCTCGAATCGAATCAAGTGTACACATATAGATTAGAGTGTTTCTACACACAATTAGTAATAAGCATAAAATTAATTAAATCTTCTTGAGAACAAAGGACAAAGTAAATCCTTCTAAAAAAATGCATTAAGTATTTGATCATCAGGAAGAACAATGGTATTAAAGTATGATAAAAGTTACTGCACAAGAGATTGGTCTCAGTATATAGATTGAATTATAATCTAAGTAAAAAGAGAAGTGTTTATTTACGAAAGTGTTCTTCAAAACAACATCACTGATATTCGAAAATATCGAATTGGAGCCCAAGCTAACAAATCAAATGAATCCTCTCTATCTCGATTCGAAATCAAATCGAATCTCGAAGCTTCGCAGGGCCCTAATATATATATATATATATATATATATATATATATATATATATAATTGTGCCATTTCAGAGGTCTGTTTTATTCTGGTACAAGACTTCGTTCAATCAATTCACTTCGATCGAAGTGAATTATGATATTAGTTAGGAGAATGGCTATTTAAGTAGTTGAGGAATCCCGCATGAAACCCGTTCACGGTTCATCATTGTTTTAGTGTAATGATGAGAGCAACAGTTCAGAATTGTGAAAAGTCTTCACAGTAAAATTCATACAAACCGCCAAAAAGAAATGACCGAGAAATTAAATTTTTTACTCTGAAAAGACTTTCAGCAGCACTTTCAATTTTTTTTTATTTAAACAAGATAAGTGTCACAAAGTGATATCACAAAGAATTTTGCTACTGATGTTACTTATTTAGTCCAAATTCCATGTCTGACATTTTAAAGAGTTTATTTTTTGTTGTTTGAACTCCCGTTTCAGATATCATCAGTTGTATTTGTTTGTAGTTGTTTAGTGTTGTTTTGTAGTTTGGCGAATAGTTTGAATTAATTAATACATGTTAATTAGATTTGTATTATAATTAACTGGCACCCTATTGTGAGACCGAATTAGGAACCTTACCTTCCCGTTGTTTTGCCACAGCTTGCTATTATTATCCAGCTACATTGTGATAATCATAACACTGCGTCAAAACTGCGAGAAGAAGGTATTAATTTAGCTTCCACTGGCATCATTTAAAATAATTCGTTGACCACGTACCATATTATTCGCCATTTACTGCTGACTCTAATTCAATCGTTAGGTTATAGAGTGTAATACATGGTATGCATAACTTAGATATACATTTTGTTGGGTTGTTTATTTGGACCTGTATGTACAAAATAACCAGCTACTGATTATCGAGTATTCCAAATTTCCTAATAAAGGTTTTCTGAAAGGAATGCTGAAAAGACTGGATTGGTTGGTATTGAACGAGGAATATCTTAACAGTTAAATACCCATACGCTGCAGCAGGATTGTACCTAGTGCCACACTTCCAAAAACAACATTCAGTGGAGAAATACAAAGGGGGCTGCGGGTTCTTCCTTGTACCCCCAGAACCCCTGACAAAAGGTTTGGGAGTAACTTAAACATCAAATGAGAAGAAGGTCTTTTCCCACATCTGTACCTTCTCTAAAGGAAACATGAATTGCATTTTGGCAAAATATTGGCCTCACCATGACACACAAAATCAATACTTTTATGGGCTGCATATGAAGAATGAAAAAACTAGTAGATATTAACTGTTTTTTCCGATTTGGTTCACATTTTAAGCGTATGTCATGTGTCACAATAAAATTTATTGTTTTAAAGGTATTATTTTATTGTCACAGACAGGATTTTATACAATTGCTTCCAAAGGTGGAAATACACTTGTCCACACTTACGTTACGGTCCAGTGTATTCCAACCTTTTAACCAGCTGTACATTAGCGAAGCACCTTAATTTATTTCATTTCGTTAAACAAAGTGAAAACCTTGAAATTTTGTTTCAGGTAAACTCCATTCACGTGAAACGAGGTGGAAACTCTTTAGTAAATGATTCAAACTGGCGCCACTACACAATATTTCGGTTAGCCCACTGGGGGCTCACCACCATAAATGAGACCGAGGTAGAAAAATGGAGGGGCCTACAGACGGATAAATGTAGGAATAAATGGATGGATAAATGAAAGGATGGAGAAGATATACAGTATTTGAGTGGAAGTCGAATGGCAATAGTGATAGATAAACAGAAAATGGACAGATGAATTTATAAAAGCGTTTGACGGATGGATGGAGGGATGTATGTCTACGATGTATCTGTCATATGTACTTTTATAACATGCTTGTCTAAAGTTGTTCGAACATCACATGAACTACAAATAAATTTTTTACAAAGTTTCTGATTCTGAAACAAAAGCTGCAATTTTTGCTGGTACGTTGCAGCAGTACTTTTTTCAGTATGTTCTTTTCAATAGATATCAATACAGTTTAGTAAACTTTATCATAAAACTGCTTTAATTTTAATGCGAATAATTTACGTTTCTGTCTCATTCCTCAGATAAATGAAAATGAACGCCAGGAAGCAACATGCCTCTTCTCTCCTCTTAGTCAGTTGGCTTTCACTTGCTTACCTCGACAACAGCTGAATATTTTGATTTCTGCAAAACCTCAAACGGCAAATAATTCGATGGGTAAGGTAGTACTTCCATTATATACTGCGGATATAGAGTAGAATCATAGACATAAAATTTGATTGAGTGTTCCGTTTTACGTCCTCCGTCCATCAGGGGGTACTAAAACAGGTCTGCCACCAGACGGGAAAGGTTACATTGTGGATAGTGTCGTAACACCGCTTCCCGTCAATCAGCGATGTTAAGCGACTTTGGGTCTTGAGAGTAGTTGGATGGAAGACCGTCCTCCGCGTCCAGATTGTGTAGCAACCCGTGGCTCGGATCCCAAGTAAAGCTGTAGGTCCCCTCCGTCATATGACCTTAGATGTTGCGAAGAAGGTTAAGCAACTCCAGCATTACTTACTTACTTCACCAACCAAAAAAATAAATTCCCTTTGAAAGGAGAACTGGGTCGAGCCGAATATCGTACATTACGTGCAACGGACTCTTCACTACAACCCCTTTCCCAGCTTAATACTTATGTATACGACTGGAATCAGGAACTTTGCCTATACTTCTACTTAATTTTGAAGCCAGATTTACGATATACCTCGCTAACCTCGTTGCTGTTCCGTGCGTTGGTCTCTCTTCACACGAAGGTCAAGCTGGTGGCCCTAGCCTCTAGGTCTGGCTTGGTGGAGGAGCGAGTTGCTTTCTTGCGCTCTCAACTGCACATAGCCAGGTACACCCGGCTCATCTAGTACCGTCTTGAGCCAGGCATCTAGTTTTCTCTTGAAGACTTCAACTTTGACCCCTGTAGCGTTTCTGAGGTTCTTTGGAAGCTGATTAAAAAGTCTTGGCTCCCTGACAACCAAGCTATTTTCCTTCAGTGTTGAGGAGGTCCCTTGTCGGGCCTTTAATTTGGGAACACTACACATTCTGCCTTTCCTATTTTCCAGTATCGTTTGAATGGTAATTGGGTTTAGTTTGAGGTTTGGTACCAGTTTTTCGATCATTTCCCATACGTAGATTATGGTGTACCTCTCTCTTCTTTCCAGGGAGTACAGATTTAGTTTACGTAATGTTTCCCAGTAGCTGAGGATTTTACAGCCATCAATCTTGGATGTGAAATGTCTGCGTTTCTTCTAGTTTATTAATTTCTCCCTTTTTATATGGGGACGTCAAAACTGAGCAGTATTCAAGTTTTGGTATAATCAGTGTTTTTAGCAGGGGAATCATTACTGTCCTGTCCCTTCTTATGAACGTTCTTAGTACCTGTCCCGCGACTCTTTTTGCTTTATTTATCGCTATCTGATTTTGTGTTTCGAATTTCGCATCATCAGTCATTATGACCCCCCAGATAGATCGCTTTCGTGCTTCTCTGAATTTCCTGTCTAACTGGAGCATAATACACAGTCTGTCTGTTTAAGTTCCTCTTTTCTACCATATCTCAAGAGCTGAAATTTCTCGGTCTTAAATGTCATGTTGTTGTCTTGTTGTTGCATGATCTACCTGATCGGAATCCGTGCTGATTTTCGTTGAATCTTTCCAGTCTCCAAGAAATCATAAATTTTCTCTCTAACTATTCTTTCAAATACTTTGGTGAGGCGGGACGTCAATGACACTGGTCTATAGTTCTTTGCTTGAGATCTATCCCCTCTTTTATGTATAGGGACAATGTTTGCTCTTTTCAAGATCTCCGGAATTTCCCCAGTGTCTAGGGATCTTCTCCATATCCAGTATAAAGGTGTAGCTATTTCATTTTTACAGTTTTTAATCAATAATACGTTCCAATTGTCCGGTCCTGCAGCTGAATGTGGTTTCATTTTTCCTATAGCTCTCGCTACATCTGGGGTAAAATCAAAGTCTGTTATACACTCTCCTTGCAATTCCTCTACAAACAATGCATCTATGTCAGGTATCGCTTTGTCACGTTTTGGGGTACTAAAAACCGATTCATACTGGGCTTTCAATGTTTCAGATATTTCTTTTGGATCGTCGGTTAGTCCATTATTTCTCTTCCTTAAGGGCCCGATAGCGGCGCGCGTTTTTGATTTCCTTTTCGCATAGCTATAGAAGTATTTTGGATTTTCCTTTATTGCTAACTTCGCCTCCACTCTCTTTCTTTTGCGGAATATTCTTCTCTTTTGCCTCTCTAGCCAGCTCCTCTTTCCTTTTGGCTGTGATTTCGGAGCATATTTTTTTTAAATTCTCAGCGTTTTTTCTTCCAAGGTTGTTAGCATTTCTTCAGTTGTTTTATTCTCTAAAACTGTTCTCCACTCTATTTGGGCCATGTGCGATCTGATTGCTTCCCAATTTATAGTCTTGGAGTCGATAATATAAAATAAAAATACGGGCAGAAAACTGTCCAATCATTTTTAAGTATTAAACACTAACAGAGGAGCTAAATTCTTTAAGAAATAAAACTATATTTCTATAGAAATGGAAAAAATATTCGCCGAAAAATCAAACGCGAGAAAAGGGAAATTTTAAAGATGAAACAGGCATTTCTCCGCGAGAGAGAGAGAGAGAAGTATTGTTAAAATTACTCAAAACACTATTAAATTATTTACACTTATAGTTTTAAAAAATAATTAAATTACAAAAGTACCGTCGTTGCTTCCGAAGAAACTCAATTGCAGTTACAATTACTTCTCTAAAGTATATGAATTATTTTTCAATTACTTTTCAATTATTTTTCAATTAAAAGCTTGAAGCTGAAGATGTAATCGTTTGGAGTGGCAAGAAGTACACAGTTCTTTGAATAAGGAAATGCATTACATCCAACAACTGTATGAGCAAAATAACCCCATTCTCCCAGTGAAGCATAAAATTTAATCGCGAATGGCAGTTTTACGCTGTACACTCTTACGTAAAGGAAATCATTTACTGATCCATTTTTATACGAGTATATTGCTATTGCGTCCATCGTACAGTATGTTCCTCGTACATGTATATAAATAAGAAGATACATTACATTCAACGAGCTGACCTAACTGAACTTAACCTAACCTAATATTAATTAACCTAACATAACCTAACTCGGACCAAAATGGGAAAGCCGCGAATGAGAATGAGAATGTCACGAAATGGGAATAGATTGAATTGAGATTTGCCTCCTTCGCGATTCTCCCTCGCGGATTTCTCACTGTTGGAATAAATGGGATGACATTGAGTGGGGTTTACTCTCAGTCACCGTCATTCCCCTTCGATTCCGCGCCCAAGAATGGGAAAGTGAGAAAGTGAGAATCTCAGACGAGGCATTTTTAAATCGGTCTATTCCCACTTCATTCCATTCTCATTCTTATCCACGGCCTTTCCCACTTCGGTCCGCGTTAGGTTACGACTGGTTAGGTTAGGTTATGATTGGTTAGGCTAATGTTAGGTTAGGTTCTGATTGTTTAAAATAGGTTAGGAAATATTAAGCATTCCCGCTCAGCGCCGTTTCAGCGACGAAAACATAGTTTCCTAAATCAAGCACGTTTTTCTCAAATGTGGATTTTTTCACTTTTGTACATTCTTACCCGTGGGCCACGAATGCGAATGGGAATGCCATTGAGTGGTCAGTAATCATTGAGTGGTACTGTATGATACCAAAGAGAACCACTAAATAAGTATTGATTTACATACAAGAAAACTAATTTTTACTGCAAACACCGAATGTTAAATTATGATTATTATAAAACAGAAATAAAAATTAAAAGTTAACTTTCTAAAGAAAATTCAAACCTTTTTTTTTTTAGTCACAGATAACGACATAGAGAGTCTCACCCCAAATGATCAGAAAGATGGAAGCGGAGCTATGGCTGCTGAAGGGCTCAGACATAGTAGTCACTATCTACAGGAATTGATAGGAAAAGAGGCGCTGCAGTTCAGACCTTTGAAAAAGCTGACAGAGGTGATTTAAAGATAAGTGCTTCCTACATGATACAAACATATTTTTAGCAATCTTAAACTATCTTTATCATGAACTAACTAACAAAATAATTTATTAATAAGTAAAAATCAGCTAAAAATCATAAATAGCTGCTGTCAGCCATTATACATACAGGGTGTCCATAAATGATTACCCTGATTAAATCATGCTATAACTTTTAAATAAACACTCGTATTCAAACACAGTTTTAATCATAAATAGATGAACATACAACGTTTAGATACATAGTTAATGAACTTAATAAGCTTCCACATGTGAACCCCTAGTGGCACGTAAAATGTCTAAACGGTATTCACACTCACGCCACACATTTTCCAACATTTGTGGGTTAACTGTTGCAATTGCATCCGTAATGAGTTCTCGCAATGTCTTGATATCTAGAACAACTGTTGCATAAACCAAATCTTTAACATGACCCCAGAGAAATAAATCCAGCGGGGTAATGTCTGGTGATCTTGGGGGCCATGGGATTGGCCCGTCCCTGCCAATCCATCGATTTGGAAATGTTGCGTCGAGAGTTTCACGAACAACATGCGCCCAATGAGGGTGTGCCCCATCTTGTTGGAAGATGACAGTTGGCTGCCTGTCCTGCAGCTGGGGAATGGTGTAATTGGTGAGCATATCCAGGTACACAGTTGCGGAAACAGTGTTCTCAGCAAAGAAGAAAAGACCAATTATCTGGTCATGCATTAGTCCACACCAGACATTGATCTTCGAACTGCCCCGAATATGCTCCTTTACGGCACGTGGGTTTTCCGATCCCCAAATACGCACATTGTGTCTGTTGACTCTACCACTAAGATGAAACGTAGCCTCGTCTGAAAAGCAGACACGTAACAAGAAGTCATTATCCTCGTCAATGCTGTTCAAAATGTCAATAGCGAATTGTTCACGTTTTGGACGGTCATCAGGCTTCAGTTCTTGAACAATTTGTACCTTGTAGGCGTGTAACTTCAAACGTGTGTGTAACACCTTGTGCACCGTAGACTTCGGTATCTTTAGATGGCATGAAGCTTGTCTCACCGATTTCCTTGGTGACCGTGTGAAAGCAGTTTGAGTGTTTTCCACCATCCCATCGGAAACTGATGGTCTACCACTGCTCTTTCCCTTTTCCACGTTTCCAAGAATTTTTTCATCCACGACTTAATTAACTTCACATCAGGTGGATTCTTTCCATACTTTGTTCTGAACCTTCGCTGAACACTGACAGGAGATTTTTTTCTGCAAGCCACACAACACATTGTGCCTTCTCTGTCACAGATGCCATCTTAACTGAACGGCTACTACAGCGCTCCTAGCGGCGAATGCGGTAGACGAAACACACCAGCACAGAAACTATGCGTGTACGAGATCACCTATAAAATGAAAACGGATGTAAGATTCGTCATTAAAACATGAGAGCATACTGTTTTCAGGGTAAACATTTATGGACACCCTGTATATATATATATATATATATATTTTTTTTTTTTTTTTTTTTTAAAGTTCGGGAAGAACCGATTCGCCTCTATTTAAAAGGGCATATCTCGGCGGAAAAACAAAGAAAAAGTGAGAAGACAGAGGAAAAAGAAAGGATGGAGGGGACAGTCGAAGTGGAAAAAGACCAAGGATGACAAGGACTGCAGGGTCGAGCCCCATCATCCTTGGGTGCTAGGGCCGGGAGGGCGCACGTGAAACCTCCAGGAACAAGCACGTACAAACGAGCACAAAGAGCACTCAAGAGCATGAGCTTAGAACCCCCTTCCGGGGATATATATATATATATATATATATATATATATATATATATGGGATGGGAAACTGATAAATTTTTTAGTCCAGTTTTCGATTTGTTTCGATTTCAGTTTTTTTCGATTTGAGTTTATTTTTCGATTCAAGTGTTATATTTTTCGGTTCGAGTCATTTAAATTTCGATTCGTTTTTTTTTTCAGATTTCTTTAAGAATTTCTTTGTACTATTTATATTAATTTGGGGGGGGGAGCACCCTATTGACAAATTCAGATTTAATTTTATATTTGTATTTGATTTCTGTTTTTCAAAGAGAATTTGCTTTAGTAACTATCTTTACTTTTGTATGATTAAACATGTAAGCATCTGTAGCCAACTGAGACCAGCCTGAGCAGATCGGATCGAATTAACTTAGCACGATTCCGGTGTGGACATCACCCCAACTTACAGACATATAGACACAAACTAGACAACTCCACAGACGACACCTGCCACCTGTGCCAGGACACACCACAAACAATTGAACACATTATGACAGACTGTACCGCTCTAGCACAACATAGAACACAACACAACACCATCACTGGTGCGCTGAACCTGTGGTCCACTCCGGAGAGGGCGATTGGTTACCTGCGTGCCGCCGGCTTGCTCGATCAGGGTGGACTGATCGGCTAACCAACAACAACAACTACTGAATCAGCACGAAACACACATCTTTTTTTTTTTCACTTATTCGCTTTATTTCTTTCACATAAAGTTTTATTTAACAAAAAACTTTCAATTCGAAATGTTTTATTAATTCTACACTTTTTAAATTTTAAAGCACACGACATGTATAAAATATATAAATAATAGTATTAGAAAAGGGAATAAAACAATTAAATGCACCTCTGTTTGTTATATACAAAATACAAATACCTTGTAAACTCGCATGTTAAAAATAGAGTGAGCAATTAAAATATTGTCAATGTTTTCGGGCAACAAATTGTTTCTTTGAGGACTTAAAATCAATCTAAAAAGAGAAAAAAGCCGTTCCACACTAACTTGTGTCATTGGAACAGCATGCACAACTGAAGACAATTTGTGCAGCTCCTCATGCTTTATCTTCATTGCGTTCCACCACGCAATTAGTCTACTATCTGCTGAAATTCTTTCAATATTCTTAAAATCTCGAAGAGCCGAAATGATGATTCTATTCGTAGCACTGGTTGAGTTTTTTTTTATTTTTGCAGCAGCTTTAAGCATGTTTTCCAACTCATCATCTAATGTACTGGATGCCAAGTTTGCCGAAGATGTCGATTCCATTTGTAGTTTGGGACCCATCGCGCACATTTTCGTGTGAAGTTGGATCAAATGAGTAATCGCACGCTCCTATTCTACTTCAGATTAAAGGATAAATAGATATTTTAAATCCATACAAATGTTAAGTCAAAAAAAAAGGAAAATAATTCACGTTATTTATATTTTTTTTGCAATCGAAATGCTCCTCAAAACAGAAACGCAAAACTGTTATTTTTAAGCTATTCGAATTCAGATTTCAGTTTTTGATTGTTTTTCAATTTCAGTTCGAATTTCGATTTTAGTTGTCAACATTTTTTTCAGTTCGAGTTTTTTTTCGACGATTTCAGTTCATAAAATAATATCGGTTTTATCAGTTTATCGATTCCAGTTCGATTCAGTTTCCCATTGCTTATATATATATATATATAATACGCATGAGCACGCGTAATTTTGCATATGCAAAATATCCTCTCACTCTCGTAGCTCACTGGTCAGCGGCCTTGACTCACATTAAAAGATCCCGGGTTCGAATCCTAGTAGTGAAAAAAAAAATATATATATATATATATATATATACACTCGTATATAAAGAACTTTGAATCGTCTTTTATTTTCCCTTGTGGGTGATATATACATACAGTATATTAAGGTGGTTCACTTTTATATGGAAAAATATAAAACTGTAAAATATGATTCTCCTCAAGGTCGCCCATGTTGCACTATGGTAAAGGACGTCACAGTAAAAATTTGAACCCTTTTGAAGCATATTTAAGGGTTGCTAGAAACTAACACTTTTCCCATGTGGCGCGGAGGAGAACAGTTTGCGAGAAATGTGCTTGTTCATTACAATCATTTATGCAAAGTACTGGCATGAAGCACCAATGGCAATAAAAGCTGCAAGAAATGATTTAGGTCTTCTATCTTCATTGGGGAACTATCCCAATAAGCCACTAGCTGATGTTGCTAGTAATGCATTCAAACAACATCTCTGCTATTTATCAAAAGAAATTGTGGGACTTTCGTTCTTTGACAAACGCGTAGCTGTTAATGAAAAACTAAAGATGGTTGCAAACCTCACTAGACCAGCAAAAGCCAAGTCACTCAAGCGCCTAACTGCAAAGTGTTTCAAACCAGAAAATACTCTATCGTTCTATGTGACAGAGAAGACATCAGACATTTTCGACGTTCTGGCTAAAAATGGAAAAGAACTATCACAAGAATTTCTTCAGAAACATCCAAACAACTGGGAGAGCAGCAGTGCCTACAAATATTTACAAGGACAGGCGATTGAGATGAAAGTTGTTAATGATTGCGCAGAGAGAGGGATAGCTTTGATTAAACAGTTCAACTGTACACTTACAAAAGATGAACTACATCCTACATCCTCTAAAGCAAATTTTATGCAGTAATGTGTCTTTATGAGTCCCATCATTTGTATTCGCTATTATTTTCTGTACCAATTGATCAAACAGGTTGTTAGTGTCTAAGTTTATTAATGAATAGGAATTACGTCATTTTTCCTGCATGATTTATATACTGTATATTGTTCATATTCTAGCAACCTCTAAATATATTTCGATTCAGCTGAGATTTTGTGTTCATTTCTTTTTGGTCATTTGAAACGAGGGCAAGGTTAAGGAAAACTGAAAATCAAACTATCATATTTTTGAACCACCCTAATATATATATATATATATATATATATATATATATATATATATTATATACACACACACACACACACTGTGTTATATATATAACACTGTGTGTGTGTGTGTGTGTGTGTGTGTGTATATATATATTATATATACAAGGGAAAATAAAAGGCGATTCCAAGTTCTTTCGTGTATTCAAACACGTCACAAGGAATGAATACACATAAAGCCTTGGAATCGCTTTTTATTTTCCATGTGGGTGTGTAACATTTATTAATTTCACGTGTTTGATTGTAGAAGTCATTCTATAGGCTTATATACATAGAAGTTTAAAATGATGTTCAGGTGCAGAAGATAAATGAAAAAGTATCTAGCACGTGTTGAAGCGATCTCTTCACGAGTGTTTTAATTGAGACACTCGTGAAGAGGTCGTTTGGTATCGTTGAGCACATCTTTGATACTTTATTTTATGATTGTGATTTTTATAGTGATTTTTTATTGCAAGTGTGAGTCTGTCCTTCATTTCTTCCCGATTTTGAGGTTTGGAAAAGTAAACAGTTTTTCTGTCATGTTTCATAAAGAAAAATCCAAAGAGGAAAGAGCTGGTGAACGAGATGTGGCCAAGGAAAAGGCCAACATAGTAAAATTCACCCAAGGGTGCAGCTTAGTGCTTCCTCAGAAAATAATTTGTAATTGGTTCTTTCGTTATGGATTAAACCAAGGTTAATGGGGTGCATTCCTTGGCAATGCACTTCTTGAACATCACAATTTTTCAACAAGATTGCAAATGGATCGAGAGAGATGGACGTTTTCCTTGGCCACCCCGTTTACTAGATCTCTCCCCCTTTAAATTTTTCTCATGGGTGGCATGTTAGAATGTTTATTCTTCCAAACCTCAGAATCTGGATGAAATGAAGGATAACCTTTGGTTAGCTTCCGCCCGAATTGTTCATTCTGACGAAGGTCAAGCTTTTCACTCCACCTTAGACCTACAGTTTAACGTGGAATCCGAACCACGCCCCATCAGCAGCCCAGCGTCTTAACCACTAGGCCATCTAGGGTACCCATTTATCTACCAACCACTTTCTTTATTGTGTGGAAGGATGAACAGCTGGGTTTTGCTGCGCGCCGACTGCCGTCGGGTCTCGAACCCGGGGCCGATGGATTCGTAGTCAGCGACGCTAACCACTACACCACCGAGGCGCATAGGATAAAATCCTAAACGCAAGCAATGACATAACACAAGAACATCTGAAAAATATTTCCCGTTCTTTGAGAACAAGAGTTGAATTAAATGTTGTATTGGTGCAGATGGTTGTTGAAACTTGAAGTGATACTGTTGTTACATAAAAAGTTAACCTTCAAATTGTTTTTAGCATTCTCTTTTATATAGTGCGGAAATAAATCTATAAAGTTTTTAACTATATATATATATATATATATAATATATACACAGGGCGTCCTAAAAAAATGTATACACACTTTAACAGCTGATAGCTCAATTGATGTTTCTTTCTTTCCAAGTTAAACCCATTAGAATTAATAATGGCAGTCAGACTAAGCTTTGAACAAAGGAAATTCATTCTAAAATGCTACTGGAAGTGTGAAAACGCAGTTGAAGTGCAAAGACAGTTTAGGAGGGAGTTTCAAACAGATCCACCAACGCGACTTACCATCACTCGAATTAGAGATAAGTTTGAAGCCGATGGAACTGTTCAGAATGTCCACAAGAAGCGTTCCGGAAGACCACGGACATCGACAAGCCCCACAAAGCAAGAAAGAGTACTGGAAACGTATCACCAAAGTCCAAGAAAATCTGTGCGGCAAGCGAGTCGTGAGGTAGGAATTTCAGAATCGTCTGTCCAACGCATTTTGAAGCGCTGTCAATGGAAAAGTTACATTCCAAGATTAGTCCATGCTATTAATGAAGATGATCCGGACCGAAGAGTCGAGTATTGCGAGTGGTACTTGGCACGATGTGGATGTGGATTGGACGAAGGGGTTTCGTAGAATACCCTCCGCGTTCACCAGACCTCACACCACTAGACTTTTTTTTATGGGGATACTTAAAAGACAAAGTCTACGCTATAAAACCTGCAACAGTCGCTGAATTGAGAGCAGCCATTGAACGAGAATGCACACAAATACCAAACGAAATGTTTCGTGATGTTTGCGATTCCATTGCTTCGCGTTATCAGCAGTGCCTGGACCAGAACGGACGTCAGTTTGAAAACAGGCGTTGACAAAACAATTAAATAATGTCTGTAGATTCTATTACATTTTGAAAATGAAATGTATTTTAATAAACACTGCCTTTATAAGTATTTAAAGTGTGTATACATTTTTTTGGGACGCCCTGTATATATATATATATATATATATATATATATATATATATATATATATATATATATATATATCACAGACCGTGCATGGAACAAGGAACTCTTCTAGGAAAATTAAATCCACTATAGTCCGAATAAGTAATGGTAAATGACAAATACTATAGTTTTTTTTCTTTTTCATGATGCTAGCCCGACGTGGGCTATCATGAAACGGACATGTTATATGCCTTGAAAAGTGGACGCTCAATTCTGCCAGTTGAGGTTTAAGTTTTGGTTTTTGGCTAAAAATATAATAGTTACCCCTTTTTCGTTAATGTATTCAATCTGACGTGAAGGCAGCGAGTCTTTTGCTTATATTGAGGTTCTAAATGTAGCTGGGCTAAGCTGCTTTAAACCCTAGATCCTGTCCCAAAACTGGATCCTATCTGCTTTGCAGATAGCTGGTGAGGGAAGCTATATTTTTGGGACCACTTTGCGAGTGACCCGTTGCCCACGTCGGGCTAGCATCATGAAAAAGAAAAAAACTATTGTATTTGTCATTTACCATTACTTATTCGGACTATAGTGGATTTAATTTTCCTAGAAGAGTGCCTTGTTCCAATGTTCCATACACAGTCTGTGTGTATCATAAAAAACCTCAGGGAACCATTCTGAGTTCATTCCCATATAGGTATATATATATATAATGTTTTAAAATATTGCGTGAACAGAGTGAAGCAACTACCCTGAACGACGCTGGTGTTGCAACGAACAATTTAATAAAATGGTCACTAGAATCCGTCCTTCGTTTGAAACATCTGGAAAAAGCGTGGCCTTCTGTCCTACATGACTTAACAAGAGACGCCGTCACAGATATAATCAAGCCAAATTATGGAAAAATTTGCCTCGAATCTTTGAAGAAAGACTTGGCATGGAAGAAATAATAGTTTAATTTTTCAGGTTTCTTTATTACTGGAAGTCATTTTAATCTTTTCTCATAAAATATTCGTGACACAAACTAACCTATCAATCTAACGCCATATACCACCATTCACTTTTAACTAAAGAATTTTGCGCAATATCAAAATATTTTTAGTGACCTTTCAATTTTACACGATTTTAACTGGTTTTTATGATAATATAGAGTCGAATGAGTCTTAACAGATTTGTTTCTTGGAATTTACAGTTTTTAAATAATTTTATGATATCCAACATAATGTATTATATGTAAATAAAGTTACGTGTAATTTTTTTATTTTATTTCCACGTGTTACTCACAGATTTAAAGTGTATCCTTTAATCGTTATATGGATTACAACGCAGCCTTCACCCAGAGGTCGGATTATGTGAAACAAAAGTACAAAAATCTTTGTTGAAATTTTTTTTCAGTTTTCATTAATACTGGAGATATTATGTATATTAATGAGCGTATATTTTGAACGACGTGAGGTAGGCAAAATTATATAAAATTTCTATTTTAAGTGGAGTGATTATAGATCAAGCGAAATACCAGTCAGCTTTCGTGGTTTCAAGAGAACCCAGTTTCAGCTAGGATTGTGTCTACGGGGCTCCAATAAACCTTAGCTCCAATAAACCTTAGCTCCAATAAACCTTAGCTCCAATAAACCATTAGAGGTACAGTAAAACTAAACATACCTTACAAAAGAGAATTTAATCCTGCATTTAATGAGAAACAATTAAAACTTGGTGTTCCTGCCATTGGCTTCCAAGACAGCCTGAATTCGCATTCGGTAGCTTGCCAAAAGTGACGTGAATTGATCTTGATCGTTACGCAAATTTGCTAAAACAGTTTCAATGTGTTGCGTCATTGTATCCTTCGAAAATCGATTTGCTGCAGGTTCTTGAAACAAGACACATTCAACCTTGTCCTTTATAACTGATCCAATGTATTCACAGACGTTCAGGTCAGGAGAATTTCCTGGCCATTCTTCATTTCCAAAGAAATCGATCTCATGGTTCCGCAACAACTGTTGAGTGGCTAATGCCTTAAAGCAGGGGGCCTTATCGTGCTGAAGTGTGACCTGATCGACATCCATAACATTGTTTGGGTTTCTTAGAAAAGGAATGACATGCTGGGATAGAATAATATCACGAAAATACTGTCCATCCCAACTCTGACCATTTGGCTTCAGCACCCACATGAGCTTCTTTGCAGTGAACAAAACAAACACACCAACACAGTCTGGACTTTTTAATAATTCGCGATAATGTTCATTGTCATCGATTTCATCTGGTGTTGTGGCCCACACTCGATCATTTTGGTAGTTAGGCCTACGTGTTACGTAAACAAAAAATTCATCGGAGACAGCTAAATGCATGAAATCATCCACATCCCAATCTTCAAGATAAGGGGCAAACCACATTCTGTCATCGATGTTAAGTTGAGTTTTTCTTGGCTTTGGAAGTTCATGCCAAGGCTTTAAACCTTGCCTATGACGGTACAGTCGAATGATCTCACCACTAACGATCTTTCCTCTCAACACTTCGATCTCTCTAGAAAGTTTAGCACAGCTGTTTTTCCGCTTACGCGTACCGCTTTCAATGATGTCCTTTGTTTCCTGAGAGAGTGGCAAATTTGGGCGCCCAGATTTGGTTGTATCCATTTCACATTCATCTAAAGTTTTATTCCAATTTCTTTTGACGAAGTCCTCACTTCTTCGCAACTTTTTGGCAACCCATAAACGTGTTATAAAGGTGGCTCCAGCATCACGAGCTTCCCGAAATGTTATTGCTCGTATGCGATCTATCACACGTTGCCTCTCCGAATCACCAATTAATTGAGAAGCCATTATATTATCACTTTATCAGCTAGAGTAAATTTAATACCTGCAATAAATAAAGAATTTTATATATTTTTATAATCACTAAAAACTATTTCGATATAAGTAAACATGCAAGCTGTAAATGGGGGGGGGGGGGGCTAAGGTTTTTTGGAACCCCTTACTATGTGTTCCTAATAACCATTTCACATATGATTACAAATCCTGCATTTTTTGGAATTGCAAAATTGGGGGTTAAATTGATAATATGATTTATGATAGTCTTTTGTAACATAAATGAAAAAAAAAGTTAGCTTTAATAGGTAGATTATAAAGCCCAAAGCTCAAATGCACTCAGCTAATATTATTTTCAAAATGAAACGTGAACCAATAGAGCAAGTACAGGAATTTAAGTATTTGAATCAAATTATCACCAGCTCCTTGAGTGAAGATTCAAACATAAGAAAATAATATCGAGGATTCTGTGCTGAAACAAACATAACGATAAGGAACTTCAGATTCTGTACAAGCGAAGTTAAATACACTCTCTTTTGCACGTTCTATACTAATATATACAGGGTGATTCATAAATGTGTTTCATAAATCGCAGGGTGTATTCTTGAGACAAAAGTAAAAAGAAAGACCTTATAAACATTGGTCGAGAAACCCGTAGGTTTCGAGCTATAGCACGCGACAGAAAAATGAAACTCCTAAAGATTTTTTATATTTTATGCAAATACACAGCGTGATACATTTGATTCATTAAAGTAAATGTTTGAAATTCTTTCCTACTTCTTGAATGCATGCTCTAGCACGTCGCACCAGTGATTGTCTGACACATTAAAAATTCCTGGAGTATTGCGAATCATTTCGCAATTTTTTTACTTTTGTCTCAAGAATACACCCTGCGATTTATGGAACACATTTGAATCACCCTGTATATAGGTAGCAATTCTGGGCTAATATGAAAAGGTTTTGGCCTCAATTTGCTTTCTAACATCTTTCAGACTGATGCATAAATTACTTTTAAAATGCTCAGCTTTGCAAATGTTCACTTACCATAATGTCTCCAGCTTCCCGGAGGTAACGTGTTCAGTACAGTCTAATGCAAAGAATTCAAATCTCGGACAATATCCTTCTAAACTATAGGCTTCATAGTATGTAAGTGCTTCTCCAACTATGAAAAATGGCAACTGCCGTTTAACTTGGATAAATGCAAGGTGATGCACATTGGCTACGCCAATCCCAAGTCGGACTACTCCATGTTGGGGAGTAATAGCGAGGCGACTGATTTGAAAAAGGACTTGGGTGTGCTAATTAGCAGCGACCTTAAGTTTACCAAACAGTACGTTGAGGTGGAAAAGAAAGCCCAGAAGTTGTTGGGTTATATCAGGAGGCAATTTCGATTTCGGAACAAGGAGATTGTGCTCTCTCTGTACAATTCTCTGGTTCGGCCGCACCTGGAGTATGCTGTGCAGTTCTGGTCGCCCACCCTCAGGAAAGATATTGAGAGGCTGGAGCGAGTCCAGGCGAGGGCCACAAAGTTAATCCCTTCCGTTAGGCATATGGGCGCCCTGAATTTGTTTTCGCTGAAAACTCGGAGGCTGCGTGGTCAACTCATCGAGGTTTTCAAGTCCTTACGCGGCTTCAACAATGTCGATTTTAGAAGCATGTTTAGTTTAAATGATAACCCAACTCGCAACAATGGTTGGAAGTTGGATTTGAAACGGTTTAGGCCTAGTGTGTGTGGGAATTACTTTATGTATAAGATCTGTGACACGTGGAACAAGCTACCTTCAGAAGTTGTGAACAGTTCTTCTGTGAATCTGTTCAAGAAAAGGTTAGACCAAATCTTGCACACTATTTGAGGGTGTATGAATTTTTCCCTGGCACCCGTTGCCATTAGTACCTCCCCGGTATGGGCCGCAAGGCCTTTTGAGGTACTACTTTTCCTTGTAACCCTACTTAACATCGTTACTGATATTTTTTTAATTACTTGCAATTTTATTTTTAGTAGTCTCTCTTATTGAAACAAAAATTCTTCCAATTTCGCAGTTAAATTTTGTCCTTTTTCCTTGAAGCATTAACAATGCATTTTGCTGACTAACTGAACGCTGAGCGTTAAGTTTTCTTTGATGGATTTTTAAGGGGTAATTTTTATTTTTTGTTGTGGAACGGAAAAATACTTTTTTTTTCTGTATTTTGTCCTATTTTAAAAACAATTTCTTTTTAATTAATATCAGTGAGATTAATTTTATCATGTATATACACATACACATATACAGGGTGGGCCGAAAGTCTGGATCCATAGGAAAATATTTATTTTAATACATAAATTACAACAAATGGTAAATACTTAAAATGAATATCAACTTTAACTCGTAAATGCGTATCCGTGATACTGTACAGTAGTTCGTACTCCAGTATAAACAACAAATTATAACAAATGCTCAAATTGGCGGCCTCTGACATCGAGACACTTAGGGATGGAATTTATGATTTTTAATAATTCTTCTTCGAATTGACGTTCTCGAGATGCGTGTTTCATTTGATAATCTTCTTGTTGACTTTACTGGACTATTCGTTAAAGTTTCACATACCATTGCAGAGGTATTTTCGTCAGTTGCAGTTTTTGGACGACCAGAACGCCGTCGATCATGTACACTTCCTGTTTCTTTGAAACGTTTAAACAACTTGCCAACAGTCGCATGTGTTACTGGATGCTTATCAGGATGATTTCTATTGAATTCGGTAGCAACTTCTCTGTGTGTAGCGCCCTGTCTTGCGTACATGAGCACAAGTTCTACCCGGTCTTCTGTTGTTAGATTCGAAGCCATTTCTGGGCTGAAATAAAAAAAGTATTTGAGTATTTATACTGGAGTACGAACTACTGTACAGTATCACGGATACGCATTTACGAGTTAAAGTTGATATTCATTTTAAGTATTTACCATTTGTTGTAATTTATGTATTAAAATAAATATTTTCCTATGGATCCAGACTTTCGGCCCACCCTGTATATATATATATATATATATATATATATATATATATATATAAGGGTGAAGGAAGCAATATTTTGGGGCCTCTTTGCGAGTGACCCGTTGCCCATGTTGGGCTTCCATCATGAAAAAGAAAAACTATAATATTTGTCATTTACCATTACTTATTTGGACTATACTGGATTTAATTTTCAGAAACGAGTCACTTTATGTAAAATAAAAGTTTCTCAGGGTACCATTCTGAGTTGTAATATATATACAGTAATATAATATATATATATATATATATATATATACGAGGATAATTCAATAAGTATCAGCACTTTTTATTTTCACATTTGATAGATTATAAACACATCACTTCTCAACATAGTCTCCCTGTTTCTCAATACACTTAGTCCAGCGATCTACAACCTTCCTAATGTCATCACAAAAGAATGTTTTTGGCTGTGTGCATAGCCAGTCATGCACCGCCTCCTTCAGGTTATCATCGCCTTTGAATCGCTGACCTCTCAAGGCGTCTTTTAGTGGTCCAAACAGGTAAAAATCCGAAGGTGCCAGGTCTGGACTGTAGCTGGAGGGTCGAGAACTTCAAATTTAAGTTCTTGAAGCAGGCCCGTAGCCAAGGGGGGGCCAGGGGGGGGCAAAGCCCCGCCTGGAAAATAATATGCCCCCCCCCCCTGGGAACAACCACCGCAACGGCGTTCCACGCTACAAAAAAACAAAAACGCCAAAGCCAACTTGTTTTACTTGCCTTTGAAAATAAGACAACAAAGCAAATAGACATGTTTCAATTCCTAAAGAATTTCGCTAAAAAACTCGCCGCATACAGTTATTCTAAAATTAAAAAAACTTACAAAGACTTTTATTTACACTAAATTTAGACTAAATATTGTATTCTATAACCCAATATGCCTATCTATATGTATCGGTTTGATCATTTTTTTATTTAGCCTACGGTGTTTTACTTGTTATAGTTTTGAATGTAATTTTCTGCAGTATATTTCGCTATTCACAGAAAATGACATTAAATTTTTTCATTGTCCCCCCTGTCAATTTCTCCGCCCCTCCTACTGATTTGGTCTGGCTACGGCCCTGTCTTGAAGGCATTTTCTAGTCTGTCAGCGGTATGAGGGCGCGCATTGTCATGTAACAGAATAACACCTTCCGACAATCTCTCTCTCCGTTTTGTGCGAATTGTTTGCTTTAACTCATTCCGAAGCATGTCAGAATACGATGCACTTGTTACTGGAGTTCACGTTCTAGATAATGTTCAAGGATAGGGCCTCGTGTATCCCAAAACAGTGTTAACATAACTTTACCTACTGACGGCTGTGCTTTGAACTTCCTTGCAACGGGAGATGTTGGATGTTTCCCTTGCATGTTCTGTCGTTTGCTTTCTGGTTCATAGTGATGGATCCAGGTTTCATCTCCAGTGATAATGCGCTCCAAAAAGTTTTCACCTTCATTATGATACCGCGCCAAAAGACGAGAGCAGACGTCCATACGATTACGCTTGTGCTCTTCTGTCAACTGTTTGGGCACCCATCTTGCACAAACCTTGTGAAAGCCAAGAATGTCATGAACTATCGAACAGGCTGACCCTTGACTGATGTCTAATAAAGATGCAATTTCTTTTATTGTTAATCTTCTGTCATCGAAAATCATGGCTCTGGCTTCTTCCTGCTTGTCACCACTGGTTGATGTTGACGGTCGTCCTGAGCGCTGAGCATCTGTCACACATGTCCGACCTTCCTTGAACATTTGAATCCACTCGTACACACTTCGCCGTGGTAACGCATTATTCCCATACTGAGCACATAAACGCGTGTGAATTTCAGCTCCTTTCACACCTTCTGCCCACAAAAAACGGACCCCGGATCTCTGTTCTTCCAGAGTACAAATTGAAAGCGGCGCAGCCATGCTCACTACTTGTACGATATGTGACAGCTACGAGTAGCCTAAATAAGCCTATACTGTTGCTAGCCTAAATAACCCTATACTGTTGCTAGCCTAAATAAGCCTATACTGTTGCTAGCCTAAATAAGCCTATAGATCTCAGTTTGGCTCGTTATTACGAGTATATATTATACTATATTATCACTAAAATAAAAAGTGCGGATACTTATTGAAGTACCCTCATGTGTGTATGTATATATATATATATATATATATATAGTTATAATGTTTCAGACCAACAAAGACCCTAGGATCCACTTGTTGGTTTTCGTCGTCGTCGTCGTTGGACCTAGGCAAGCTACGGCTTGGGACCGTAGCGCATCTATCCGGTATAGGTTAACCTGGATGATGTAGCCATAAGCACTGCCGCTGGTTAAGTACCAACCAGTGATTATCTCACTAGCCGTATTGAGCAGAGCTGCGCACTTGCGGCATATTGCGGTACTGCGGTACTGCTGCACTACCAAACCGGTACCAAACCGGTACGCGGAAATTTGAATGCGGTAGCGGTACTTTCAGCGATCCTTTGCGGTACTGCGTTATGGGGGCCCGGGGTGGTAGTGCGGTGGTACCGCAAGTACCGCAGTACCGCAAAACATGCCGCAAATGCCCAGCTCTGGTATTGAGTCCGTTAGGCGAAACTGCGACAGTACCAAGGATGGAAAATATAACCCTTGGATTTCTATTATTTATTTGCAAAATGGACATGGTATTAGATTAAAATAATTATTTGAATATAAATAATTAACTGACAATTGTGATATATAATTAATTATGTTTACATACAATAAAATAATACAGTATACATAAAATTAGTATTAATGTGGTTTACAATTGAATTATGATGGGTAACTAATTTAAAATGAATTTATAGCTATTCCGAAATTCAAGACGGTAAAATTAACATTTATCTTGAAACTAAAATAAGAGTATCCACTACACACTCCCCCACCAGAGAGGAAGTTCAAAGAGTTCCGAACGACACAGATTTCCCCTGGACCTTTTTGGTAGCTACATGTACCTCGCTTAAGGTTGATTCCAAAAACGCAGGCTTAAGACGATCGATAGAAACCTTGTCGACCTTGGAACCGCGCTGGATGAGAAATGATTTGCGCGTACGTCGGAGAACTTCATAGGGCCCGTCATATGGACATTGGAGAGGCCGTTTAGGGACAGGTACACGAACGAAAACGTGGGTGCAAGACTGGAGGGCTGGGGAAACAAAGATGTTCTGTTGGCTAGTCAATCGAGGGGGAACAGGCTGAAGGGACTGCATGTGAGAGGAAAGTGTTTGAGCGAATTCCGTAGGATCACATGACTTATCCCCTGCAGTGAAGTAGCCACCTGGTAGCCGCAGTGTTGTTCCATAGACTAGTTCAGCCGCTGTAGTCTTCAGATCACTCTTAAATGCAGAGCGAATACCAAGCAACACGAGTGAAGCTTATCCATCCAATGGGAGTCTTCGTGACACATAAGGGATGACTTCAGCTGGCGATGGAAGCGTTCGACGAGGCCGTTAGCTTGCGGATGATACGCACAGGTATGCGCATGTACTGTACCCAACAAGCTGGTAAACTTCTTCCAAAGCGAAGACTCAAATTGGCGACCTTGGTCAGTGATGACTTTTGTCGGCAATCCAAATCTTGATACCCATCCATGAAGAAAGGCTCTTGCAACAGTGTCCGCTTGGATATCAGGAAGTGGGATGGCTTCAGGCCATCTGGAAAAGCGGTCGAGACAGGTGAGCAGATAACGTTGGTCTTGAATCACTGGAAGAGGGCCAACAATGTCTACATGAATTACCTCAAATCGCTGGGATGGGGGCGGAAATGCGTCAAAGGGGGACCTGGTGTGCCTTTAGACTTTGGCACGCTGGCAGGCAAGGCACGTTTTGGTCCAATGTTTGACATCCTTCCGCATCGAGGGCCAAACAAAGCGAGAGGTAACCAGGTGTTGCGAAGCACGGATACCAGGATGGGAGGGCTTATGAAGATCCGTGAAGACTGCTTGTCTGTGACATGGAGGGACATAAGGGCGAATAGCAGCTGTTGATACGTCGCAATAGAGGGGCACAGACAATCCTGGCATACTCATTTTCTTGAGGGAAAGTGAGTGAGTGGAGTCTTCTCTGAGCAGGTCTTGTAGTTTCGTATCCTTATCTTGATCCTGTGCAATAGCATTCCACAGTGTAGAGCTGAGGGTAACAGAAGTAATCTCTATTCTTGAAAGTGCATCCGCTGGAGTGTTCAAGACACCTTTGATGTGGCGGATATCTGTGGTAAATTGCGAGATATAATCGAGTTGCCTGATGACTCTGGGAGAGTGGTTACAGCTGTTTTTATTGAAGACAGTGACCAAAGGTTTGTGGTCGGTAAAAACACAACTCTCGGCCTTCAAGGAAATGTTGAAAATGCTTTACGTTTAAGTAAATAGCAAGAAGTTCACGTCCGAAAGCACTATAACGCGTTTGGGCTGGCTGCAGCTTTTTCGAGTAAAACGCGATGGGTGCTTGTTGACCGTTAATGGTTTGTTCCAACACCCCACCGATCGCAACATCTGATGACCGTCAAAGTTAGGGGGGCATCACTGATAGGAAATGACAGAGACAATGCACTATTGATAGCATTTTTGGCATTGTCGAACGCCTGTAAACTATCGCTACACCATACCAATTTCGTTACCTTGCGTTTGTGTGTGATCATAGCGTGTAGAGGAGCAAGAACACTGGCACAGTTTTTAATGAACTTGTGGTAATAATTTAACAAACCTAGAAACCGACGTAACTCACGCTGATTATTTGGCATAGGGTTATTTTTTATCACTTCACACTTGTCCTGAAGGGGGGTAATTCCGTGCTGCGAAATCGTGTGACCAAGAAATTCCAAGGTTGGCTGTGCAAACACACACTTAGATGCATTAATAGTAACACCGTATTGTTCTAAGCGTTGAAAGAGGAGTGAAAGATGTTCCTTATGTTCCTCTTCCGTTGAGCTGGCCACAAGCAAATCATCGATGTAGGCATAAACAAAGTCTAAGCCTCTGGTGACCTCATCTATAAACCTCTGAAAGGTTTGCGCAGCATTCCGTAGCCCGAACGGCATCTTCACAAATTCGAATAACCCAAATGGTGTACAAACTGCAGTCTTGGGAATATCCGAAGGCTCTACGGGAATGTGGTGGAAAGCCTTAACGAGGTCTATTTTACTGAAGATAGATTTGCCGTGGAGAAGAGAAGTAAAGTCTTGGACATTTGGTACCGGATATCGGTCCGGGATGGTTGTCGAATTCAAAAACCGGTAATCCCCACATGGTCTCCAGTCTCCTGACTTCTGACTTCTTCTGGACCAGGTGTAGGGGAGAGGACCAACTGCTTTTGGAAGGTCTTATTATCCCAAGATCTATCATAAGCTGGAATTCCGATTTGGCAGCTTTCAGTTTGTCCGGGGCAAGACGTCTGGGTTTTGCAAACACAGGGGGACCTTTTGTTGTAATGTGATGGGTAATGGTGTGCTTAATGGTATCACCCATCTGCATCGGTTGAAGAATTCCTGGATATCGCTGGAAAAGGCACTGGTACATGGAATTAGGGGGAACGAGGGAAAGTGCAGAGTTCGAGGCGGCCGGAAGGGCAACCTGTTTGGCAAGAACAGAAAGCAGTGTGGCCTGGTCGTATAAGCGTCGCTGGTCAAGATCCACCAGGAGTTTGAAATGCTGGAGGAAGTCAGCGCCGATTATGGGATGCTGCACTTGAGCACAGATGAAAATCCACTTGAAGGATCGGTGAAGGCCCAAGTTTAGTTCACGCGACTGAGTACCGTACGTGGGTATGCGTGAACCGTTAGCAGCGTATAGAGGCGGAGATTCCGAGTGCGTATGACCAGATTTTTGAGGGAATACACTGACTGACGCTCCGGTATCGACCAAGAAATTGACACCAGAGTTCCTGTCCTTTATGAATAACAGGTTGGCAGTGCGAGTACTAGACGCCATTAGGACTCGCTGCTGGGGTTTTCCGACGAAAAATTGCAAGGGGAGATGCACTTCCTAGCCTTCTTTCAAAATTTAGAGTGGTAGAAGCAGATCTTTCCGGAACTCGAACGATGCCTCTTCGTAAATCTTGACCGAGAATGGCTTCTTTGCCGTTGATTTTGTAGCAGAGTACAAACGTGGTTGAGTTGTTGACTTAACTCTTCCACTTTCAACTCCAGTTCCGATTGTGTGTTCACGTTGTTGACCGGAGCTGTGTCAATCTCCACTACTTTGTCGGCAGTTTCTGCTAGTTTATCAACTGGAGTAGCAGGATCCATAGTGGCCAAGACACGCTGAGCTGATGGAGGAAGTTTCTGCAAGAACAACTGTCTAAAGATGTCCTTATCGAAGGTTTGTGCACGTTCGCCTAGAGCGCACTGCATAGCCCTCAGCATTTGAGTGGGGTTACGGTCTCCAAGTTCTTCTTTTGAGATTAACTGATGTAGTTTCTCACGCTCGGAGACAGTGGTGCGGCACAGGATGGCAGACTTCAGATCGTTGTATGGGTCCTCACTCGTGGAAGTAGACACGATGACGTCACGGACTTCAGAGATGATGCTCGCTGGTAGAGAGGAAAAAACATGATCGTATTTTGTCCTGCTAGCGGTGATCCTTCCCAAGTTGAATTGTGATTCCACTTGGTGGAACCAAATAAATGGATCACCCGGCCAGAAGACGGGGAGCTTTACGCTCAAGTGGGAGATGGCACCAGCGTCGTCAGGCATCTTCTCCTATGCTTGCTGACGTACAAGCAAAACGACAAGTTACCAACGAAGGAGTGGAGGTTGAGACGAGCGCAGGAACAGAGCGCACGGGCAGGGGTGAGGGGCAGAGGGCACGAGCGACGTTACAGTCTGGTCCTAGTCGCTCGGGTGAAGTGGGGTGATGGGCACGAACGACGTTACAGTCTATTCCTAGTCGTTCGGGTAAAAAGGGGGGAATCCAACTCCGGGGTCACCAATTGTTGGTTTTCGTCGTCGTCGTCGTTGGGCCTAGGCAAGCTACGGCTTGTTTTACTTGCCTTTGAAAATAAGAGAACAAAGCAAATAGACATGTTTCAATTCCTAAAGAATTTCGCTAAAAAAACTCGCCGCATACAGTTATTCTAAAATTAAAAAAACTTACAAAGACTTTTATTTACACTAAATTTAGACTAAATATTGTATTCTATAACCCAATATGCCTATCTATATGTATCGGTTTGATCATTTTTTTATTTCGCCTACGGTGTTTTACTTGTTATACTTTTGAATGTAATTTTCTGCAGTATATTTCGATATTCACAAAAAATGACATTAAATTTTTTCATTGTCCCCCCTGTCAATTTCTCCGCCCCTCCTACTGATTTGGTCTGGCTACGGCCCTGTCTTGAAGGCATTTTCTAGTCTGTCAGCGGTATGAGGGCGCGCATTGTCATGTAACAGAATAACACCTTCCGACAATCTCCCTCTCCGTTTTGTGCGAATTGTTTGCTTTAACTCATTCCGAAGCATGTCAGAATACGATGCACTTGTTACTGGAGTTCACGTTCTAGATAATGTTCAAGGATAGGGCCTCGTGTATCCCAAAACAGTGTTAACATAACTTTACCTACTGACGGCTGTGCTTTGAACTTCCTTGCAACGGGAGATGTTGGATGTTTCCCTTGCATGTTCTGTCGTTTGCTTTCTGGTTCATAGTGATGGATCCAGGTTTCATCTCCAGTGATAATGCGCTCCAAAAAGTTTTCACCTTCATTATGATACCGCGCCAAAAGACGAGAGCAGACGTCCATACGATTACGCTTGTGCTCTTCTGTCAACTGTTTGGGCACCTGCTTGTCACCACTGGTTGATGTTGACGGTCGTCCTGAGCGCTGAGCATCTGTCACACATGTCCGACCTTCCTTGAACATTTGAATCCACTCGTACACACTTCGCCGTGGTAACGCATTATTCCCATACTGAGCACATAAACGCGTGTGAATTTCAGCTCCTTTCACACCTTCTGCCCACAAAAAACGGACCCCGGATCTCTGTTCTTCCAGAGTACAAATTGAAAGCGGCGCAGCCATGCTCACTACTTGTACGATATGTGACAGCTACGAGTAGCCTAAATAAGCCTATACTGTTGCTAGCCTAAATAACCCTATACTGTTGCTAGCCTAAATAACCCTATACTGTTGCTAGCCTAAATAAGCCTATACTGTTGCTAGCCTAAATAAGCCTATAGATCTCAGTTTGGCTCGTTATTACGAGTATATATTATATATATATATTATCACTAAAATAAAAAGTGCGGATACTTATTGAAGTACCCTCATGTGTATATATATATATATATATATATATATATATATTAAATGTTTCAGACCAACAAAGACCCTAGGATCCACTCATGGCTGGTCTACAGAACTGTGTTCATAATTGTGTATTTTGCATGTCTTCCGTGGTGGCGGAGGAGTCCTACAATTTTACGTGGGTTTCGAACCACAAAGCCTTAATTTTACTACCTTAAACTATACCCAATCTATCAACATAATACAATACAAATCTAATCGATTTTTAAACATATTTATAGACGTGCTACTAATTACTTCTACCGGCAAACTATTCCAGCTATTTACTATTCTATGCGTGAAAACGTTTTTGGCAACTGCTGTCTCGAACCTTCTTCTTGTCAACTTACACTCGTTATTTCTAGTCCTATTATATTGAGATATTTCGAAAAAGCTATCTCTATCTACGTTATCGAACCCATTCATAATTTTGAAAACCTGGATTAGATCACCCCTTAGCCTTCTAGTCTTGAGTGTAGTCAATTTTAACTCCTTAAGCCTATCCTCGTACGACTTTGACGTGAGCAACGGAATCATCTTAGTTGTTCGTCTTTGAACTCTTTCGAGTTTGTCTATATCTTTTCACATATGCGGATTCCAAAATTGGATCGTGTACTCCAAATGGGGTCTAACTAATGATTTATAAAGAGGAACTATAATATCGCGGGATTTGTACTCAAAATTCCGAGCTATAAAACCTAACACTTTGTTCGCTTTATTGACCGCTGCTGTACTTTGCTTCGCTACTTTCAAATCACCAGTGACTGTAACTCCTAAATCTTTTTCCTGCTCTACGCTTGTTCACTCCTTCCCTGACATACTATACGCAAAATTACCGTTACGCGAACCTATATGTAAAATTTTGCACTTATCGACGTTAAATCTCATTTGCCATGTGACTGACCAATCAACGATTTTATTCAGATCTTCCTGGATTTTACCTCTATCTTCGTCATTAATCGCCCTACCACCCAGCTTCGTGTCATCCGCAAACTTTGAAACTGTACTGACTAGGCCGACATCTAAATCGTTAATATATATAAGAGAAAGCAAGGGGCCCAATACAGGACCCTGAGGAACGCCACTCGCTACATTAGCCCAACACGACTCCGCTCCATCAACGACCACCCTCTGTTTCCTACCTCGCAACCACTCTTCTATCCAATTTATTACTCCACCCCTGATTACATGAGCCTTAGTTTTTTCAATGAGTCTTTTGTGCGGTACGGTGTCAAACGCTTTTTGAAAATCTAAATACACTACATCAGTGGTTCTTAACCAGGGGGGCGCGCCCCCCTAGAAACAGGAATTTCTCTAATTGTATTTGTTATTCTCTTAACGAGAGCATGGGCTAATATTGAGAAGTTATTGAGAATGTTATTTTGATTGAAGGGGGGCGTGGAGGGAAGGACCAATTCCTAGAGGAACCATGGTAGTAAAAAGGTTAAGAACCACTGCACTACATCAACTGCCCGATGACTATCGTAAATGTCAACCACGCTTTGAAAAAATTCTAAAAGATTAGTTAAGCAAGATTTGTTTCGCCTAAAACCGTGCTGCGTATTTCTAAGTCATGCAATTCTAAGTGTTCGACTATACGATCCCTAATTATTGATTCCAGTAGCTTACCTACAACAGACGTTAAACTGATTGGCGTATAATTTCCCGCCGCACCTTTATCGCCTTTCTTAAAGATAGGTGTTACGTTTGCTAACTTGAAATTATCTGGTACACACCCCTCAGAAATAGACGCATTAAAAATCTCTGTTAGCGGCACAACAATGCTATCTTTTAATTCTTTTAGTTGTATGGGATATATGGAATCCGGTCCCGGTGATTTACGCATTTTCATTTTATCAATATAACGCATTACCTTCCCTTCACTAACCACAATATTATCCAAAATATTACCATTATCAAAAGGTATTATGTCTATGACCGTAGGGATATTCGTTATATCTTCTATAGTAAAAACTGACGTAAAAAATTCGTTTAACAAGGTAGCCATTTCCTCGTTTTCAGAAACTAGCTCTCTGTAAACATTTTTCAACGGCCCCAAGAAAATTTTTACTGGATTTCTATTGTTGATGTATTGAAAGAATCGCTTGGGTTTTCTTTACCGTCACGAGCTATGGAGATTTCAAATTCGCGCTTGGACTTTTTTATTACACTTTTCGCTTCACGCCTTACAGATATCTAGTTGTTTCGTGACCACAAATTGTCTTTATCGCACTTATGTAGCCTATACGCCCTATCTCTACTCTTTATAATATCTCCTACTCTAGAAGTAAACCACAAGGCTTGTTGTTTACTTTCGAACGCTTAATTTTGTACAGTACACATTCCTCATTTATAGTCCTAAATACTGTTTCAAACGATTCTCACATTAGTTTTGCATTGGAGATCCACATTACGTTTTCCCAATTGACGTGTGACAATTTATTTCGAAATTTACAAAAGTCTGCGCGCTGGAAGTTAGGAATTTTAGTCGAGTTAGCTGGTTTCGAGTGACTTACTGAGAGGACAAACTCTACCTTATTGTGATCGCTATTGCTTAACGGTTTTATTACTTGAAGATCCGTGATTAGCCTATCATCCGTAGTTATTACTAAATCTAAAATACTGTCCAACCTCGTACGTTCCCCAACCTTTTGAATAAGAAAGCTATCCTCGAGAAAATTAACTAAACGATTACCTTCCGCGTCTCCCTGCATTGTATCGTAATTCACGTTGGCGTAATTAAAGTCACCCATAACTAAAGCCTGCTCACTACCTATTATTCTCTTTAGTTCACGATATAACGCTTCGTCCGTATCAGCTGTTTGATTAGGGGGCCTATATATAACCGCAACAACAAGTTTGAAATCGTTCAATTTAAGTTCTGCTATAGTCGAATCTATCGGTTCTGGGATTGTGTACTTTACTTCTATAACGTTTGCAATATTATCTTTGATATACAACATAACACCGCCTCCTCGCCTACCTATTCTGTTTTTAACAAGAAGTCTATAACCTCTAATTTGATACTCCCCTACAAAGTCACGTGTTTCAGTGCTAAGCCACGATTCATTTATTGCAATTAAATCATAGTCATTACAAGCAATTAAAGAAAAAAATTTGCTTATTTTATTTCGTAGGCTACGAGCATTTAAGGATAGAACCTTCAAATTGTTTATAATTGCGACACCTTCGCGAGCGCAGGGGAAATTTGTGGAAATTACGCTGGGACCGTTCGAGTTACGGCAGCCTGAAAAGAAGAGACAGTATTACGAAATAGTCTTCCTAAGCGCGCAGCTCCAACGTCATTAAGATGAAGTCCATCTCCGAGGAACAAGTCCCTCCTGCCGCCGTAGAAACTGTTCCAAAAATTCGCAAATGCACTCCTTCCTGTTGGCAAAGAGACTAGGTTATTGTTGATATAGGTCGCCTTGCTGTAGAAATCGCTACGTTGGATAATTCGAGGAAGTATACCTGTTAATACAATCTCTTATTAGTTTTTTCCTTTTCCTTTAGTCGCTCTAGTAAGTCCCTGTACCTTGCCAGCAGTTCTTCCGATCTAGAATTTAAAACGTTATTAGTACCGACATGAATAACATACGTTGTGTCCTCAGAGGTACCGTCTACAAAATGGTCAACACTATTAGTTATATCCTCCACTCTTGCACCAGGGTAGCAGTAACGGCGCCTAGACGAGGGTTTCTCCCACAGAATTCCTGGGGCTGCCCTCGAACAATGGAATCGCCAACGAGTCGTATTTCCGGTTCATCAGCATCTTCAAAACCTAAAACAGAAAACTTATTGTTTGTTATTACTGGTAGACAAGTCTTAGGTTTCCTCAATAGGGCTCCATTACGCACTCGAACAAAGGGTTGGGAACTAGGGGAAGAGAGAGGGCTATTAGTACTATTTATATTATTAGTAGAAACTAAGGCAGGAGGGGTCGTAACTGGAGTCTCAAGGGATTCTAATTTTGCCGTCTGGAGCATCACGCTTTCTTCAAGCCTCACTCTGGCCTCCCTCTCACGTTCTAACTCGTTCCTCAGGACTTACATGCTTGAGCACCACCTGCAAACTAACTGTTCATTATTATTAGCCATTGTAAACGCGTAAGCGGCAAATTTCCCTTCACAGCGACTGCAAGTACTTGACGGGGATGCCATGCTCTTAATTAGTTAAAAAACAGAAAACAAAAAAACGAGCGTTTGGAAATTAATAAATTACAACGTAGGTCTACCGCGTGCTTATTGTGCCGTCACCCGCGCAAACCAACAAAAATGTTCCTGAAACGCAGAAACAGGTTCTTGTAACACAAATTTATACTAAGTGAATATATAATTAAGCTACCGACGAAAGCTCTGTAAATGAAAAAGTATTACTAAAACTTATCTGTCCGCTATTCGACAGACTGTTTTTTTTCCGTTTTTCCTTTTTCCCACGGTAGGTGACCACAATCTACTTGATCCCCTGAATGAAAGGAAAATGAACCTTATGAAAGCACGTTTTCTGATAGATTTGAAAAACAAAAAAGGCAAACCAAGGGAATTTCAACCTTATGAAACCTCGGTCAGTAATAGATTCAGGAAACAAACAAGGCAAGCCACGTGCACTAGCCTTGGTTTAATCAAATAATATAGTGATGAATAAAGTCAATAAATTAAATATATTTGTTAATGAATGATTAGTAACATGAAGTAATTTAGTTAAGAATGCACCAAACACTATTTTTTTTTTAAAGACACTTCAACAAAAACCACTTATTCAAATGGTAACACTGGACACTCAATAAAACACGTCTGTTCACAACGAAAGACTGATCACATATATATATATACACATATATATGTTAAACACAGACCGTGCATGGAACAAGGAACTCTTCTGGGAAATTACATCCACTATAGTTCAAATAAGTAATGATAAATGACAAATACTATAGTTTTTTTCTTTTTCATGAATGAAAGCACAACGTGGGCACCGGGTTACTCGCAAAGAGGCCCCAAAATATAGCTTCCCTCACCATGTATCTGCAAAGCAGATAGGATCCAGCTTTGGGACAAGATCTAGGGTTTACAACTTACACCAACCCTACTACATTCAGAACCTCAATATACGCAAGAAACTCGTTGCATTCACGTCAGATTCAATACATCCCCTGAGAAACTTATTTGTTAAACACAGACAGTGCATGGAACAAAGAACTCTTCTGGGAAATTACATCCACTATAGTTCGAATAAGTAATGCAGATAGATGGTGAGGGAAGCATATTTTGGGGCCTCTTTGCGAGCAACCCGGTGCCTACGCTGGGCTTTCCATCATGAAAAAGAAAAAACTATAGTATTTGTCATTTATCATTACTTATTCGAACTATAGTGGATGTAATTTCCCAGAAGAGTTCCTTGTTCCATGCGCGGTCTGTGTTTAACATTTAAGTTTCTCAGGGGACCATTCTGAGTTTGTATATATATATATATATATATATATATATATATATATATATATATACAGGGTGGGCCGAAAGTCTGGATCCATAGGAAAATATTTATTTTAATACATAAATTACAACAAATGGTAAATACTTAAAATGAATATCAACTTTAACTCGTAAATGCTTATCCGTGATACTGTACAGTGGTTCGTACTCCAGTATAAACAACAAATTATAACAAATGCTCAAATTGGCGGCCTCTGACATCGAGACACTTAGGGATGGAATTTATGATTTTTAATAATTCTTCGAATTGACGTTCTCGAGATGCGTGTTTCATTTGATAATCTTCTTGTTGACTTTACTGGACTATTCGTTAAAGTTTCACATACCATTGCAGAGGTATTTTCATCAGTTGCAGTTTTTGGACGACCAGAACGCCGTCGATCATGTACACTTCCTGTTTCTTTGAAACGTTTAAACAACTTGCCAACAGTCGCATGTGTTACTGGATGCTTATCAGGATGATTTCTATTGAATTCGGAGCAACTTTTCTGTGTGTAGCGCCCTGTCTTGCGTACATGAGCACAAGTTCTACCCGGTCTTCTGTTGTTAGATTCGAAGCCATTTCTGGGCTGAAATAAAAAAAGTATTTGAGTATTTATACTGGAGTACGAACTACTGTACAGTATCACGGATATGCATTTACGAGTTAAAGTTGATATTCATTTTAAGTATTTACCATTTGTTGTAATTTATGTATTAAAATAAATATTTTCCTATGGATCCAGACTTTCGGCCCACCCTGTATATATATATATATAAAACCCAGCACTTTGTTCACTTTATTGACCGCTGCTGTACTTTGTTTCGCTACTTTCAAATCAACAGTGACTATAACCCCTAAGTCTTTTTCCTAATCTACGCTTGCCATCTCCTTCCTTGACATACTATACGCAAAATCAGGGGCGTCGATTGCTCTAAAATAGTGGGGGGGTGACACTTCGCCTTCAAACAGCGAATCAAACAATACTCTGATTCTGAGTAGCTGTTCTGTGTAATATATCAATGTCGTAATTTACCATTTACCCATTTTTTGTATTTTTCTCAGCATGCTGAAATATTTTTCTAAAGACAAATTTCGCCAGCCCAAATTATTATCATTTCTACCAAGAACACACAAATGCTACGTGCAATTATTAAAATGCAAATTGAGTGCTAAATTCCATGCTAAATATACACTGGTGTTCATGACAATAATTTATATTATTGCTATTACATTTGCATATGCATATAATACGACACATAACGTCTTATTAGGTGCCATTAATAGTTAGCATTTATAGCAATTCATACACGAAAGTGGAGGGGGGGGACAACTGGTAGGTTGCCCCTCCTTTTGTAAAAAGTGGGGGGGGACATGTCCCCTGCGCCCCTCCACACTCGACGCCCGTGCGCAAAATTACCATTACGTGAACCTATATGTAAAATTTTGCACTTATCGACGTTAAATGTCATTTGCCATGTGACCGATCATCAACGATTTTATACAGATCTTCCTGGATTTCACCTCTATTTTCGTCATTTATCGCCACAAATTTTGAAAGTGTAATGACTAGGCCGACATCTAAATCGTTAATATACAGGGTGTCCCATAAGTCCGGCATCATAGGAGAAATTCATATTTTTCTATTTCTACAAACCATAATTCATATTTTTCTTATGCACGGGATGCCAATTTCCCGTCCACCATTCTGTTCAGTGACGAGGCTGTTTTTTATGGAAATGGTGAGGTAAATCGACAGAACACCCACTACTGGTCTCAAAACAACCCTCACTGGTATACCTCTTCAAAGGAACAAGGTGCATCTCGGGTGATGGTATGGTGTGGCATTTGGAAGGATCGCATAATAGGCCCCCTCTTTTTCGATGAACATGTCACTGGAGGCACCTACCTACGTATGCTCAAGGAAGAAGCATTTCCTAGTGTCTTGAACGAAGAAGGAAACTTCCCAACATGGTTCCAGCAAGACGGCGCTCCTGCACATTACAGCACCCAAGTAAGGGAACACCTGTACCAACAATTCCCTGGTCATTGGATAGGACGTCGAGGGCCTGTGGAATGGCCAGCTAGAAGCCCGGATCTCACGCCACTAGATTTTTATCTCTGGGGCCACTTGAAAGCGCTGGTATACGCAGAGAAAATTAAGAGTGTTGAACATTTGCGGCAGCGCATTATTGGGGCATGTAACACCATTACTCCCGACATCATTCACCGTGTGCTTGCTGACTGGGTATCACGTCTGAATTTGTGTATTGAAAACAATGGTGGACATATTGAGCACGTTCTATAAATAAAAGCTTTTGTTTTGCCTTTTTTTATTATTTTTCCTATGATGCCGGACTTATGGGACACCCTGTATATAAGATAAAGCAAGGGGCCCAATACAGAATCCTGAGAAACGCCGCTCGTTACCTTAGCCCAAGACGACTCCGTTCGATCAACCACCACCTTCTGTTCCCTACCTCGCAACCACTCTTCTATCCAATTTATTACTACATCCCTGATCCCATGAGCCTTAGTTTTTTTCAACGAGTCTTTTGTACGGTACGGTGTCGAACACTTTTTGAAAATCTAAATACACTACATCTACCGCCCGATGACTATCGTAAACTTCAACCATGCTTTGGAAATATTCTAAAAGATTAGTTAAGCAAGATTTGTTTCGCCGAAAACCGTGCTACGTATTTCTAACCAAGTTATGCAATTCTAAGTGTTGGACTATACGATCCCTAATAATTGATTCCAGTAGCTTACCTACAACAGACGTTAAACTGATTGGCTTATAATTTTCCACCGCACCTTTATCGCCTTTCTTAAAAATAGGAGTTGCATTTGCTAATTTGAAATTATCTGGTACGCACCACTCAGAAATAGACGCATTAAAAAATCTTTGTTAACGGCACAACAATGCCTTCTTTTAATTATCTTAGTTGTATGGGATATATGGAATCCGGCCCCAGTGATTTAAGCATTTTCATTTTGCAAACATAGTGCAGTACTTCCCTTTCACTCACCACAATATTATCTAAAGTATTACCATTATCGAAAGGTATTATGTCTATGACCGTAGGAATATTCGTTACATCTTCTATTGTAAAAACTGACGTAAAAAGTTCGTTTAGCAGAGTAGCCATTTGCTTGTTCTTAGAAACTAACTCATCGTCAGAATTTCTCAACGGTGGCAACACGCTTTTTACCGGGTTCTGTTGTTAACATATTGAAAAAAATCGCTTGGGGTTTTCTTTGCCGTCACGAGCTATGGAAATTTCAAAATTGCGCTTGGACTTTTTATTTTGCTTTTCGCTTCACGCCTTAAAGATATATAGTTGTTTCTTAAGTACAAATCGTCTTTATCGCACTTATGTATCCTATAAACCCGATATTCTACTCTTTATAATGTCGCCTACTCTAAAAGTGAACCAAAATGGCTTGTTATTTACTTTTGCACGCTTAATCTTGTACGGTACACATTCCTCATTTATAGTCCTAAACACTGTTTCAAATGATTCCCACATTATTTTTGCGTTGGAGGTTTCCATTACGTTTTCCCATTCGACGCGTGACAATTCATTTCTAAATTTACAAAAGTCTGCCCTCTGGAAGTCAGGAATTTTAATCGAGTTAGCTGGTTTCGAGTGACTTTACCGAGAGGACAAACTACCATATTGTGATCGCTATTGCTTAATGGTTCTATTACTTGAAGATCAGTGATAAGCCTATCATTCGTAATTATTACTAAATCTAAAATACTGTCCAACCTCGTCGGTTCCCCAACCTATGGAACATCAATTCACGTATTTTGTTCTATTTTTAATAGTATTTTTCAAAACGTTCCATTTTCCTTATATTTTAGCTGATTCAATTAATGTATATAAATATATATATATATATATATATATATATATATATATATATATATATATATATATATATATGAGGGGTCGCGCGTCTTAAGGTACCTAAGCGCCACCACAGGCGAAAACGTGTTTTTGATGGATATCACTATTTTCACCCTTCCTCTATCGCGTGGTTTGGGTTATAATGACCTTACGACACTAGAAGTATGATTGAAAACCTTATGAAGCGAACTACTTTTTTCACCTCTATCGCCAGCCAAAAGTTCACCCAAAGTTCGGCATAATAAGAAAAAAAAATAAAAAATAAAAAATACATATAAAATATAAAATATGAAAATCTATTCCAAAAACTCAAGATCATCTTCATTAGCATACTTAGAACTCTAATTTAGCCAAAAATGAACGTTGTAACTCAATTAATAACAGAGATACTATTGCCAGAATATTGCCGAACTTTGGAGGCGATTTCTGACGAATTTTAATTTTGGCGCTTAGGTACCTTAAGACGCGGGCCCCTCATATATATATATATATATATATATATATATATATATATATATTATAATATATATATATATACAGTAGACGCTGTTTATAGTGTCCCACTCGGTGCCAAGCCAAACGGACACTGTATCCGATGAGACACTATATCCACAGTTTGGTCTCTCGAGGGATGCAAAATTAAAAATTGTGAATATGTACTGTATATCAATATACCGGGTGTCCCATTCGAAATGAAACAACTTTGAAACCTTATAATTTTTTATTGAATGATGCAAACCATGTAATATTCACACAGTAAATAGTCAATGTCATAAAGTTTCATATGATATGTGTGAATTATAACATTTAGATACATTAGATACATTGTGCATAGCATAATATTCCTTTTGTTAAGATCTTCACATGTTATATGCTGAACAATTTGAAGCTTATATGGATAGAGCTGCAGTCGCTTGCGCACGACTCTATGCACAGTTGAACGAGGACTCTGCAGTTCGACACTGGCACGATGGATGGACTTTCTCGGGCTACTACCAAAGGCGCCGCGTATTCGTTCAACATCATCTTCCGATCTTGTTCGCCTTCCAGAGTGTTCCTTTAGAACACTGCCAGTCTCCTCAAATTTCTTGGTCCATGCATATAGGTCTCTTCTGGGGGGTGGTTTCTTGTGAAAGGTTGTACGGAATCGCCGTTGCACCAGAGTAGGAGACTTCAACTCGGCCATCCATAACACACATTTCGCCTTTTCTTGTGGGGTAAACATAATTGAATCTGAAACAAACAAAAAACATTATGACAAAAACTTATGCATATGTTGTAGTAACTGACAAAGTTTCAACATTCTCACATTAATACTTTAAAAATTACAGAGTTTCAAAGTTGTTTCATTTCGAATGGGACACCCGGTATTTACAACATAAACACCTTTTTTATGCAATTTCTCATTAAAATTGTTTTTACAATTCTACTGAAACATCAAAACTTATGTTCATTTTACATTAAAATAAAACATTTTCCTTCCATGGCCATCGAGTAAGCCTGTAAATAGCACGGCATCACAAATACAAGTGTAAACTAGAGCTGCCAAGTAGACTACACTAGCTATACCTCTTTCGACCATGGCTCAGGCCAGAATAAAAAAAATTAAGGAGGCAAGGGGCCTCTGCCCCCCTCTGGGAGTGAAGTCTAAGAAGAAGTAGTAACAGTTATTTTACAATTATATGCTTTATATATAATCTAAATTTTGGGGGAGTGCAGTTTGAAGGTTAAGTTTCCCCGTTTAAACACGTGATCAGAATTTTGAAAGATTCCAAATAAAAATAAAAAAAAATAAAAAAATAATCGTATTTTCGCCGAGTACACATTTCTAAAGGGTGACATAATTTCGGAATAGTACATTCAGTACAATCTAAGTACATCACTGAGTACGTTGTAATTTTGGTTTATTACAATTATGATTATAATTACCAATTAATTCACATTCACTTATTATCGTTAATTACAGTTCCATTAAAGTACATTCACTACGTCATTAAGTACATTACATCATTAAGTATTATTAGTCACTTACAATTCTTAGTGTTTTTATATTTATATATGGTTATTAGTAAAACACAAAGTACATGGGCACATACAGTATATATTTATATACAACATGACACATATGATACATAACATAACGCATGATAATGTTTTATAAATTTGAATCAGAGCGAGAGGAGATTTTACGTTTTCAGATGTCAATTTATGCTGTGATCATCGAATTGCATACACTTGCACAAGTATTTTCGAGTTTATTGCGAGAGGCGAAATAATTAAAATAAAAAATAAAAAATAATAATACATGCGAACGTATTTGCACGACTTTCAACGAACAGGTACGGATGCATAAAGTTTTGTACACATTTCATAGACTGAGACGAGTAAAATGAATATTTAATAAAATTGTTATAGGATAATGGTCAAGATAAGATATGGACGTATGGATGAATATGGTCGAATAATAGTTATATTGCATCATACCAGACAGGCCATAACATATAAATAACGAAATATAAAGTGTAACGTTTTCATACGTCAATTCATACGTCAATACATACAGTACAAGTCATTATTGGGAGGATTTAAAAGAAACGAGTTCGAGACAAAGAGTTGGTATTAAGGACTAAGAAGTACAACTACGGGTTCCAATCCTGCTATATGCAATGTGCATGCATAATCTAATAAAATTTAGGGACAAGGGTTAGATGCAAGACAACCATAATAGAATAGCACAATAGAAAGCACAAATCGAAATTCTATCCAAACTCGCTCCGGCGATTTTGGTTTCTCATGTAAAAATGAACATTCAAACATAAAATCCATACAAACATAAGTACTGTATGAAGACAATGAATATAAGATTCCATATAAGGATTATATAGGAATTATTCATTGTTCATTTTTACAGTGCTCTCTCCTCTAAAATATATTAATACAATAATATAATTCCTAATAATTCAAACTAGATGATGACTAGTGGTTTTTATAATTACAAATTTATACACACAACATAAGTCGGGGTAGTTAAGTTACAATGCACAGTAATTAGAAAATCAAATCTAATTTTAGACAACCCTTTAATTTAAACAATCAATGATAGTTTTAAATTTCAACAAAAATTTTAATTGTTTAATTTTTAGCAAAAATTTATTTTTCTGTGGGAAAAATTACCTGCATAATGAATAGTAGGTAAAAGGGAAAATATAAATTTTAAAGTTCTGAAATTTTTCAAAGTTACCATGATCGTAAAATCTATAACTAATTTTATTGACTATTGTAGGTAAAAATAATTACGTAATGGATGATGTATAGACCTGTGGTCAAGTGTGTATTTTATAATTTTGAGGACAGATTAGCTTAGAGGGTTGTTAAATTAACTTAATAAATGCATGAGCAAGATATATATATATATTATAACGGTGCGGAAAAATAACGCCCTTTTTAGTTTATTCTCTTTTATTGAAGGAAATAAATCAATTACAGTATTTTAAGAGAAATAATAAGGTTTTTAAGAAAAATAATAAGTACTTTCTCATTAAAAACTAAAAAATAACAAAATGATACAATATAAAAATAAAAAATTATACTGTATAAACTATAAAGATACAATTATTAAAAGGGCGTTACTTTTGCCGCACCCGTTATATATATAGTAAGCAAAAATGATTAAGATTAAATAGCATAGTTAGCACTTACACGCAATGAAATAGTTTATTGTGATATCCAATGATTTTAGCATAAGGTTTGCGTATATATAGTGTGCATACATGTGTGCGTGTGTGTAAGGATTCATGAGGTTTTCGAATTAACAAAGTTATAATAATAATTTAAATTGAGAGTAGGGTTATAGAGTCCTTTAAGTTTAAAGTCAGTTATTATTTAATCCTAATACAGGTAGCATTAATGGTAATGTATTCGTATGAGGTTCAATGTAAAAGTGACTTGAAGTACGAGTGAATTCGAGTATGTGTCAAAAGTAATAAAATTCAATTAAGGTTATAGATTTTACGTAATTAAATCAGTTACACGTATTAAGGTAATAAAAAAAAAGCACTTAGAGGATCTTACAAGTAATGAAAGTAAATCTCACGGTATTAAAATTGAATTTCGACACAATTAAATTTGACTACTAACATTCATAGCCATATAGCAGTGTGTCAAATTTACTAAAATTTTCGTTTGATACCTTAACAGATGGTATAATAATAATTTAACGACAATTACTCAATATTAATCGAATAAAAAAAATATAAAAATATAAAAATTGAAAATAGAAATCAATTATGCATTTTAATGAACTAAACATGGGGTTATACTGTAGGTTCCATATAATACTCTTAAAAATAAAAGACACAACTTAACATAAATTCAGGTTATGTTCCATAGTACCAAAAGTGGCTCCTGGTTGGCTTCTGGACCAACCTGGGTGAAAGAAAACAGATGGATAAACTGGTTTGACTGCAGCCAAAAAGAATTAACCATGGTTGAACCATTTCTCTGGTTGACACTGGGTTCAACTGGGTTGGGGTGTTGGAAAAAAAAAAATTTGGAATACTGCCTTCGGGGGAATTGAGTGACCAATCGGGGAGATATGATGTCTGAAATTAACAATATGTCTTTTCGTGAGCACTTTGCTCTTTAGAAAGAGATTGCTTGTCACACTGCTCATAACACAATTTAAATGAATTAAAACAAAGCGGAGGGACGGCATGTTCCTCCCTATAGTAATTTAAAAGGAAGTCATTGGGACATGATCGATTAGTTACTACACAACTATTATCATCACATATATATTATAATAATTATCAAAATCATTATAAACAATTGTAAATCTGTTTTTGTTACAAGCAAATATATAATTTCACCTATATATTTATATCCGCAAAAACTGCATGCAAAAAGGAGACACATCGGTCAATTTCCTTCTTACAACAAAAAAAAAAGGTTGAACTAAGACACAAACCGGTCAGTTCAGGTTGAATTTAATTGTTTCTTCTAACAAAAAGAAAGAAACTAAATTCTCCTAAACTTAAATTCTCCTAAACTTAAATTCTCCTAAACTAAAATTCTCCTGAACTAAAATTCTCCTAAACTAAATTCTCCTAAACTTAAATTCTCCTAAACTTAAATTCTCCTAAACTTAAATTCTCCTAAACTAAATTCTCTTAAACAACAAAAAAGTTTAATTCAATTGACTGCATTGAAATGACTTGGGACTTCAAAACTAACTTGAAAATGACGAACTTGAAAATGACAAACTTGAAAATGACGAACTTGAAACCGACGAACTTAAAACCGACGAAACCGACGAACTTGAAACCGACGAACTTGAAAATGACGAACTTGAAACCGACGAACTTGAAAATGACGAACTTGAAACCGACGAACTTGAAACCGACGAAACCGACGAACTTCAAACCGACGAACTTGAAAATGACGAACTTGAAACCGACGAACTTGAAACCGACGAACTTGAAAATGACGAACTTGAATATGACGAACTTGAAACCGACGAACTTGAAAATGAGGAACTTGAAACCGACGAACTTCTAACCGACGAACTTGAAACCGACGAACTTGAAACCGACGAACTTCAAAATGACGAACTTCAAAATGACGAACTTCAAACTGACGAACTTCAAAATGACGAACTTGAAACCGACGAACTTGAAAATGACGAACTTGAAAATGACGAACTTGAAAATTACGAACTTGAAAAAGACGAACTTGAAAATTACGAACTTGAAACCGACGAACTTGAAACCGACGAATTTGAAACCGACGAACTTGAAAATGATGAACTTGAAAATGACGAACTTGAAACCGACGAACTTGAAAATGACGAACTTGAAACCGACGAACTTGAAACCGACGAAACCGACGAACTTGAAAGCGACGAACTTGAAACCGACGAACTTGAAACTGACGAACTTAAAAATGACGAACTTGAAAATGACGAACTTGAAACCGACGAACTTGAAAATAAGGAACTTGAAACCGACGAACTTCTAACTGACGAACTTGAAACCGACGAACTTGAAACCGACGAACTTCAAAATGACGAACTTCAAAATGACAAACTTCAAAATGACGAACTTCAAAATGACGAACTTGAAACCGACGAACTTGAAACCGACGAACTTGAAAATGAACTTGAAACCGACGAACTTGAAAATGACGAACGTGAAACAGACGAACTTGAAACAGACGAACTTGAAAATGACGAACTTGAAAATGACGAACTTGAAACCGACGAACTTGAAACCGACCAACTTGAAAATGACGAACTTGAAAATGACAAACTTGAAAATGACGAACATGAAACCGACGAACTTGAAAATGAACTTGAAAATGACGAACTTGAAAATTACGAACTTGAAAATGACGAACTTGAAACCGACGAACTTGAAATGACGAACTTGAAACCGACGAACTTGAAAATGACGAACTTGAAAATGACGAACTTGAAAATGACGAACTTGAAAATGACGAACTTGGAACCGACTAACTTGGAACCAACTAACTTGGAACTGACTAACTTGGAACTGACTAACTTGGAACTGACTAGCAACTTGAATCTGAAACTTCTGGCTTGAACTCTATCAAGTATCTTGAAACTGAACTGACTGAAATTGACTGCACTTGAACTCTATCAAGTGGAGACTATTAATATCTGGAGTTTGGTTGTCCCTCTTGGAAGCAACCAACTAACTGAAATGGACTGCACTGAACTGCTATCAGTGGAGTCTACAGAAACTGACTTGCACTTGAACTGCTATCAAGAGGAGACTATTAATATCTGGAGTTTGGTTGTCCTTCTTGGATACAACCAACTGAAACTGTCTGAAGACTGATTTGCAACTTATTTGCAACTAAAACTGACTTGGAACTACTTCAAGTATCTTTATAAATCTCTCGGGGTTTGGATGTCCCTCTTGGATGCAACAAACTGAAACTGGAACTTGAAACTGCTTCAAGTATCTCTATAACTTTACAAACTCTCTATAAACTCTCTCTTTCTTAATTTACAAGTCAATTCAATTCAATAATTTGAAAAAAAATTTAAAAATAATTCGAAATGTAAACATTTCATTCGAATGTACGCGAAGGTACAGTAATATTATGTTTGGCACATAAATAAAATTATTTTACACTAACTATAACAGTGAAAATTAAGCTACGTGAAAATTAAGCTCCGTGAAAATTAACTGCCGTGAAAATTAACTTCCGTGAAAATTAACTTCCGTGAAAATTAACTTCCGTGAAAATTAACCTACGTGAAAATTAACCTCCGTGAAAATTAACCTCCGTGAAAATTAACCTCCGTGAAAATTAACTTCCGTGAAAATTAACTTCCGTGAAAATTAACTTCCGCGAAAAATAACTTCCGCGAAAAATAACCCGCGAAAATTAACTTCCGCGAAAATTAACTTCTGCGAAAATAACTTTCAATAAAAAAGATATATCACTGGTGTCTGAAATGTTCACTGTGTTTCTTGTTAATTCTGACTTAATACTAGTTAACTGTTAATAATGCTGTCTTTTCAACTGTCTACAAATTACTTAAAAAAAAACTGTACTTAAAATTTCTACGGCGAAATCCTTAGAGACGTGTCCTGAAGACGTGTCTTGCTGGCTACTTCTTCTAGATGAGACGAGACGTGGATAACTTGGAGTCGTTACACACCGGTTCAAGGGTGGATGTGACGAACTGGAAGTCGTGACACGCCGGCCAAATGGTGGGTCTTATCATCTTGGTAGTAGGGTCGCCACAATTTTTTATCCTGATGCAGGGTAATTTCTATCCTGGCCAAAGGGTGGCCACTTGTTAAACTCCTGGCAGGGTCGCCAGACTGTTAACCCCTCCGTCTATGGCCTTGGTTGGTTCGAAGTCGACAGGAGTTCTAGTTAGGAGGCAGGAACGGATTTGTTACTCACAGTAGTTTCTTCTATAATACTCTCCGAGTTCTTCTGTAGTGGTTCGGAGGATTCCGTGAAAACTTACTAAATTATCTGAAGATTCCGTGATGCTTCTTATAAACTATCGGGAAATTATTTTTCTCTACTTTATTGACTGAGTTCTCGGACGAGAGCACGGCTCGAAGGAAAAGATAAAGAAAACTTTCTTTTACTGTAATTTACTTCTAAAAATGTACAGGTAGTGCTCTGGATTTACAGGGGTAGAGGTTCGACCTCTTTCGACCATGGCTCAGGCCGGAATAAAAAAAATAAAAAGGAGGCAAGGGGCCTCTGCCCCCTCCTCTGGGAGTGAAGTTTAAGAAGAAGTAACAGTTATTTTACAATTATATGCTTTATATATAATCTAAATTTTGGGGGAGTGCAGTTTGAAGGTTAAGTTTCCCCGTTTAAACACGTGATCAGAATTTTGAAAGATTCCAAATAAAAATTAAAAAAAAATAAAAAAATAATCGTATTTTCGCCGAGTACACATTTCTAAAGGGCGACATAATTTCGGAATAGTACATTCAGTACAATCTAAGTACATCACTGAGTACGTTGTAATTTTGGTTTATTACAATTATGATTATAATTACCAATTAATTCACATTCACTTATTATCGTTAATTACAGTTCCATTAACGTACATTCACTACGTCATTAAGTACATTACATCATTAAGTACATTAGTCACTTACAATTCTTAGTGTTTTTATATTTATATATGGTTATTAGTAAAACACAAAGTACATGGGCACATACGGTATATATTTATATACAACATGACACACATGATACATAACATAACGCATGATAATGTTTTATAAATTTGAATCAGAGCGAGAGGAGATTTTACGTTTTCAGATGTCAACTTATGCTGTGATCATCGAATTGCGTACACTTGCACAAGTATTTTCGAGTTTATTGCGAGAGGCGAAATAATTAAAATTAAAAATTAAAATAATGATACATGCGAACGTATTTGCACGACTTTCAACGAACAGGTACGGATGCATAAAGTTTTGTACACATTTCATAGACTGAGACGAGTAAAATGAATATTTAATAAAATTGTTATAGGATAATGGTCAAGATAAGATATGGACGTATGGATGAATATGGTCGAATAATAGTTATATTGCATCATACCAGACAGGCCATAACATATAAATAACGAGATATAAAGTGTAACGTTTTCATACGTCAATTCATAATCAATATGCCACGGCTATTCATTTCGTACATACAGTACAATTCATTATTGGAAGGATTTAAAAGAAATGAATTAGAGACAAAGAGTGGGTATTAAGGACTAAGAAGTACAACTACTACGGGTTCCAATCCTGCTATATGCAATGTGCACGCATAATCTAATAAAATTTAGGGACGAGGGTAAGATGCAAGACAACCATAATAGAATAGCACCACAAAAAGTACAAATCGAAATTCTATCCAAACTCGCTCAGGCGATTTTGGTTTCTCATGTAAAAATGAACATGACGAACTTGAAACCGACGAACTTGAAAATGACGATCTTGAAACGACGAACTTGAAACCGACAAACTTGAAACCGACGAACTTCAAAATGACGAATTTGAAAATGACGAACTTGAAAATGACGAACTTGAAACCGACGAACTTGAAACCGATGAACTTGAAACCGACGAACTTGAAAATGACGAACTTCAAAATGACGAACATGAAACCGACGAACTTGAAACCGACGAACTTGAAACCGACGAACTTGAAAATTACGAACTTGAAAATTACGAACTTGAAAATGACGAACTTAAAACCGACGAACTTGAAAATGACGAACTTGAAACCGACGAACTTGAAAATGACGAACTTGAAAATGACGAACTTGAGGATGACGAACTTGAGAATGACGAACTTGGAACCGACTAACTTGGAACCGACTAACTTGGAACTGACTAACTTGGAACTGACTAACTTGGAACTGACTAGCAACTTGAATCTGAAACTTCTGACTTGAACTCTATCAAGTATCTTGAAACTGAACTGACTGAAATTGACTGCACTTGAACTCTATCAAGTGGGAACTATTAATATCTGGAGTTTGGTTGTCCCTCTTGGAAGCAACCAACTAACTGAAATGGACTGCACTGAACTGCTATCAGTGGAGTCTACAGAAACTGACTCCCACTTGAACTGCTATCAAGTGGAGACTATTAATATCTGGAGTTTGGTTGTCCTTCTTGGATACAACCGACTGAAACTGTCTGAAAACTGATTTGCAACTTATTTGCAACTAAAACTGACTTGGAACTACTTCAAGTATCTTTATAAATCTCTCGGGGTTTGGATGCAACAAACTGAAACTGGAACTTGAAACTGCTTCAAGTATCTCTATAACTCTATAAACTCTCTATAACTCTCTCTTTCTTAATTTACAAGTCAATTCAATTCAATTGTTTGAAAAAAATTGTAAAAAAATACGAAATGTAAACACATTTCACTCGAATGTACGCGAAGGTACAGTAATATTATGTTTGGCACATAAAATAAAATTATTTTACACTAACTATAAAAGTGAAAATTAAGCTACGTGAAAATTAAGCTCCGTGAAAATTAACTTCCGTGAAAATTAACTTCCGTGAAAATTAACTCCGTGAAAATTCCTCCGTGAAAATTAACCTCCGTAAAATTAACCTCCGTGAAAATTAACCTCCGTGAAAATTAACCTCCGCGAAAATTAACTTCCGTGAAAACCACGCCTCATCAGCAGCCCAGCGTCTTAACCACTAGGCCATCTAGGGTACCCATTTATCTACCAACCACTTTCTTTATTGTGTGGAAGGATGAACAGCTGGGTTTTGCTGCGCGCCGGCTGCCGTCGGGTCTCGAACCCGGGGCCGATGGATTCGTAGTCAGCGACGCTAACCACTACACCACCGAGGCGCATAGGATAAAATCCTAAACGCAAGCAATGACAACACAAGAACATCTGGAAAATATTTCCCGTTCTTTGAGAACAAGAGTTGAATTAAATGTTGTATTGGTGCAGATGGTTGTTGAAACTTGAAGTGATACTGTTGTTACATAAAAAAGTTAACCTTCAAATTGTTTTTAGCATTCTCTTTTATATAGAGCGGAAATAAATCTATAAAGTTTTTAACTATATATATATATATATATATATATATATATACACAGACCGTGCATGGAACAAGGAACTCTTCTAGGAAAATTAAATCCACTATAGTCCGAATAAGTAATGGTAAATGACAAATACTATAGTTTTTTCTTTTTCATGATGCTAGCCCGACGTGGGCTATCATGAAACGGACATGTTATATGCCTTGAAAAGTGGACGCTCAATTCTGCCAGTTGAGGTTTAAGTTTTGGTTTTTGGCTAAAAATATAATAGTTACCCCTTTTTCGTTAATGTATTCAATCTGACGTGAAGGCAGCGAGTCTTTTGCTTATATTGAGGTTCTAAATGTAGCTGGGCTAAGCTGCTTTAAACCCTAGATCCTGTCCCAAAACTGGATCCTATCTGCTTTGCAGATAGCTGGTGAGGGAAGCTATATTTTTGGGACCACTTTGCGAGTGACCCGTTGCCCACGTCGGGCTAGCATCATGAAAAAGAAAAAACTATAGTATTTGTCATTTACCATTACTTATTCGGACTATAGTGGATTTAATTTTCCTAGAAGAGTGCCTTGTTCCAATGTTCCATACACAGTCTGTGTGTATCATAAAAACCTCAGGGAACCATTCTGAGTTCATTCCCATATAGGTATATATATATAATGTTTTAAAATATTGAGTGAACAGAGTGAAGCAACTACCCTGAACGACGCTGGTGTTGCAACGAACAATTTAATAAAATGGTCACTAGAATCCGTCCTTCGTTTGAAACATCTGGAAAAAGCGTGGCCTTCTGTACTACATGACTTAACAAGAGACGCCGTCACAGATATAATCAAGCCAAATTATGGAAAAATTTGCCTCGAATCTTTGAAGAAAGACTTGGCATGGAAGAAATAATAGTTTAATTTTTCAGGTTTCTTTATTACTGGAAGTCATTTTAATCTTTTCTCATAAAATATTCGTGACACAAACTAACCTATCAATCTAAACGCCATATACCACCATTCACTTTTAACTAAAGAATTTTGAGCGATATAAAAATATTTTTAGTGACCTTCCAGTTTTACACGATTTTAACTGGTTTTTATGATAATATAGAGTCCAATGAGTCTTAACAGATTTGTTTCTTGGAATTTACAGTTTTTAAATAATTTTATAATATCCAACATAATGTATTATATGTAAATAAAGTTACGTGTAATTTTTTTATTTTATTTCCACGTGTTACTCACAGATTTAAAGTGTATCTTTTAATCGTTATATGGATTACAACGCAGCCTTCACCCAGAGGTCGGATTATGTGAAACAAAAGTACAAAAATCTTTGTTGAAATTTTTTTTCAGTTTTCATTAATACTGGAGATATTATGTATATTAATGAGCGTATATTTGGAACGACGTGAGGTAGGCAGAATTATATAAAATTTCTATTTTAAGTGGAGTGATTATAGATCAAGCGAAATACCAGTCAGCTTTCGTGGTTTCAAGAGAACCCAGTTTCAGCTAGGATTGTGTCTACGGGGCTCCAATAAACCTTAGCTCCAATAAACCTTAGCTCCAATAAACCATTAGAGGTACAGTAAAACTAATCATACCTTACAAAAGAGAATTTAATCCTGCATTTAATGAGAAACAATTAAAACTTGGTGTTCCTGCCATTGGCTTCCAAGACAGCCTGAATTCGCTTTCGGTAGCTTGCCAAAAGTGACGTGAATAGATCTTGATCGTTACGCAAATTTGCTAAAACAGTTTCAATGTGTTGCGTCATTGTATCCTTCGAAAATCGATTTGCTGCAGGTTCTTGAAACAAGACACATTCAACCTTGTCCTTTATAACTGATCCAATGTGTTCACAGACGTTCAGGTCAGGAGAATTTCCTGGCCATTCTTCATTTCCAAAGAAATCGATCTCATGGTTCCGCAACAACTGTTGAGTGGCTAATGCCTTAAAGCAGGGGGCCTTATCGTGCTGAAGTGTGACCTGATCGACATCCATAACATTGTTTGGGTTTCTTAGAAAGGAATGACATGCTGGGATAGAATAATATCACGAAAATACTGTCCATCCCAACTCTGACCATTTGGCTTCAGCACCCACATGAGCTTCTTTGCAGTGAACAAAACAAACACACCAACACAGTCTGGACTTTTTAATAATTCGCGATAATGTTCATTGTCATCGATTTCATCTGGTGTTGTGGCCCACACTCGATCATTTTGGTAGTTAGGCCTACGTGTTACGTAAACAAAAAATTCATCGGAGACAGCTAAATGCATGAAATCATCCACATCCCAATCTTCAAGATAAGGGCAAACCACATTCTGTCATCGATGTTAAGTTGAGTTTTTCTTGGCTTTGGAAGTTCATGCCAAGGCTTTAAACCTTGCCTATGACGGTACAGTCGAATGATCTCACCACTAACGATCTTTCCTCTCAACACTTCGATCTCTCTAGAAAGTTTAGCACAGCTGTTTTTCCGCTTACGCGTACCGCTTTCAATGATGTCCTTTGTTTCCTGAGAGAGTGGCAAATTTGGGCGCCCAGATTTGGTTGTATCCATTTCACATTCATCTAAAGTTTTATTCCAATTTCTTTTGACGAAGTCCTCACTTCTTCGCAACTTTTTGGCAACCCATAAACGTGTTATAAAGGTGGCTCCAGCATCACGAGCTTCCCGAAATGTTATTGCTCGTATGCGATCTATCACACGTTGCCTCTCCGAATCACCAATTAATTGAGAAGCCATTATATTATCACTTTATCAGCTAGAGTAATTTTAATACCTGCAATAAATAAAGAATTTTATATATTTTTATAATCACTAAAAACTATTTCGATATAAGTAAACATGCAAGCTGTAAATGGGGGGGGGGGGGGGCTAAGGTTTTTTGGAACCCCTTACTATGTGTTCCTAATAACCATTTCACATATGATTACAAATCCTGCATTTTTTGGAATTGCAAAATTGGGGGTTAAATTGATAATATGATTTATGATAGTCTTTTGTAACATAAATGAAAAAAAAAAGTTAGCTTTAATAGGTAGATTATAAAGCCCAAAGCTCAAATGCACTCAGCTAATATATTTTCAAAATGAAACGTGAACCAATAGAGCAAGTACAGGAATTTAAGTATTTGAATCAAATTATCACCAGCTCCTTGAGTGAAGATTCAAACATAAGAAAATAATATCGAGGATTCTGTGCTGAAACAAACATAACGATAAGGAACTTCAGATTCTGTACAAGCGAAGTTAAATACACTCTCTTTTGCACGTTCTATACTAATATATACAGGGTTTCATAAATGTGTTTCATAAATCGCAGGGTGTATTCTTGAGACAAAAGTAAAAAGAAAGACCTTATAAACATAGGTCGAGAAACCCGTAGGTTTCGAGCTATAGCACGCGACAGAAAAATGAAACTCCTAAAGATTTTTTATATTTTATGCAAATACACAGCGTGATACATTTGATTCATTAAAGTAAATGTTTGAAATTCTTTCCTACTTCTTGAATGCATGCTCTAGCACGTCGCACCAGTGATTGTCTGACACATTAAAAAATTCCTGGAGTATTGCGAATCATTTCGCAATTTTTTTACTTTTGTCTCAAGAATACACCCTGCGATTTATGGAACACATTTATGAATCACCCTGTATATAGGTAGCAATTCTGGGCTAATATGAAAAGGTTTTGGCCTCAATTTGCTTTCTAACATCTTTCAGACTGATGCATAAATTACTTTTAAAATGCTCAGCTTTGCAAATGTTCACTTACCATAATGTCTCCAGCTTCCCGGAGGTAACGTGTTCAGTACAGTCTAATGCAAAGAATTCAAATCTCGGACAATATCCTTCTAAACTATAGGCTTCATAGTATGTAAGTGCTTCTCCAACTATGAAAAATGGCAACTGCCGTTTAACTTGGATAAATGCAAGGTGATGCACATTGGCTACGCCAATCCCAAGTCGGACTACTCCATGTTGGGGAGTAATAGCGAGGCGACTGATTTGAAAAAGGACTTGGGTGTGCTAATTAGCAGCGACCTTAAGTTTACCAAACAGTACGTTGAGGTGGAAAAGAAAGCCCAGAAGTTGTTGGGTTATATCAGGAGGCAATTTCGATTTCGGAACAAGGAGATTGTGCTCTCTCTGTACAATTCTCTGGTTCGGCCGCACCTGGAGTATGCTGTGCAGTTCTGGTCGCCCACCCTCAGGAAAGATATTGAGAGGCTGGAGCGAGTCCAGGCGAGGGCCACAAAGTTAATCCCTTCCGTTAGGCATATGGGCGCCCTGAATTTGTTTTCGCTGAAAACTCGGAGGCTGCGTGGTCAACTCATCGAGGTTTTCAAGTCCTTACGCGGCTTCAACAATGTCGATTTTAGAAGCATGTTTAGTTTAAATGATAACCCAACTCGCAACAATGGTTGGAAGTTGGATTTGAAACGGTTTAGGCCTAGTGTGTGTGGGAATTACTTTATGTATAAGATCTGTGACACGTGGAACAAGCTACCTTCAGAAGTTGTGAACAGTTCTTCTGTGAATCTGTTCAAGAAAAGGTTAGACCAAATCTTGCACACTATTTGAGGGTGTATGAATTTTTCCCTGGCACCCGTTGCCATTAGTACCTCCCCGGTATGGGCCGCAAGGCCTTTTGAGGTACTACTTTTCCTTGTAACCCTACTTAACATCGTTACCGATATTTTTTTAATTACTTGCAATTTTATTTTTAGTAGTCTCTCTTATTGAAACAAAAATTCTTCCAATTTCGCAGTTAAATTTTGTCCTTTTTCCTTGAAGCATTAACAATGCATTTTGCTGACTAACTGAACGCTGAGCGTTAAGTTTCTTTGATGGATTTTTATGGGGTAATTTTTATTTTTTGTTGTGGAACGGAAAAATACTTTTTTTTTCTGTATTTTGTCCTATTTTACAAACAATTTCTTTTTAATTAATATCAGTGAGATTAATTTTATCATGTATATAAACATACACATATACAGGGTGGGCCGAAAGTCTGGATCCATAGGAAAATATTTATTTTAATACATAAATTACAACAAATGGTAAATACTTAAAATGAATATCAACTTTAACTCGTAAATGCGTATCCGTGATACTGTACAGTGGTTCGTACTCCAGTATAAACAACAAATTATAACAAATGCTCAAATTGGCGGCCTCTGACATCGAGACACTTAGGGATGGAATTTATGATTTTTAATAATTCTTCGAATTGACGTTCTCGAGATGCGTGTTTCATTTGATAATCTTCTTGTTGACTTTACTGGACTATTCGTTAAAGTTTCACATACCATTGCAGAGGTATTTTCGTCAGTTGCAGTTTTTGGACGACCAGAACGCCGTCGATCATGTACACTTCCCGTTTCTTTGAAACGTTTAAACAACTTGCCAACAGTCGCATGTGTTACTGGATGCTTATCAGGATGATTTCTATTGAATTCGTAGCAACTTCTCTGTGTGTAGCGCCCTGTCTTGCGTACATGAGCACAAGTTCTACCCGGTCTTCTGTTGTTAGATTCGAAGCCATTTCTGGGCTGAAATAAAAAAAGTATTTGAGTATTTATACTGGAGTACGAACTACTGTACAGTATCACGGATACGCATTTACGAGTTAAAGTTGATATTCATTTTAAGTATTTACCATTTGTTGTAATTTATGTATTAAAATAAATATTTTCCTGTGGATCCAGACTTTCGGCCCACCCCCCCTGTATATATATATATATATATATATATATATATATATATATATATATATATAAGGGTGAAGGAAGCAATATTTTGGGGCCTCTTTGCGAGTGACCCGTTGCCCATGTTGGGCTTCCAATCATGAAAAAGAAAAAACTATAATATTTGTCATTTACCATTACTTATTTGGACTATACTGGATTTAATTTTCAGAAACGAGTCACTTTATGTAAAATAAAAGTTTCTCAGGGTACCATTCTGAGTTGTAATATATAACAGTAATATATATATATATATATATATATAATATATATTATATATATATATATTATATATATATATATATATATATATATAATATATATACATATATACAGTATAATATATATATCTATATATATATATATTATATATATATATATATACGAGGATATTCAATAAGTATCAGCACTTTTTATTTTCACATTTGATAGATTATAAACACATCACTTCTCAACATAGTCTCCCTGTTTCTCAATACACTTAGTCCAGCGATCTACAACCTCCTAATGTCATCACAAAAGAATGTTTTTGGCTGTGTGCATAGCCAGTCATGCACCGCCTCCTTCAGGTTATCATCGCCTTGGAATCGTGACCTCTCAAGGCGTCTTTTAGTGGTCCAAACAGGTTAAAAATCCGAAGGTGCCAGGTCTGGACTGTAGCTGGAGGGTCGAGAACTTCAAATTTAAGTTCTTGAAGCAGGCCCGTAGCCAAGGGGGGGCCAGGGGGGGGGGGCAAAGCCCCGCCTGGAAAATAATATGCCCCCCCCCCTGGGAAACCAACCGCAACGGCGTTCCACGCTACAAAAAACGCCAAAGCCAACTTGTTTTACTTGCCTTTGAAAATAAGAGAACAAAGCAAATAGACATGTTTCAATTCTAAAGAATTTCGCTAAAAAACTCGCCGCATACAGTTATTCTAAAATTAAAAAAACTTACAAAGACTTTGTTACACTAAATTTAGACTAAATATTGTATTCTATAACCCAATATGCTATCTATATGTATCGGTTTGATCATTTTTTTATTTCGCCTACGGTGTTTTACTTCTTATAGTTTTGAATGTAATTTTCTGCAGTATATTTCGATATTCACAAAAAATGACATTAAATTTTATCATTGTCCCCCCTGTCAATTCTCCGCCCCTCCTACTGATTTGGGTCTGGCTACGGCCCTGTCTTGAAGGCATTTTCTAGTCTGTCAGCGGTATGAGGGCGCGCATTGTCATGTAACAGAATAACACCTTCCGACAATCTCTCTCTCCGTTTGTGCGAATTGTTTGCTTTAACTCATTCCGAAGCATGTCAGAATACGATGCACTTGTTACTGGAGTTCACGTTCTAGAAAATGTTCAAGGATAGGGCCTCGTGTATCCCAAAACAGTGTTAACATAACTTTACCTACTGACGGCTGTGCTTTGAATCCTTGCAACGGGAGAGTTGGATGTTTCACTTGCATGTTCTGTCGTTTGCTTTCTGGTTCATAGTGATGGATCCAGGTTTCATCTCCAGTGATAATGCGCTCCAAAAGTTTTCACCTTCATTATGATACCGCGCCAAAAGACGAGAGCAGACGTCCATACGATTACGCTTGTGCTCTTCTGTCAACTGTTTGGGCACCCATCTTGCACAAACCTTGTGAAAGCCAAGAATGTCATGAACTATCGAACAGGCTGACCCTTGACTGATGTCTAATGAAGATGCAATTTCTTTTATTGTTAATCTTCTGTCACACATGTCCGACCTTCCTTGAACATTTGAATCCACTCGTACACACTTCGCCGTGGTAACGCATTATTCCCATACTGAGCACATAAACGCGTGTGAATTTCAGCTCCTTTCACACCTTCTGCCCACAAAAAACGGACCCCGGATCTCTGTTCTTCCAGAGTACAAATTGAAAGCGGCGCAGCCATGCTCACTACTTGTACGATATGTGACAGCTACGAGTAGCCTAAATAAGCCTATACTGTTGCTAGCCTAAATAACCCTATACTGTTGCTAGCCTAAATAACCCTATACTGTTGCTAGCCTAAATAAGCCTATACTGTTGCTAGCCTAAATAAGCCTATAGATCTCAGTTTGGCTCGTTATTACGAGTATATATTATATATATACTATATTATCACTAAAATAAAAAGTGCGGATACTTATTGAAGTACCCTCATGTGATATATAATATATATATATATATATATATATATATATATATATATATAATGTTTCAGACCAACAAAGACCCTAGGATCCACTCATGGCTGGTCTACAGAACTGTGTTCATAATTGTGTATTTTGCATGTCTTCCGTGGTGGCGGAGGAGTCCTACAATTTTACGTGGGTTTCGAACCACAAAGCCTTAATTTTACTACCTTAAACTATACCCAATCTATCAACATAATACAATACAAATCTAATCGATTTTTAAACATATTTATAGACGTGCTACTAATTACTTCTACCGGCAAACTATTCCAGCTATTTACTATTCTATGCGTGAAAACGTTTTTGGCAACTGCTGTCTCGAACCTTCTTCTTGTCAACTTACACTCGTTATTTCTAGTCCTATTATATTGAGATATTTCGAAAAAGCTATCTCTATCTACGTTATCGAACCCATTCATAATTTTGAAAACCTGGATTAGATCACCCCTTAGCCTTCTAGTCTTGAGTGTAGTCAATTTTAACTCCTTAAGCCTATCCTCGTACGACTTTGACGTGAGCAACGGAATCATCTTAGTTGTTCGTCTTTGAACTCTTTCGAGTTTGTCTATATCTTTTCACATATGCGGATTCCAAAATTGGATCGTGTACTCCAAATGGGGTCTAACTAATGATTTATAAAGAGGAACTATAATATCGCGGGATTTGTACTCAAAATTCCGAGCTATAAAACCTAACACTTTGTTCGCTTTATTGACCGCTGCTGTACTTTGCTTCGCTACTTTCAAATCACCAGTGACTGTAACTCCTAAATCTTTTTCCTGCTCTACGCTTGTTCACTCCTTCCCTGACATACTATACGCAAAATTACCGTTACGCGAACCTATATGTAAAATTTTGCACTTATCGACGTTAAATCTCATTTGCCATGTGACTGACCAATCAACGATTTTATTCAGATCTTCCTGGATTTTACCTCTATCTTCGTCATTAATCGCCCTACCACCCAGCTTCGTGTCATCCGCAAACTTTGAAACTGTACTGACTAGGCCGACATCTAAATCGTTAATATATATAAGAAAAAGCAAGGGGCCCAATACAGGACCCTGAGGAACGCCACTCGCTACATTAGCCCAACACGACTCCGCTCCATCAACGACCACCCTCTGTTTCCTACCTCGCAACCACTCTTCTATCCAATTTATTACTCCACCCCTGATTACATGAGCCTTAGTTTTTTCAATGAGTCTTTTGTGCGGTACGGTGTCAAACGCTTTTTGAAAATCTAAATACACTACATCAGTGGTTCTTAACCAGGGGGGCGCGCCCCCCTAGAAACAGGAATTTCTCTAATTGTATTTGTTATTCTCTTAACGAGAGCATGGGCTAATATTGAGAAGTTATTGAGAATGTTATTTTGATTGAAGGGGGGCGTGGAGGGAAGGACCAATTCCTAGAGGAACCATGGTAGTAAAAAGGTTAAGAACCACTGCACTACATCAACTGCCCGATGACTATCGTAAATGTCAACCACGCTTTGAAAAAATTCTAAAAGATTAGTTAAGCAAGATTTGTTTCGCCTAAAACCGTGCTGCGTATTTCTAAGTCATGCAATTCTAAGTGTTCGACTATACGATCCCTAATTATTGATTCAGGTAGCTTACCTACAACAGACGTTAAACTGATTGGCGTATAATTTCCCGCCGCACCTTTATCGCCTTTCTTAAAGATAGGTGTTACGTTTGCTAACTTGAAATTATCTGGTACACACCCCTCAGAAATAGACGCATTAAAAATCTCTGTTAGCGGCACAACAATGCTATCTTTTAATTCTTTTAGTTGTATGGGATATATGGAATCCGGTCCCGGTGATTTACGCATTTTCATTTTATCAATATAACGCATTACCTTCCCTTCACTAACCACAATATTATCCAAAATATTACCATTATCAAAAGGTATTATGTCTATGACCGTAGGGATATTCGTTATATCTTCTATAGTAAAAACTGACGTAAAAAATTCGTTTAACAAGGTAGCCATTTCCTCGTTTTCAGAAACTAGCTCTCTGTAAACATTTTTCAACGGCCCCAAGAAAATTTTTACTGGATTTCTATTGTTGATGTATTGAAAGAATCGCTTGGGTTTTCTTTACCGTCACGAGCTATGGAGATTTCAAATTCGCGCTTGGACTTTTTTATTACACTTTTCGCTTCACGCCTTACAGATATCTAGTTGTTTCGTGACCACAAATTGTCTTTATCGCACTTATGTAGCCTATACGCCCTATCTCTACTCTTTATAATATCTCCTACTCTAGAAGTAAACCACAAGGGCTTGTTGTTTACTTTCGAACGCTTAATTTTGTACAGTACACATTCCTCATTTATAGTCCTAAATACTGTTTCAAACGATTCTCACATTAGTTTTGCATTGGAGATCCACATTACGTTTTCCCAATTGACGTGTGACAATTTATTTCGAAATTTACAAAAGTCTGCGCGCTGGAAGTTAGGAATTTTAGTCGAGTTAGCTGGTTTCGAGTGACTTACTGAGAGGACAAACTCTACCTTATTGTGATCGCTATTGCTTAACGGTTTTATTACTTGAAGATCCGTGATTAGCCTATCATCCGTAGTTATTACTAAATCTAAAATACTGTCCAACCTCGTACGTTCCCCAACCTTTTGAATAAGAAAGCTATCCTCGAGAAAATTAACTAAACGATTACCTTCCGCGTCTCCCTGCATTGTATCGTAATTCACGTTGGCGTAATTAAAGTCACCCATAACTAAAGCCTGCTCACTACCTATTATTCTCTTTAGTTCACGATATAACGCTTCGTCCGTATCAGCTGTTTGATTAGGGGGCCTATATATAACCGCAACAACAAGTTTGAAATCGTTCAATTTAAGTTCTGCTATAGTCGAATCTATCGGTTCTGGGATTGTGTACTTTACTTCTATAACGTTTGCAATATTATCTTTGATATACAACATAACACCGCCTCCTCGCCTACCTATTCTGTTTTTAACAAGAAGTCTATAACCTCTAATTTGATACTCCCCTACAAAGTCACGTGTTTCAGTGCTAAGCCACGATTCATTTATTGCAATTAAATCATAGTCATTACAAGCAATTAAAGAAAAAAATTTGCTTATTTTATTTCGTAGGCTACGAGCATTTAAGGATAGAACCTTCAAATTGTTTATAATTGCGACACCTTCGCGAGCGCAGGGGAAATTTGTGGAAATTACGCTGGGACCGTTCGAGTTACGGCAGCCTGAAAAGAAGAGACAGTATTACGAAATAGTCTTCCTAAGCGCGCAGCTCCAACGTCATTAAGATGAAGTCCATCTCCGAGGAACAAGTCCCTCCTGCCGCCGTAGAAACTGTTCCAAAAATTCGCAAAATGCACTCCTTCCTGTTGGCAAAGAGACTAGGTTATTGTTGATATAGGTCGCCTTGCTGTAGAAATCGCTACGTTGGATAATTCGAGGAAGTATACCTGTTAATACAATCTCTTATTAGTTTTTTCCTTTTCCTTTAGTCGCTCTAGTAAGTCCCTGTACCTTGCCAGCAGTTCTTCCGATCTAGAATTTAAAACGTTATTAGTACCGACATGAATAACATACGTTGTGTCCTCAGAGGTACCGTCTACAAAATGGTCAACACTATTAGTTATATCCTCCACTCTTGCACCAGGGTAGCAGTAACGGCGCCTACGACGAGGGTTTCTCCCACAGAATTCCTGGGGCTGCCCTCGAACAATGGAATCGCCAACGAGTCGTATTTCCGGTTCATCAGCATCTTCAAAACCTAAAACAGAAAACTTATTGTTTGTTATTACTGGTAGACAAGTCTTAGGTTTCCTCAATAGGGCTCCATTACGCACTCGAACAAAGGGTTGGGAACTAGGGGAAGAGAGAGGGCTATTAGTACTATTTATATTATTAGTAGAAACTAAGGCAGGAGGGGTCGTAACTGGAGTCTCAAGGGATTCTAATTTTGCCGTCTGGAGCATCACGCTTTCTTCAAGCCTCACTCTGGCCTCCCTCTCACGTTCTAACTCGTTCCTCAGGACTTACATGCTTGAGCACCACCTGCAAACTAACTGTTCATTATTATTAGCCATTGTAAACGCGTAAGCGGCAAATTTCCCTTCACAGCGACTGCAAGTACTTGACGGGGATGCCATGCTCTTAATTAGTTAAAAAACAGAAAACAAAAAACGAGCGTTTGGAAATTAATAAATTACAACGTAGGTCTACCGCGTGCTTATTGTGCCGTCACCCGCGCAAACCAACAAAAATGTTCCTGAAACGCAGAAACAGGTTCTTGTAACACAAATTTATACTAAGTGAATATATAATTAAGCTACCGACGAAAGCTCTGTAAATGAAAAAGTATTACTAAAACTTATCTGTCCGCTATTCGACAGACTGTTTTTTTTCCGTTTTTCCTTTTTCCCACGGTAGGTGACCACAATCTACTTGATCCCCTGAATGAAAGGAAAATGAACCTTATGAAAGCACGTTTTCTGATAGATTTGAAAAACAAAAAAGGCAAACCAAGGGAATTTCAACCTTATGAAACCTCGGTCAGTAATAGATTCAGGAAACAAACAAGGCAAGCCACGTGCACTAGCCTTGGTTTAATCAAATAATATAGTGATGAATAAAGTCAATAAATTAAATATATTTGTTAATGAATGATTAGTAACACGAAGTAATTTAGTTAAGAATGCACCAAACACTATTTTTTTTTAAAGACACTTCAACAAAAACCACTTATTCAAATGGTAACACTGGACACTCAATAAAACACGTCTGTTCACAACGAAAGACTGATCATATATATATATATATATACACATATATATGTTAAACACAGACCGTGCATGGAACAAGGAACTCTTCTGGGAAATTACATCCACTATAGTTCAAATAAGTAATGATAAATGACAAATACTATAGTTTTTTCTTTTTCATGAATGAAAGCACAACGTGGGCACCGGGTTACTCGCAAAGAGGCCCCAAAATATAGCTTCCCTCACCATGTATCTGCAAAGCAGATAGGATCCAGCTTTGGGACAAGATCTAGGGTTTACAACTTACACCAACCCTACTACATTCAGAACCTCAATATACGCAAGAAACTCGTTGCATTCACGTCAGATTCAAAACATCCCCTGAGAAACTTATTTGTTAAACACAGACCGTGCATGGAACAAAGAACTCTTCTGGGAAATTACATCCACTATAGTTCGAATAAGTAATGCAGATAGATGGTGAGGGAAGCTATATTTTGGGGCCTCTTTGCGAGCAACCCGGTGCCTACGCTGGGCTTTCCATCATGAAAAGAAAAAACTATAGTATTTGTCATTTATCATTACTTATTCGAACTATAGTGGATGTAATTTCCCAGAAGAGTTCCTTGTTCCATGCGCGGTCTGTGTTTAACATATAAGTTTCTCAGGGGACCATTCTGAGTTTGTATATATATATATATATATATATATATATATATATATATATATATATACAGGGTGGGCCGAAAGTCTGGATCCATAGGAAAATATTTATTTTAATACATAAATTACAACAAATGGTAAATACTTAAAATGAATATCAACTTTAACTCGTAAATGCTTATCCGTGATACTGTACAGTGGTTCGTACTCCAGTATAAACAACAAATTATAACAAATGCTCAAATTGGCGGCCTCTGACATCGAGACACTTAGGGATGGAATTTATGATTTTTAATAATTCTTCGAATTGACGTTCTCGAGATGCGTGTTTCATTTGATAATCTTCTTGTTGACTTTACTGGACTATTCGTTAAAGTTTCACATACCATTGCAGAGGTATTTTCGTCAGTTGCAGTTTTTGGACGACAAGAACGCCGTCGATCATGTACACTTCCCGTTTCTTTGAAACCTTTAAACAACTTGCCAACAGTCGCATGTGTTACTGGATGCTTATCAGGATGATTTCTATTGAATTCGGTTGCAACTTCTCCGTGTGTAGCGCCCTGTCTTGCGTACATGAGCACAAGTTCTACCCGGTCTTCTGTTGGTAGATTCGAAGCTATTTCTGGGCTGAAATAAAAAAAGTATTTGAGTATTTATACTGGAGTACGAACTACTGTACAGTATCACGGATACGCATTTACGAGTTAAAGTTGATATTCATTTTAAGTATTTACCATTTGTTGTAATTTATGTATTAAAATAAATATTTTCCTATGGATCCAGACTTTCGGCCCACCCTGTATATATATATATATACAGGGTGTTTGAAAACTTTCTGTACAAATTGTAATGGGGGATAGGCAACACCAAGACAAACCCTTTTCGTCTATAAGTGTATGTCCGCTGACGTCACCATTCGGCGCGAGAGGGTGCCGCTGCAATTGGCTAAAAGGTGAAGTGGGCTAGACTCGCGCTTGCCGCGGGCATTCTTAAATCGGACGTAGTACGCGTAACATGGAGCGCTTCACGACTGCTGAGATGGCTGACATGCATATGGTGTATGGGGCTGCCAATGGAAACGGAAGAGCTGCTGTGAGGTTGTACCGACAGCGCTTCCCAAACAGACGTGTGCCAAACCACCCAACGTTTGCGCATTTGCATCGGCGACTGCGAGAAACTGGAACATTCCATGCAAACATGCATGATACTGGTCGGGAGAGAAACGTGCGCACTCCTGACATGGAAGAAAATCCTACGGCGATTTGAGGACAATCCAAGCGCAAGCACACGAGGTGTTGCACGTATCCTCGGTGTGAACCACGACCTGGTCTGGAGAGTGTTGCACGAGCAGCAGTTATTTCCGTTTCATCGTCAGAGTCGAGGCATTACAATCCCGGGATTACCCTCTTCGTGTGGAACTCGCACGCTGGTTTCTGCAGCAGACAGCGGTGCAGCCTAATTTTCCGGCTTATGTGCTGTTCTCAGATGAGGCCTGTTTCACACGTGAGGGTGTGTCATGCATGTTTGCATGGAATGTTCCAGTTTCTCGCAGTCGCCGATGCAAATGCGCAAACGTTTGGTGGTTTGGCACACGTCTGCTTGGGAAGCGCTGTCGGTACAACCTCACAGCAGCTCTTCCGTTTCCATTGGCAGCCCCATACACCATATGCATGTCAGCCATCTCAGCAGTCGTGAAGCGCTCCATGTTACGCGTACTACGTCCGATTTAAGAATGCCCGCGGCAAGCGCGAGTCTAGCCCACTTCACCTTTTAGCCAATTGCAGCGGCGCCCTCTCGCGCCGAATGGTGACGTCAGCGGACATACACTTATAGACGAAAAGGGTTTGTCTTGGTGTTGCCTATCCCCAATTACAATTTGTACAGAAAGTTTTCAAACACCCTGTGTATATATATATAATATATATATATATATAAGGGTGAAGGAAGCAATATTTTGGGGCCTCTTTGCGAGTGACCCGTTGCCCATGTTGGGCTTCCATCATGAAAAAGAAAAACTATAATATTTGTCATTTACCATTACTTATTTGGACTATACTGGATTTAATTTTCAGAAACGAGTCACTTTATGTAAATAAAAGTTTCTCAGGGTACCATTCTGAGTTGTAATATATATACAGTAATATATATATATATATATACATATATATATACAGTATATATATATATATATATATATATATATATATATATATATATATATATATATATATATATATATATATATATATATATATATACATACGAGGATAATTCAATAAGTATCAGCAATTTTTTTTTCACATTTGATAGATTATAAACATATCACTTCTCAACATAGTCTCCCTGTTTCTCAATACACTTAGTCCAGCGATCTACAACCTTCCTAATGTCATCACAAAAGAATGTTTTTGGCTGTGTGCATAGCCAGTCATGCACCGCCTCCTTCAGGTTATCATCGCCTTGGAATCGCCGACCTCTCAAGACGTCTTTTAGTGGTCCAAACAGGTAAAAATCCGAAGGTGCCAGGTCTGGACTGTAGCTGGAGGGTCGAGAACTTCAAATTTAAGTTCTTGAAGCAGGCCCGTAGCCAAGGGGGGGCCAGGGGGGGGCAAAGCCCCGCCTGGAAAATAATATGCCCCCCCCCTGGGAAAACCAACCGCAACGGCGTTCCACGCTACAAAAACGCCAAAGCCAACTTGTTTTACTTGCCTTTGAAAATAAGAGAACAAAGCAAATAGACATGTTTCAATTCCTAAAGAATTTCGCTAAAAAAACTCGCCGCATACAGTTATTCTAAAATTAAAAAAACTTACAAAGACTTTTATTTACACTAAATTTAGACTAAATATTGTATTCTATAACCCAATATGCCTATCTATATGTATCGGTTTGATCATTTTTTTATTTCGCCTACGGTGTTTTACTTCTTATAGTTTTGAATGTAATTTTCTGCAGTATATTTCGATATTCACAAAAAATGACATTAAATTTTTTCATTGTCCCCCCTGTCAATTTCTCCGCCCCTCCTACTGATTTGGTCTGGCTACGGCCCTGTCTTGAAGGCATTTTCTAGTCTGTCAGCGGTATGAGGGCGCGCATTGTCATGTAACAGAATAACACCTTCCGACAATCTCTCTCTCCGTTTTGTGCGAATTGTTTGCTTTAACTCATTCCGAAGCATGTCAGAATACGATGCACTTGTTACTGGAGTTCACGTTCTAGAAAATGTTCAAGGATAGGGCCTCGTGTATCCCAAAACAGTGTTAACATAACTTTACCTACTGACGGCTGTGCTTTGAACTTCCTTGCAACGGGAGATGTTGGATGTTTCCCTTGCATGTTCTGTCGTTTGCTTTCTGGTTCATAGTGATGGATCCAGGTTTCATCTCCAGTGATAATGCGCTCCAAAAAGTTTTCACCTTCATTATGATACCGCGCCAAAAGACGAGAGCAGACGTCCATACGATTACGCTTGTGCTCTTCTGTCAACTGTTTGGGCACCCATCTTGCACAAACCTTGTGAAAGCCAAGAATGTCATGAACTATCGAACAGGCTGACCCTTGACTGATGTCTAATGAAGATGCAATTTCTTTTATTGTTAATCTTCTGTCATCGAAAATCATGGCTCTGGCTTCTTCCTGCTTGTCACCACTGGTTGATGTTGACGGTCGTCCTGAGCGCTGAGCATCTGTCACACATGTCCGACCTTCCTTGAACATTTGAATCCACTCGTACACACTTCGCCGTGGTAACGCATTATTCCCATACTGAGCACATAAACGCGTGTGAATTTCAGCTCCTTTCACACCTTCTGCCCACAAAAAACCGACCCCGGATCTCTCTTCTTCCAGAGTACAAATTGAAAGCGGCGCAGCCATGCTCACTACTTGTACGATATGTGACAGCTACGAGTAGCCTAAATAAGCCTATACTGTTGCTAGCCTAAATAACCCTATACTGTTGCTAGCCTAAATAAGCCTATACTGTTCCTAGCCTAAATAAGCCTATAGATCTCAGTTTGGCTCGTTATTACGAGTATATATATATATATACTATATTATCACTAAAATAAAAAGTGCGGATACTTATTGAAGTACCCTCATGTGTGTGTGTATATATATATATATATATATATATATATATAATGTTATAATGTTTCAGACCAACAAAGACCCTAGGATCCACTCATGGCTGGTCTACCTAACTGTGTTCGTAATTGTGTATTGTGCATGTCCTCCGTGGTGGCGGAGGACCTACAATTTTACGTGGGTTCCGAACCACAAAGCCTTAATTTTACTACCTTAAACTATACCCAATCTATCAACATATGCGTCTAATCGATTTTTAAACATGTTTATAGACGTGCTACTAATTACTTCTACCGGCAAACTATTCCAGCTATTTACTATTCTATGCGTAAAAAAGTTTTTGGCAACTGCTGTCTCGAACCTTTACTTGTCAACTTACACCCGTTATTTCTAGTCCTATTATATTGAGATATTTCGAAAAAGCTATCTCTATCTACGTTATCGAACCCATTCATAATTTTGAAAACCTGGATTAGATCACCCCTTAGCCTTCTAGTCTCGAGTGTAGTCAATTTTAACTCCTTAAGCCTATCCTCGTACGACTTTGACCTAAGCGACGGAATCATCTTAGTTGCTCGTCTTTGAACTCTTTCGAGTTTGTCTATATCTTTTCGCATATGCGGATTCCAAAATTGGATCGCGTACTCCAAATGGGGTCTAACTAATGATTTATAAAGAGGAACTATAATATCGCGCGATTTGTACTCAAAATTCCGAGCTATAAAACCTAACACTTTGTTCGCTTTATTGACCGCTGCTGTACTTTGTTTCGCTACTTTTAAATCACCAGTGACTATAACTCCTAAATCTTTTTCCTGCTCTACGCTTGTTAACTCCTTCCCTGACATACTATACGCAAAATTACCGTTACGCGAACCTATATGTAAAATTTTGCACTTATCGACGTTAAATCTCATTTGCCATGTGACTGACCAATCAACGATTTTATTCAGATCTTCCTGGATTTTACCTCTATCTTCGTCATTAATCGCCCTACCACCCAGCTTCGTGTCATCCGCAAACTTTGAAACTGTACTGACTAGGCCGACATCTAAATCGTTAATATATATAAGAAAAAGCAAGGGGCCCAATACAGAACCCTGAGGAACGCCACTCGCTACATTAGCCCAACACGACTCCGCTCCATCAACGACCACCCTCTGTTTCCTACCTCGCAACCACTCTTCTATCCAATTTATTACTACACCCCTGATTCCATGAGCCTTAGTTTTTTCAATGAGTCTTTTGTGCGGTACGGTGTCAAACGCTTTTTGAAAATCTAAATACACTACATCAACCGCCCGATGACTATCGTAAACGTCAACCACGCTTTGAAAAAATTCTAAAAGATTAGTTAAGCAAGATTTGTTTCGCCTAAAACCGTGCTGCGTATTTCTAAGTTATGCAATTCTAAGTGTTCGACTATACGATCCCTAATTATTGATTCCAGTAGCTTACCTACAACAGACGTTAAACTGATTGGCCTATAATTTCCCGCCGCACCTTTATCGCCTTTCTTAAAGATAGGTGTTACGTTTGCTAACTTGAAATTATCTGGTACACCCCTCAGAAATAGACGCATTAAAAATCTTGTTAGCGGCACAACAATGCTATCTTTTAATTCTTTTAGTTGTATGGGATATATGGAATCCGGTCCCGGTGATTTACGCATTTTCATTTTATCAATATAACGCATTACCTCCCTTCACTAACCACAATATTATCCAAAATATTACCATTATCAAAAGGTATTATGTCTATGACCGTAGGGATATTCGTTACATCTTCTATAGTAAAAACTGACGTAAAAAATTCGTTTAACAAGGTAGCCATTTCCTTGTTTTCAGAAACTAGCTCTCCGTTAACATTTTTCAACGGCCCCAAGACACTTTTTACTGGATTTCTATTGTTGACGTATTGAAAGAATCGCTTGGGTTTTCTTTACCGTCACGAGCTATGGAGATTTCAAATTCGCGCTTGGACTTTTTTATTACACTTTTCGCTTCACGCCTTAGAGATATGTAGTTGTTTCGTAACCACAAATTGTCTTTATCGCACTTATGTAGCCTATAAGCCCTATCTCTACTCTTTATAATGTCTCCTACTCTAGAAGTAAACCACAAGGGCTTGTTGTTTACTTTCGCACGCTTAATTTTGTACGGTACACATTCCTCATTTATAGTCCTAAATACTGTTTCAAACGATTCCCACATTAGTTTTGCGTTGGAGATCCCCATTACGTTTTCCCAATTGACGTGTGACAATTTATTTCGAAATTTACAAAAGTCTGCGTGCTGGAAGTTAGGAATTTTAGTCGAGTTAGCTGGTTTCGAGTGACTTACTGAGAGGACAAACTCTACCATATTGTGATCGCTATTGCTTAACGGTTCTATTACTTGAAGATCAGTGATTAGCCTATCATCCGTAGTTATTACTAAATCTAAAATACTGTCCAACCTCGTAGGTTCCCCAACCTTTTGAATAAGAAAGCTATCCTCGAGAAAATTAACTAAACGATTACCTTCCGCGTCTCCCTGCATTGTATCGTAATTCACGTTGGCGCAATTAAAGTCACCCATAACTAAAGCCTGCTCACTACCTATTATTCTCTTTAGTTCACGATATAACGCTTCGTCCGTATCAGCTGTTTGATTAGGGGGCCTATATATAACCGCAACAACAAGTTTGAAATCGTTCAATTTAAGTTCTGCTATAGTCGAATCTATCGGTTCTGGAATTGTGTGCTTTACTTCTATAACGTTCGCAATATTATCTTTGATATACAACATAACACCGCCTCCTCGCCTACCTATTCTGTTTTTAACAAAAAGTCTATAACCTCTAATTTGATACTCCCCTACAAAGTCACGTGTTTCAGTGCTAAGCCACGATTCATTTATCGCAATTAAATCATAGTCTTTACAAGCAATTAAAGAAAAAAATTCTTATTTTATTTCGTAGGCTACGAGCATTTAAGGATAGAACCTTCAAATTGTTTGTAATTGCGACACCTTCGCGAGCGCAGGGGAAATTTGTGGAAATTACGCTGGGACCGTTTGAGTTACGGCAGCCTGAAAAGAAGAGACAGTATTATGAAATAGTCTTCCTAAACGCGCAGCTCCAACGTCATTAAGATGAAGTCCATCTCCGAGGAACGAGTCCCTCCTGCCGTAGAAACTGTTCCAAAAATTCGCAAAATGCACTCCTTCCTGTTGACAAAGAGACTTTAGGTTATTGTTGATATAGGTCGCCTTGCTGTAGAAATTGCTACGTTGGATAATTCGAGGAAGTATACCTGTTAAAACAATCTTATTAGTTTTTTTTCCTTTAGTCGCTCTAGTAAGTCCCTGTACCTAGCCAGCAGTTCTTCCGATCTAGAATTTAAAACGTTATTAGTACCGACATGAATAACATACGTTGTGTCCTCAGAAGTACCGTCCGTAAAATGGTCAACACTATTAGTTATATCCTCCACCCTTGCACCAGGGTAGCAGTAACGGCGCCTACGACGAGGGTTTCTCTCACAGAATTCCTCGAGCTGACCTCGAACAATGGAATCGCCAACGAGTCGTATTTCCGGTTCATCAGCATCTTCGAAACCTAAAACAGAAAATTTATTGTTTGTTATTACTGGTAGACAAGTCTTAGGTTTTCTCAATGGGGCTCCATTACGCACTCGAACGAAGGGTTGGGAACTAGGGGAAGAGAAAGGGCAATTAGTACTATTTATATTATTAGTAGAAACTGAGGCAGGAGGGGTCGTAACTGGAGTCTCAAGGGATTCTAATTTTGCCGTCAGGACCATCACGCTTTCTTCAAGCCTCACTCTGGCCTCCATCTCACGTTCTAACTCGTTCCTCAGGACTTCCATGCTTGAGCACCACCTGCAAACTAACTGTTCATTATTATTAGCCATTGTAAACGCGTAAGCGACAAATTTCCCTTCACAGCGACTGCAAGTACTTGACGGGGTGCCATGCTCTTAATTAGTTAAAAAACAAAAACAAAAAACGAGCGTTTGGAAATTAATAAATTACAACGTAGGTCTACCGCGTGCTTATTGTGCCGTCACCTGCGCAAACCGCAAAAATGTTCCTGAAACGCAGAAACAGGTTCTTGTAACACAAATTTATACTAAATGAATATATAATTAAGCTACCGACGAAAGCTCTGTAAAGAAAAAGTATTATAAAACTTATCTGTCCGCTATTCGACGACTGTTTTTTTCCGTTTTTCCTTTTTCCCACGGTGGGTGACCACACTCTACTTGATCCCCTGAAGGAAGGAAAATGAACCTTATGAAAGCACGTTTTCTGATAGATTTGAAAAACAAAAAAGGCAAACCAAGGGAATTTCAACCTTATGAAACCTCGGTAGTAATAGATTCGGGAAACAAACAAGGCAAGCCACGTGCACTAGCCTTGGTTTAATCAAATAATATAGTAATGAATAAAGTCAATAAATGAAATATATTCGTTAATGAATGATTAGTAACACGAAGTAATTTAGTTAAGAATGCACCAAACACTATTTTTTTTTAAAGACACTTCAACGAAAACCACTTATTCAAATGGTAACACTGGACACTCGATAAAACACGTCTGTTCACAACGAAAGACTGATCACATATATATATATACACATATATATGTTAAACACAGACCGTGCATGGAACAAGGAACTCTTCTGGGAAATTACATCCACTATAGTTCAAATAAGTAATGATAAATGACAAATACTATAGTTTTTTTCTTTTTCATGAATGAAAGCACAACGTGGGCACCGGGTTACTCGCAAAGAGGCCCCAAAATATAGCTTCCCTCACCATGTATCTGCAAAGCAGATAGGATCCAGCTTTGGGACAAGATCTAGGGTTTACAACTTACACCAACCCTACTACATTCAGAACCTCAATATACGCAAGAAACTCGTTGCATTCACGTCAGATTCAATACATCCCCTGAGAAACTTATTTGTTAAACACAGACAGTGCATGGAACAAAGAACTCTTCTGGGAAATTACATCCACTATAGTTCGAATAAGTAATGCAGATAGATGGTGAGGGAAGCAATATTTTGGGGCCTCTTTGCGAGCAACCCGGTGCCTACGCTGGGCTTTCCATCATGAAAAAGAAAAAACTATAGTATTTGTCATTTATCATTACTTATTCGAACTATAGTGGATGTAATTTCCCAGAAGAGTTCCTTGTTCCATGCGCGGTCTGTGTTTAACATTTAAGTTTCTCAGGGGACCATTCTGAGTTTGTATATATATATATATATATATATATATATATATATATATATATATATACAGGGTGGGCCGAAAGTCTGGATCCATAGGAAAATATTTATTTTAATACATAAATTACAACAAATGGTAAATACTTAAAATGAATATCAACTTTAACTCGTAAATGCTTATCCGTGATACTGTACAGTGGTTCGTACTCCAGTATAAACAACAAATTATAACAAATGCTCAAATTGGCGGCCTCTGACATCGAGACACTTAGGGATGGAATTTATGATTTTTAATAATTCTTCGAATTGACGTTCTCGAGATGCGTGTTTCATTTGATAATCTTCTTGTTGACTTTACTGGACTATTCGTTAAAGTTTCACATACCATTGCAGAGGTATTTTCATCAGTTGCAGTTTTTGGACGACCAGAACGCCGTCGATCATGTACACTTCCTGTTTCTTTGAAACGTTTAAACAACTTGCCAACAGTCGCATGTGTTACTGGATGCTTATCAGGATGATTTCTATTGAATTCGGAAGCAACTTTTCTGTGTGTAGCGCCCTGTCTTGCGTACATGAGCACAAGTTCTACCCGGTCTTCTGTTGTTAGATTCGAAGCCATTTCTGGGCTGAAATAAAAAAAGTATTTGAGTATTTATACTGGAGTACGAACTACTGTACAGTATCACGGATATGCATTTACGAGTTAAAGTTGATATTCATTTTAAGTATTTACCATTTGTTGTAATTTATGTATTAAAATAAATATTTTCCTATGGATCCAGACTTTCGGCCCACCCTGTATATATATATATATAAAACCCAGCACTTTGTTCACTTTATTGACCGCTGCTGTACTTTGTTTCGCTACTTTCAAATCAACAGTGACTATAACCCCTAAGTCTTTTTCCTAATCTACGCTTGCCATCTCCTTCCTTGACATACTATACGCAAAATCAGGGGCGTCGATTGCTCTAAAATAGTGGGGGGGTGACACTTCGCCTTCAAACAGCGAATCAACAATACTCTGATTCTGAGTAGCTGTTCTGTGTAATATATCAATGTCGTAATTTACCATTTACCCATTTTTTGTATTTTTCTCAGCATGCTGAAATATTTTTCTAAAGACAAATTTCGCCAGCCCAAATTATTATCATTTCTACCAAGAACACACAAATGCTACGTGCAATTATTAAAATGCAAATTGAGTGCTAAATTCCATGCTAAATATACACTGGTGTTCATGACAATAATTTATATTATTGCTATTACATTTGCATATGCATATAATACGACACATAACGTCTTATTAGGTGCCATTAATAGTTAGCATTTATAGCAATTCATACACGAAAGTGGAGGGGGGGGACAACTGGTAGGTTGCCCCTCCTTTTGTAAAAAGGGGGGGGACATGTCCCCTGCGCCCCTACACTCGACGCCCGTGCGCAAAATTACCATTACGTGAACCTATATGTAAATTTTGCACTTATCGACGTTAAATGTCATTTGCCATGTGACCGATCATCAACGATTTTATACAGATCTTCCTGGATTTCACCTCTATTTTCGTCATTTATCGCCCACAAATTTTGAAAGTGTAATGACTAGGCCGACATCTAAATCGTTAATATACAGGGTGTCCCATAAGTCCGGCATCATAGGAGAAATTCATATTTTTCTATTTCTACAAACCATAATTCATATTTTTCTTATGCACGGGATGCCAATTTCCCGTCCACCATTCTGTTCAGTGACGAGGCTGTTTTTATGGAAATGGTGAGGTAAATCGACAGAACACCCACTACTGGTCTCAAAACAACCTCACTGGTATACCTCTTCAAAGGAACAAGGTGCATCTCGGGTGATGGTATGGTGTGGCATTTGGAAGGATCGCATAATAGCCCCCTCTTTTTCGATGAACATGTCACTGGAGGCACCTACCTACGTATGCTCAAGGAAGAGCATTTCCTAGTGTCTTGAACGAAGAAGGAAACTTCCCAACATGGTTTCAGCAAGACGGCGCTCCTGCACATTACAGCACCCAAGTAAGGGAACACCTGTACCAACAATTCCCTGGTCATTGGATAGGACGTCGAGGGCCTGTGGAATGGCCAGCTAGAAGCCCGGATCTCACGCCACTAGATTTTTATCTCTGGGGCCACTTGAAAGCGCTGGTATACGCAGAGAAAATTAAGAGTGTTGAACATTTGCGGCAGCGCATTATTGGGGCATGTAACACCATTACTCCCGACATCATTCACCGTGTGCTTGCTGACTGGGTATCACGTCTGAATTTGTGTATTGAAAACAATGGTGGACATATTGAGCACGTTCTATAAATAAAAGCTTTTGTTTTGCCTTTTTTTATTATTTTTCCTATGATGCCGGACTTATGGGACACCCTGTATATAAGATAAAGCAAGGGCCCAATACAGAATCCTGAGAAACGCCGCTCGTTACCTTAGCCCAAGACGACTCCGTTCGATCAACCACCACCTTCTGTTCCCTACCTCGCAACCACTCTTCTATCCAATTTATTACTACATCCCTGATCCCATGAGCCTTAGTTTTTTTCAACGAGTCTTTTGTACGGTACGGTCTCGAACACTTTTTGAAAATCTAAATACACTACATCTACCGCCCGATGACTATCGTAAACTTCAACCATGCTTTGGAAATATTCTAAAAGATTAGTTAAGCAAGATTTGTTTCGCCGAAAACCGTGCTACGTATTTCTAACCAAGTTATGCAATTCTAAGTGTTCGACTATACGATCCTAATTAATTGATTCAGTAGCTTACCTACAACAGACGTTAAACTGATTGGCTTATAATTTTCCACCGCACCTTTATCGCCTTTCTTAAAAATAGGAGTTGCATTTGCTAATTTGAAATTATCTGGTACGCACCACTCAGAAATAGACGCATTAAAAAATCTTTGTTAACGGCACAACAATGCCTTCTTTTAATTTCTTAGTTGTATGGGATATATGGAATCCGGCCCCAGTGATTTAAGCATTTTCATTTTGCAAATATAGTGCAGTACTTCCCTTTCACTCACCACAATATTATCTAAAGTATTACCATTATCGAAAGGTATTATGTCTATGACCGTAGGAATATTCGTTACATCTTCTATTGTAAAAACTGACGTAAAAAGTTCGTTTAGCAGAGTAGCCATTTGCTTGTTCTTAGAAACTAACTCATCGTCAGAATTTCTCAACGGTGGCAACACGCTTTTTACCGGGTTCTGTTGTTAACATATTGAAAAAAATCGCTTGGGGTTTTCTTTGCCGTCACGAGCTATGGAAATTTCAAAATTGCGCTTGGACTTTTTATTTGCTTTTCGCTTCACGCCTTAAAGATATATAGTTGTTTCTTAAGTACAAATCGTCTTTATCGCACTTATGTATCCTATAAACCCGATATTCTACTCTTTATAATGTCGCCTACTCTAAAAGTGAACCAAAATGGCTTGTTATTTACTTTTGCACGCTTAATCTTGTACGGTACACATTCCTCATTTATAGTCCTAAACACTGTTTCAAATGATTCCCACATTATTTTTGCGTTGGAGGTTTCCATTACGTTTTCCCATTCGACGCGTGACAATTCATTTCTAAATTTACAAAAGTCTGCCCTCTGGAAGTCAGGAATTTTAATCGAGTTAGCTGGTTTCGAGTGACTTTACCGAGAGGACAAACTACCATATTGTGATCGCTATTGCTTAATGGTTCTATTACTTGAAGATCAGTGATAAGCCTATCATTCGTAATTATTACTAAATCTAAAATACTGTCCAACCTCGTCGGTTCCCCAACCTATGGAACATCAATTCACGTATTTTGTTCTATTTTTAATAGTATTTTTCAAAACGTTCCATTTTCCTTATATTTTAGCTGATTCAATTAATGGATATAAATATATATATATATATATATATTATATATATATATATATATATATATATATATATATGAATATGAGGGGTCGCGCGTTAAGGTACCTAAGCGCCACCACAGGCGAAAACGTGTTTTTGATGGATATCACTATTTTCACCTTTCCTCTATCGCGTGGTTTGGGTTATAATGACCTTACGACACTAGAAGTATGATTGAAAACCTTATGAAGCGAACTACTTTTTTCACCTCTATCGCCAGCCAAAAGTTCACCCAAAGTTCGGCATAATAAGAAAAAAAAATAAAAAAAAAAATACATATAAAATATAAAATATGAAAATCTATTCCAAAAACTCAAGATCATCTTCATTAGCATACTTAGAACTCTAATTTAGCTAAAAATGAACGTTCTAACTCAATTAATAACAGAGATACTATTGCCAGAATATTGCCGAACTTTGGAGGCGATTTCTGACGAATTTTAATTTTGGCGCTTAGGTACCTTAAGACGCGGGACCCCTCATATATATATATATATATATATATATATATATATATATATATATATATATATATATATATATACAGTAGACGCTGTTTATAGTGTCCCACTCGGTGCCAAGCCAAACGGACACTGTATCCGATGAGACACTATATCCACAGTTTGGTCTCTCGAGGGATGCAAGATTAAAAATTGTGAATATGTACTGTATATCAATATACCGGGTGTCCCATTCGAAATGAAACAACTTTGAAACCTTATAATTTTTTATTGAATGATGCAAACCATGTAATATTCACACAGTAAATAGTCAATGTCATAAAGTTTCATTTGATATGTGTGAATTATAACATTTAGATACATTAGATACATTGTGCATAGCATAATATTCCCTTTTGTTAAGATCTTCACATGTTATATGCTGAACAATTTGAAGCTTATATGGATAGAGCTGCAGCCGCTTGCGCACGACTCTATGCACAGTTGAACGAGGACTCTGCAGTTCGACACTGGCACGATGGATGGACTTTCTCGGGCTACTACCAAAGGCGCCGCGTATTCGTTCAACATCATCTTCCGATCTTGTTCGCCTTCCAGAGTGTTCCTTTAGAACACTGCCAGTCTCCTCAAATTTCTTGGTCCATGCATATAGGTCTCTTCTGGGGGGTGGTTTCTTGTGAAAGGTTGTACGGAATCGCCGTTGCACCAGAGTAGGAGACTTCAACTCGGCCATCCATAACACACATTTCGCCTTTTCTTGTGGGGTAAACATAATTGAATCTGAAACAAACAAAAAACATTATGACAAAAACTTATGCATATGTTGTAGTAACTGACAAAGTTTCAACATTCTCACATTAATACTTTAAAAATTACAGTTTCAAAGTTGTTTCATTTCGAATGGGACACCCGGTATTTACAACATAAACACCTTTTTTATGCAATTTCTCATTAAAATTGTTTTTACAATTCTACTGAAACATCAACTTATGTTCATTTTACATTAAAATAAAACATTTTCCTTCCATGGCCATCGAGTATGCCTGTAAATAGCACGGCATCACAAATACAAGTGTAAACTAGAGCTGCCAAGTAGACTACACTAGCTATACCTCTTTCGACCATGGCTCAGGCCGGAATAAAAAAAATTAAGGAGGCAAGGGGCCTCTGCCTCCTCTGGGAGTGAAGTCTAAGAAGAAGTAGTAACAGTTATTTTACAATTATATGCTTTATATATAATCTAAATTTTGGGGGAGTGCAGTTTGAAGGTTAAGTTTCCCCGTTTAAACACGTGATCAGAATTTTGAAAGATTCCAAATAAAAATAAAAAAAAAATAAAAAAATAATCGTATTTTCGCCGAGTACACATTTCTAAAGGGCGACATAATTCGGAATAGTACATTCAGTACAATCTAAGTACATCACTGAGTACGTTGTAATTTTGGTTTATTACAATTATGATTATAATTACCAATTAATTCACATTCACTTATTATCGTTAATTACAGTTCCATTAAAGTACATTCACTACGTCATTAAGTACATTACATCATTAAGTATTATTAGTCACTTACAATTCTTAGTGTTTTTATATTTATATATGGTTATTAGTAAAACACAAAGTACATGGGCACATACAGTATATATTTATATACAACATGACACATATGATACATAACATAACGCATGATAATGTTTTATAAATTTGAATCAGAGCGAGAGGAGATTTTACGTTTTCAGATGTCAATTTATGCTGTGATCATCGAATTGCATACACTTGCACAAGTATTTTCGAGTTTATTGCGAGAGGCGAAATAATTAAAATAAAAAATAAAAAATAATAATACATGCGAACGTATTTGCACGACTTTCAACGAACAGGTACGGATGCATAAAGTTTTGTACACATTTCATAGACTGAGACGAGTAAAATGAATATTTAATAAAATTGTTATAGGATAATGGTCAAGATAAGATATGGACGTATGGATGAATATGGTCGAATAATAGTTATATTGCATCATACCAGACAGGCCATAACATATAAATAACGAAATATAAAGTGTAACGTTTTCATACGTCAATTCATACGTCAATACATACAGTACAAGTCATTATTGGGAGGATTTAAAAGAAACGAGTTCGAGACAAAGAGTTGGTATTAAGGACTAAGAAGTACAACTACGGGTTCCAATCCTGCTATATGCAATGTGCATGCATAATCTAATAAAATTTAGGGACAAGGGTTAGATGCAAGACAACCATAATAGAATAGCACAATAGAAAGCACAAATCGAAATTCTATCCAAACTCGCTCCGGCGATTTTGGTTTCTCATGTAAAAATGAACATTCAAACATAAAATCCATACAAACATAAGTACTGTATGAAGACAATGAATATAAGATTCCATATAAGGATTATATAGGAATTATTCATTGTTCATTTTTACAGTGCTCTCTCCTCTAAAATGATATTAATACAATAATATAATTCCTAACTAATTCAAACTAGATGATGACTAGTGGTTTTTATAATTACAAATTTATACACACAACATAAGTCGGGGTAGTTAAGTTACAATGCACAGTAATTAGAAAATCAAATCTAATTTTAGACAACCCTTTAATTTAAACAATCAATGATAGTTTTAAATTTCCAACAAAAATTTTAATTGTTTAATTTTTAGCAAAAATTTATTTTTCTGTGGGAAAAATTACCTGCATAATGAATAGTAGGTAAAAGGGGAAAATATAAATTTTAAAGTTCTGAAATTTTTCAAAGTTACCATGATCGTAAAATCTATAACTAATTTTATGACTATTGTAGGTAAAAATAATTACGTAATGGATGATGTATAGACCTGTGGTCAAGTGTGTATTTTATAATTTTGAGGAACAGATTAGCTTAGAGGGTTGTTAAATTAACTTAATAAATGCATGAGCAAGATATTATATATATATATAACGGGTGCGGAAAAATAACGCCCTTTTTAGTTTATTCTCTTTTATTGAAGGAAATAAATCAATTACAGTATTTTAAGAGAAATAATAAGGTTTTTAAGAAAAATAATAAGTACTTTCTCATTAAAAACTAAAAAATAACAAATGATACAATATAAAAATAAAAAAATTATACTGTATAAACTATAAAGATACAATTATTAAAAGGGCGTTACTTTTGCCGCACCCGTTTATATATAGTAAGCAAAAATGATTAAGATTAAATAGCATAGTTAGCACTTACACGCAATGAAATAGTTTATTGTGATATCCAATGATTTTAGCATAAGGTTTGCGTATATATAGTGTGCATACATGTGTGCGTGTGTGTAAGGATTCATGAGGTTTTCGAATTAACAAAGTTATAATAATAATTTAAATTGAGAGTAGGGTTATAGAGTCCTTTAAGTTTAAAGTCAGTTATTATTTAATCCTAATACAGGTAGCATTAATGGTAATGTATTCGTATGAGGTTCAATGTAAAAGTGACTTGAAGTACGAGTGAATTCGAGTATGTGTCAAAGTAATAAAATTCAATTAAGGTTATAGATTTTACGTAATTAAATCAGTTACACGTATTAAGGTAATAAAAAAAAAGCACTTAGAGGATCTTACAAGTAATGAAAGTAAATCTCACGGTATTAAAATTGAATTTCGACACAATTAAATTTGACTACTAACATTCATAGCCATATAGCAGTGTGTCAAATTTACTAAAATTTTCGTTTGATACCTTAACAGATGGTATAATAATAATTTAACGACAATTACTCAATATTAATCGAATAAAAAAAATATAAAAATATAAAAATTGAAAATAGAAATCAATTATGCATTTTAATGAACTAAACATGGGGTTATACTGTAGGTTCCATATAATACTCTTAAAAATAAAAGACACAACTTAACATAAATTCAGGTTATGTTCCATAGTACCAAAAGTGGCTCCTGGTTGGCTTCTGGACCAACCTGGGTGAAAGAAAACAGATGGATAAACTGGTTTGACTGCAGCCAAAAAGAATTAACCATGGTTGAACCATTTCTCTGGTTGACACTGGGTTCAACTGGGGTTGGGGTGTTGGAAAAAAAAAATTTGGAATACTGCCTTCGGGGGAATTGAGTGACCAATCGGGGAGATATGATGTCTGAAATTAACAATATGTCTTTTCGTGAGCACTTTGCTCTTTAGAAAGAGATTGCTTGTCACACTGCTCATAACACAATTTAAATGAATTAAAACAAAGCGGAGGGACGGCATGTTCCTCCCTATAGTAATTTAAAAGGAAGTCATTGGGACATGATCGATTAGTTACTACACAACTATTATCATCACATATATATTATAATAATTATCAAAATCATTATAAACAATTGTAAATCTGTTTTGTTACAAGCAAATATATAATTTCACCTATATATTTATATCCGCAAAAACTGCATGCAAAAAGGAGACACATCGGTCAATTTCCTTCTTACAACAAAAAAAAAAGGTTGAACTAAGACACAAACCGGTCAGTTCAGGTTGAATTTAATTGTTTCTTCTAACAAAAAGAAAGAAACTAAATTCTCCTAAACTTAAATTCTCCTAACTTAAATTCTCCTAAACTAAAATTCTCCTGAACTAAAATTCTCCTAAACTAAATTCTCCTAAACTTAAATTCTCCTAAACTTAAATTCTCCTAAACTTAAATTCTCCTAAACTAAATTCTCTTAAACAACAAAAAAAGTTTAATTCAATTGACTGCATTGAAATGACTTGGGACTTCAAAACTAACTTGAAAATGACGAACTTGAAAATGACAAACTTGAAAATGACGAACTTGAAACCGACGAACTTAAAACCGACGAAACCGACGAACTTGAAACCGACGAACTTGAAAATGACGAACTTGAAACCGACGAACTTGAAAATGACGAACTTGAAACCGACGAACTTGAAACCGACGAAACCGACGAACTTCAAACCGACGAACTTGAAATGACGAACTTGAAACCGACGAACTTGAAACCGACGAACTTGAAAATGACGAACTTGAATATGACGAACTTGAAACCGACGAACTTGAAAATGAGGAACTTGAAACCGACGAACTTCTAACCGACGAACTTGAAACCGACGAACTTGAAACCGACGAACTTCAAAATGACGAACTTCAAAATGACGAACTTCAAACTGACGAACTTCAAAATGACGAACTTGAAACCGACGAACTTGAAAATGACGAACTTGAAAATGACGAACTTGAAAATTACGAACTTGAAAAAGACGAACTTGAAAATTACGAACTTGAAACCGACGAACTTGAAACCGACGAATTTGAAACCGACGAACTTGAAAATGATGAACTTGAAAATGACGAACTTGAAACCGACGAACTTGAAAATGACGAACTTGAAACGACGAACTTGAACGACGACGAAACCGACGAACTTGAAAGCGACGAACTTGAAACCGACGAACTTGAAACTGACGAACTTAAAAATGACGAACTTGAAAATGACGAACTTGAAACCGACGAACTTGAAAATAAGGAACTTGAAACCGACGAACTTCTAACTGACGAACTTGAAACCGACGAACTTGAAACCGACGAACTTCAAAATGACGAACTTCAAAAACAAACTTCAAAATGACGAACTTCAAAATGACGAACTTGAAACCGACGAACTTGAAACCGACGAACTTGAAAATGAACTTGAAACCGACGAACTTGAAAATGACGAACGTGAAACAGACGAACTTGAAACAGACGAACTTGAAAATGACGAACTTGAAAATGACGAACTTGAAACCGACGAACTTGAAACCGACCAACTTGAAAATGACGAACTTGAAAATGACAAACTTGAAAATGACGAACATGAAACCGACGAACTTGAAAATGAACTTGAAAATGACGAACTTGAAAATTACGAACTTGAAAATGACGAACTTGAAACCGACGAACTTGAAAATGACGAACTTGAAACCGACGAACTTGAAAATGACGAACTTGAAAATGACGAACTTGAAAATGACGAACTTGAAAATGACGAACTTGGAACCGACTAACTTGGAACCAACTAACTTGGAACTGACTAACTTGGAACTGACTAACTTGGAACTGACTAGCAACTTGAATCTGAAACTTCTGGCTTGAACTCTATCAAGTATCTTGAAACTGAACTGACTGAAATTGACTGCACTTGAACTCTATCAAGTGGAGACTATTAATATCTGGAGTTTGGTTGTCCCTCTTGGAAGCAACCAACTAACTGAAATGGACTGCACTGAACTGCTATCAGTGGAGTCTACAGAAACTGACTTGCACTTGAACTGCTATCAAGAGGAGACTATTAATATCTGGAGTTTGGTTGTCCTTCTTGGATACAACCAACTGAAACTGTCTGAAGACTGATTTGCAACTTATTTGCAACTAAAACTGACTTGGAACTACTTCAAGTATCTTTATAAATCTCTCGGGGTTTGGATGTCCCTCTTGGATGCAACAAACTGAAACTGGAACTTGAAACTGCTTCAAGTATCTCTATAACTTTACAAACTCTCTATAAACTCTCTCTTTCTTAATTTACAAGTCAATTCAATTCAATAATTTGAAAAAAAATTTAAAAATAATTCGAAATGTAAACACATTTCATTCGAATGTACGCGAAGGTACAGTAATATTATGTTTGGCACATAAAATAAAATTATTTTACACTAACTATAACAGTGAAAATTAAGCTACGTGAAAATTAAGCTCCGTGAAAATTAACTGCCGTGAAAATTAACTTCCGTGAAAATTAACTTCCGTGAAAATTAACTTCCGTGAAAATTAACCTACGTGAAAATTAACCTCCGTGAAAATTAACCTCCGTGAAAATTAACCTCCGTGAAAATTAACTTCCGTGAAAATTAACTTCCGTGAAAATTAACTTCCGCGAAAAATAACTTCCGCGAAAAATAACCCGCGAAAATTAACTTCCGCGAAAATTAACTTCTGCGAAAATAACTTTCAATAAAAAAGATATATCACTGGTGTCTGAAATGTTCACTGTGTTTCTTGTTAATTCTGACTTAATACTAGTTAACTGTTAATAATGCTGTCTTTTCAACTGTCTACAAATTACTTAAAAAAAAACTGTACTTAAAATTTCTACGGCGAAATCCTTAGAGACGTGTCCTGAAGACGTGTCTTGCTGGCTACTTCTTCTAGATGAGACGAGACGTGGATAACTTGGAGTCGTTACACACCGGTTCAAGGGTGGATGTGACGAACTGGAAGTCGTGACACGCCGGCCAAATGGTGGGTCTTATCATCTTGGTAGTAGGGTCGCCACAATTTTTATCCTGATGCAGGGTAATTTCTATCCTGGCCAAAGGGTGGCCACTTGTTAAACTCCTGGCAGGGTCGCCAGACTGTTAACCCCTCCGTCTATGGCCTTGGTTGGTTCGAAGTCGACAGGAGTTCTAGTTAGGAGGCAGGAACGGATTTGTTACTCACAGTAGTTTCTTCTATAATACTCTCCGAGTTCTTCTGTAGTGGTTCGGAGGATTCCGTGAAAACTTACTAAATTATCTGAAGATTCCGTGATGCTTCTTATAAACTATCGGGAAATTATTTTTCTCTACTTTATTGACTGAGTTCTCGGACGAGAGCACGGCTCGAAGGAAAAGATAAAGAAAACTTTCTTTTACTGTAATTTACTTCTAAAAATGTACAGGTAGTGCTCTGGATTTACAGGGGTAGAGGTTCGACCTCTTTCGACCATGGCTCAGGCCGGAATAAAAAAAAAAAAAGGAGGCAAGGGGCCTCTGCCCCCTCCTCTGGGAGTGAAGTTTAAGAAGAAGTAACAGTTATTTTACAATTATATGCTTTATATATAATCTAAATTTTGGGGGAGTGCAGTTTGAAGGTTAAGTTTCCCCGTTTAAACACGTGATCAGAATTTTGAAAGATTCCAAATAAAAATTAAAAAAAAAATAAAAAAATAATCGTATTTTCGCCGAGTACACATTTCTAAAGGGCGACATAATTTCGGAATAGTACATTCAGTACAATCTAAGTACATCACTGAGTACGTTGTAATTTTGGTTTATTACAATTATGATTATAATTACCAATTAATTCACATTCACTTATTATCGTTAATTACAGTTCCATTAACGTACATTCACTACGTCATTAAGTACATTACATCATTAAGTACATTAGTCACTTACAATTCTTAGTGTTTTTATATTTATATATGGTTATTAGTAAAACACAAAGTACATGGGCACATACGGTATATATTTATATACAACATGACACACATGATACATAACATAACGCATGATAATGTTTTATAAATTTGAATCAGAGCGAGAGGAGATTTTACGTTTTCAGATGTCAACTTATGCTGTGATCATCGAATTGCGTACACTTGCACAAGTATTTTCGAGTTTATTGCGAGAGGCGAAATAATTAAAATTAAAAATTAAAATAATGATACATGCGAACGTATTTGCACGACTTTCAACGAACAGGTACGGATGCATAAAGTTTTGTACACATTTCATAGACTGAGACGAGTAAAATGAATATTTAATAAAATTGTTATAGGATAATGGTCAAGATAAGATATGGACGTATGGATGAATATGGTCGAATAATAGTTATATTGCATCATACCAGACAGGCCATAACATATAAATAACGAGATATAAAGTGTAACGTTTTCATACGTCAATTCATAATCAATATGCCACGGCTATTCATTTCGTACATACAGTACAATTCATTATTGGAAGGATTTAAAAGAAATGAATTAGAGACAAAGAGTGGGTATTAAGGACTAAGAAGTACAACTACTACGGGTTCCAATCCTGCTATATGCAATGTGCACGCATAATCTAATAAAATTTAGGGACGAGGGTAAGATGCAAGACAACCATAATAGAATAGCACCACAAAAAGTACAAATCGAAATTCTATCCAAACTCGCTCAGGCGATTTTGGTTTCTCATGTAAAAATGAACATGACGAACTTGAAACCGACGAACTTGAAAATGACGATCTTGAAACCGACGAACTTGAAACCGACAAACTTGAAACCGACGAACTTCAAAATGACGAATTTGAAAATGACGAACTTGAAAATGACGAACTTGAAACCGACGAACTTGAAACCGATGAACTTGAAACCGACGAACTTGAAAATGACGAACTTCAAAATGACGAACATGAAACCGACGAACTTGAAACCGACGAACTTGAAACCGACGAACTTGAAAATTACGAACTTGAAAATTACGAACTTGAAAATGACGAACTTAAAACCGACGAACTTGAAAATGACGAACTTGAAACCGACGAACTTGAAAATGACGAACTTGAAAATGACGAACTTGAGGATGACGAACTTGAGAATGACGAACTTGGAACCGACTAACTTGGAACCGACTAACTTGGAACTGACTAACTTGGAACTGACTAACTTGGAACTGACTAGCAACTTGAATCTGAAACTTCTGACTTGAACTCTATCAAGTATCTTGAAACTGAACTGACTGAAATTGACTGCACTTGAACTCTATCAAGTGGGAACTATTAATATCTGGAGTTTGGTTGTCCCTCTTGGAAGCAACCAACTAACTGAAATGGACTGCACTGAACTGCTATCAGTGGAGTCTACAGAAACTGACTCCCACTTGAACTGCTATCAAGTGGAGACTATTAATATCTGGAGTTTGGTTGTCCTTCTTGGATACAACCGACTGAAACTGTCTGAAAACTGATTTGCAACTTATTTGCAACTAAAACTGACTTGGAACTACTTCAAGTATCTTTATAAATCTCTCGGGGTTTGGATGCAACAAACTGAAACTGGAACTTGAAACTGCTTCAAGTATCTCTATAACTCTATAAACTCTCTATAAACTCTCTCTTTCTTAATTTACAAGTCAATTCAATTCAATTGTTTGAAAAAAATTGTAAAAAAAATACGAAATGTAAACACATTTCACTCGAATGTACGCGAAGGTACAGTAATATTATGTTTGGCACATAAAATAAAATTATTTTACACTAACTATAAAAGTGAAAATTAAGCTACGTGAAAATTAAGCTCCGTGAAAATTAACTTCCGTGAAAATTAACTTCCGTGAAAATTAACTTCCGTGAAAATTAACCTCCGTGAAAATTAACCTCCGTAAAAATTAACCTCCGTGAAAATTAACCTCCGTGAAAATTAACCTCCGCGAAAATTAACTTCCGTGAAAACCACGCCTCATCAGCAGCCCAGCGTCTTAACCACTAGGCCATCTAGGGTACCCATTTATCTACCAACCACTTTCTTTATTGTGTGGAAGGATGAACAGCTGGGTTTTGCTGCGCGCCGGCTGCCGTCGGGTCTCGAACCCGGGGCCGATGGATTCGTAGTCAGCGACGCTAACCACTACACCACCGAGGCGCATAGGATAAAATCCTAAACGCAAGCAATGACAACACAAGAACATCTGGAAAATATTTCCCGTTCTTTGAGAACAAGAGTTGAATTAAATGTTGTATTGGTGCAGATGGTTGTTGAAACTTGAAGTGATACTGTTGTTACATAAAAAAGTTAACCTTCAAATTTTTTTAGCATTCTCTTTTATATAGAGCGGAAATAAATCTATAAAGTTTTTAACTATATATATATATATATATATATATATATATATACACAGACCGTGCATGGAACAAGGAACTCTTCTAGGAAAATTAAATCCACTATAGTCCGAATAAGTAATGGTAAATGACAAATACTATAGTTTTTTCTTTTTCATGATGCTAGCCCGACGTGGGCTATCATGAAACGGACATGTTATATGCCTTGAAAAGTGGACGCTCAATTCTGCCAGTTGAGGTTTAAGTTTTGGTTTTTGGCTAAAAATATAATAGTTACCCCTTTTTCGTTAATGTATTCAATCTGACGTGAAGGCAGCGAGTCTTTTGCTTATATTGAGGTTCTAAATGTAGCTGGGCTAAGCTGCTTTAAACCCTAGATCCTGTCCCAAAACTGGATCCTATCTGCTTTGCAGATAGCTGGTGAGGGAAGCTATATTTTTGGGACCACTTTGCGAGTGACCCGTTGCCCACGTCGGGCTAGCATCATGAAAAAGAAAAAAACTATAGTATTTGTCATTTACCATTACTTATTCGGACTATAGTGGATTTAATTTTCCTAGAAGAGTGCCTTGTTCCAATGTTCCATACACAGTCTGTGTGTATCATAAAAAACCTCAGGGAACCATTCTGAGTTCATTCCCATATAGGTATATATATATAATGTTTTAAAATATTGAGTGAACAGAGTGAAGCAACTACCCTGAACGACGCTGGTGTTGCAACGAACAATTTAATAAAATGGTCACTAGAATCCGTCCTTCGTTTGAAACATCTGGAAAAAGCGTGGCCTTCTGTACTACATGACTTAACAAGAGACGCCGTCACAGATATAATCAAGCCAAATTATGGAAAAATTTGCCTCGAATCTTTGAAGAAAGACTTGGCATGGAAGAAATAATAGTTTAATTTTTCAGGTTTCTTTATTACTGGAAGTCATTTTAATCTTTTCTCATAAAATATTCGTGACACAAACTAACCTATCAATCTAAACGCCATATACCACCATTCACTTTTAACTAAAGAATTTTGAGCGAATAAAAATATTTTTAGTGACCTTCAGTTTTACACGATTTTAACTGGTTTTTATGATAATATAGAGTCAATGAGTCTTAACAGATTTGTTTCTTGGAATTTACAGTTTTTAAATAATTTTATGATATCCAACATAATGTATTATATGTAAATAAAGTTACGTGTAATTTTTTTATTTTATTTCCACGTGTTACTCACAGATTTAAAGTGTATCTTTAATCGTTATATGGATTACAACGCAGCCTTCACCCAGAGGTCGGATTATGTGAAACAAAAGTACAAAAATCTTTGTTGAAATTTTTTTTCAGTTTTCATTAATACTGGAGATATTATGTATATTAATGAGCGTATATTTGGAACGACGTGAGGTAGGCAAATTATATAAAATTTCTATTTTAAGTGGAGTGATTATAGATCAAGCGAAATACCAGTCAGCTTTCGTGGTTTCAAGAGAACCCAGTTTCAGCTAGGATTGTGTCTACGGGGCTCCAATAAACCTTAGCTCCAATAAACCTTAGCTCCAATAAACCATTAGAGGTACAGTAAAACTAATCATACCTTACAAAAGAGAATTTAATCCTGCATTTAATGAGAAACAATTAAAACTTGGTGTTCCTGCCATTGGCTTCCAAGACAGCCTGAATTCGCATTCGGTAGCTTGCCAAAAGTGACGTGAATGATCTTGATCGTTACGCAAATTTGCTAAAACAGTTTCAATGTGTTGCGTCATTGTATCCTTCGAAAATCGATTTGCTGCAGGTTCTTGAAACAAGACACATTCAACCTTGTCCTTTATAACTGATCCAATGTTCACAGACGTTCAGGTCAGGAGAATTTCCTGGCCATTCTTCATTTCCAAAGAAATCGATCTCATGGTTCCGCAACAACTGTTGAGTGGCTAATGCCTTAAAGCAGGGGGCCTTATCGTGCTGAAGTGTGACCTGATCGACATCCATAACATTGTTTGGGTTTCTTAGAAAAGGAATGACATGCTGGGATAGAATAATATCACGAAAATACTGTCCATCCCAACTCTGACCATTTGGCTTCAGCACCCACATGAGCTTCTTTGCAGTGAACAAAACAAACACACCAACACAGTCTGGACTTTTTAATAATTCGCGATAATGTTCATTGTCATCGATTTCATCTGGTGTTGTGGCCCACACTCGATCATTTTGGTAGTTAGGCCTACGTGTTACGTAAACAAAAAATTCATCGGAGACAGCTAAATGCATGAAATCATCCACATCCCAATCTTCAAGATAAGGGGCAAACCACATTCTGTCATCGATGTTAAGTTGAGTTTTTCTTGGCTTTGGAAGTTCATGCCAAGGCTTTAAACCTTGCCTATGACGGTACAGTCGAATGATCTCACCACTAACGATCTTTCCTCTCAACACTTCGATCTCTCTAGAAAGTTTAGCACAGCTGTTTTTCCGCTTACGCGTACCGCTTTCAATGATGTCCTTTGTTTCCTGAGAGAGTGGCAAATTTGGGCGCCCAGATTTGGTTGTATCCATTTCACATTCATCTAAAGTTTTATTCCAATTTCTTTTGACGAAGTCCTCACTTCTTCGCAACTTTTTGGCAACCCATAAACGTGTTATAAAGGTGGCTCCAGCATCACGAGCTTCCCGAAATGTTATTGCTCGTATGCGATCTATCACACGTTGCCTCTCCGAATCACCAATTAATTGAGAAGCCATTATATTATCACTTTATCAGCTAGAGTAATTTAATACCTGCAATAAATAAAGAATTTTATATATTTTTATAATCACTAAAAACTATTTCGATATAAGTAAACATGCAAGCTGTAAATGGGGGGGGGGGGGGGCTAAGGTTTTTTGGAACCCCTTACTATGTGTTCCTAATAACCATTTCACATATGATTACAAATCCTGCATTTTTTGGAATTGCAAAATTGGGGGTTAAATTGATAATATGATTTATGATAGTCTTTTGTAACATAAATGAAAAAAAAAGTTAGCTTTAATAGGTAGATTATAAAGCCCAAAGCTCAAATGCACTCAGCTATTATTTTCAAAATGAAACGTGAACCAATAGAGCAAGTACAGGAATTTAAGTATTTGAATCAAATTATCACCAGCTCCTTGAGTGAAGATTCAAACATAAGAAAATAATATCGAGGATTCTGTGCTGAAACAAACATAACGATAAGGAACTTCAGATTCTGTACAAGCGAAGTTAAATACACTCTCTTTTGCACGTTCTATACTAATATATACAGGGTGATTCATAAATGTGTTTCATAAATCGCAGGGTGTATTCTTGAGACAAAAGTAAAAAGAAAGACCTTATAAACATTGGTCGAGAAACCCGTAGGTTTCGAGCTATAGCACGCGACAGAAAAATGAAACTCCTAAAGATTTTTTATATTTTATGCAAATACACAGCGTGATACATTTGATTCATTAAAGTAAATGTTTGAAATTCTTTCCTACTTCTTGAATGCATGCTCTAGCACGTCGCACCAGTGATTGTCTGACACATTAAAAAATTCCTGGAGTATTGCGAATCATTTCGCAATTTTTTTACTTTTGTCTCAAGAATACACCCTGCGATTTATGGAACACATTTATGAATCACCCTGTATATAGGTAGCAATTCTGGGCTAATATGAAAAGGTTTTGGCCTCAATTTGCTTTCTAACATCTTTCAGACTGATGCATAAATTACTTTTAAAATGCTCAGCTTTGCAAATGTTCACTTACCATAATGTCTCCAGCTTCCCGGAGGTAACGTGTTCAGTACAGTCTAATGCAAAGAATTCAAATCTCGGACAATATCCTTCTAAACTATAGGCTTCATAGTATGTAAGTGCTTCTCCAACTATGAAAAATGGCAACTGCCGTTTAACTTGGATAAATGCAAGGTGATGCACATTGGCTACGCCAATCCCAAGTCGGACTACTCCATGTTGGGGAGTAATAGCGAGGCGACTGATTTGAAAAAGGACTTGGGTGTGCTAATTAGCAGCGACCTTAAGTTTACCAAACAGTACGTTGAGGTGGAAAAGAAAGCCCAGAAGTTGTTGGGTTATATCAGGAGGCAATTTCGATTTCGGAACAAGGAGATTGTGCTCTCTCTGTACAATTCTCTGGTTCGGCCGCACCTGGAGTATGCTGTGCAGTTCTGGTCGCCCACCCTCAGGAAAGATATTGAGAGGCTGGAGCGAGTCCAGGCGAGGGCCACAAAGTTAATCCCTTCCGTTAGGCATATGGGCGCCCTGAATTTGTTTTCGCTGAAAACTCGGAGGCTGCGTGGTCAACTCATCGAGGTTTTCAAGTCCTTACGCGGCTTCAACAATGTCGATTTTAGAAGCATGTTTAGTTTAAATGATAACCCAACTCGCAACAATGGTTGGAAGTTGGATTTGAAACGGTTTAGGCCTAGTGTGTGTGGGAATTACTTTATGTATAAGATCTGTGACACGTGGAACAAGCTACCTTCAGAAGTTGTGAACAGTTCTTCTGTGAATCTGTTCAAGAAAAGGTTAGACCAAATCTTGCACACTATTTGAGGGTGTATGAATTTTTCCCTGGCACCCGTTGCCATTAGTACCTCCCCGGTATGGGCCGCAAGGCCTTTTGAGGTACTACTTTTCCTTGTAACCCTACTTAACATCGTTACTGATATTTTTTTAATTACTTGCAATTTTTTTTAGTAGTCTCTCTTATTGAAACAAAAATTCTTCCAATTTCGCAGTTAAATTTTGTCCTTTTTCCTTGAAGCATTAACAATGCATTTTGCTGACTAACTGAACGCTGAGCGTTAAGTTTTCTTTGATGGATTTTTAAGGGGTAATTTTTATTTTTTGTTGTGGAACGGAAAAATACTTTTTTTTCTGTATTTTGTCCTATTTTAAAAACAATTTCTTTTAATTAATATCAGTGAGATTAATTTTATCATGTATAAACATACACATATACAGGGTGGGCCGAAAGTCTGGATCCATAGGAAAATATTTATTTTAATACATAAATTACAACAAATGGTAAATACTTAAAATGAATATCAACTTTAACTCGTAAATGCGTATCCGTGATACTGTACAGTGTTAGTTCGTACTCCAGTATAAACAACAAATTATAACAAATGCTCAAATTGGCGGCCTCTGACATCGAGACACTTAGGGATGGAATTTATGATTTTTAATAATTCTTCGAATTGACGTTCTCGAGATGCGTGTTTCATTTGATAATCTTCTTGTTGACTTTACTGGACTATTCGTTAAAGTTTCACATACCATTGCAGAGGTATTTTCGTCAGTTGCAGTTTTTGGACGACCAGAACGCCGTCGATCATGTACACTTCCTGTTTCTTTGAAACGTTTAAACAACTTGCCAACAGTCGCATGTGTTACTGGATGCTTATCAGGATGATTTCTATTGAATTCGGTAGCAACTTCTCTGTGTGTAGCGCCCTGTCTTGCGTACATGAGCACAAGTTCTACCCGGTCTTCTGTTGTTAGATTCGAAGCCATTTCTGGGCTGAAATAAAAAAAGTATTTGAGTATTTATACTGGAGTACGAAACTACTGTACAGTATCACGGATACGCATTTACGAGTTAAAGTTGATATTCATTTTAAGTATTTACCATTGTTTGTAATTTATGTATTAAAATAAATATTTTCCTATGGATCCAGACTTTCGGCCCACCCTGTATATATATATATATATATATATATATATATATATATATATATAAGGGTGAAGGAAGCAATATTTTGGGGCCTCTTTGCGAGTGACCCGTTGCCCATGTTGGGCTTCCATCATGAAAAAGAAAAACTATAATATTTGTCATTTACCATTACTTATTTGGACTATACTGGATTTAATTTTCAGAAACGAGTCACTTTATGTAAAATAAAAGTTTCTCAGGGTACCATTCTGAGTTGTAATATATATAGATATATAGATATATATATATATATATATATATATATATATATATATATATATATATATATACATATATAGTATATAATATATATATATATATATAATTATATAATATATACGAGGATAATTCAATAAGTATCAGCACTTTTTATTTTCACATTTGATAGATTATAAACACATCACTCTCAACATAGTCTCCCTGTTTCTCAATACACTTAGTCCAGCGATCTACAACCTTCCTAATGTCATCACAAAAGAATGTTTTTGGCTGTGTGCATAGCAGTCATGCACCGCCTCCTTCAGGTTATCATCGCCTTGGAATCGCTGACCTCTCAAGGCGTCTTTTAGTGTCCAAACAGGTAAAAATCCGAAGGTGCCAGGTCTGGACTGTAGCTGGAGGGTCGAAACTTCAAATTTAAGTTCTGAAGCAGGCCCGTAGCCAAGGGGGGCCAGGGGGGGGGCAAAGCCCCGCCTGGAAAATAATATGCCCCCCCCCCCTGGGAAAACCAACCGCAACGGCGTTCACGCTACAAAACGCCAAAGCCAACTGTTTTACTTGCCTTTGAAAATAAGAGAACAAAGCAAATAGACATGTTTCAATTCTAAAGAATTTCGCTAAAAAAACTCGCCGCATACAGTATTCTAAAATTAAAAAAACTTACAAAGACTTTTATTTACACTAAATTAGACTAAATATGTATTCTATAACCCAATATGCTATCTATATGTATCGGTTGATCATTTTTTTATTTCGCCTACGGTGTTTTACTTCTTATAGTTTGAATGTAATTTCTGCAGTATATTTCGATATCACAAAAAATGACATTAAATTTATCATTGTCCCCCTGTCAATTTCTCCGCCCCTCCTATGATTTGGTCTGGCTACGGCCCTGTCTTGAAGCATTTTCTAGTCTGTCAGCGGTATGAGGGCGCGCATTGTCATGTAACAGAATAACACCTTCCGACAATCTCTCTCTCCGTTTGTGCGAATGTTGCTTTAACTCATTCCGAAGCATGTCAGAATACGATGCACTTGTTACTGGAGTTCACGTTCTAGAAAATGTTCAAGGATAGGCCTCGTGTATCCCAAAACAGTGTTAACATAATACCTACTGACGGCTGTGCTTTGCAACTTCCTTTGCAACGGGAGATGTTGGATGTTTTCACTTGCATGTTCTGTCGTTTGCTTTCTGGTTCATAGTGATGGATCCAGGTTTCATCTCCAGTGATAATGCGCTCCAAAAAAGTTTTCACCTTCATTATGATACCGCGCCAAAAGACGAGAGCAGACGTCCATACGATTACGCTTGTGCTCTTCTGTCAACTGTTTGGGCACCATCTTGCACAAACCTTGTGAAAGCCAAGAATGTCATGAACTATCGAACAGGCTGACCCTTGACTGATGTCTAATGGAAGATGCAATTCTTTTATTGTTATCTTCTGTCAACACATGTCCGACCTTCCTGAACATTTGAATCCACTCGTACACACTTCGCCGTGGTAACGCATTATTCCATACTGAGCACATAAACGCGTGTGAATTTCAGCTCCTTCACACTTCTGCCCACAAAAAACGGACCCCGGATCTCTTCTTCCAGAGTACAAATTGAAAGCGGCGCAGCCATGCTCACTACTTGTACGATATGGACAGCTACGAGTAGCCTAAATAAGCCTATACTGTTGCTAGCCTAAATAACCCTATACTGTTGCTAGCCTAAAAAACCCTATACTGTTGCTAGCCTAATAAGCCTATACTGTTGCTAGCCTAAATAAGCCTATAGATCTCAGTTTGGCTCGTTATTACGAGTATATATTATATATATACTATATTATCACTAAAATAAAAAGTGCGGATACTTATTGAAGTACCCTCATGTGTATATATATATATATATATATATATATATATATATATATATATAATGTTTCAGACCAACAAAGACCCTAGGATCCACTCATGGCTGGTCTACAGAACGTGTTTCATAATTGTGTATTTTGCATGTCTTCGTGGTGGCGGAGGAGTCCTACAATTTTACGTGGGTTTCGAACCACAAAGCCTAATTTTACTACCTTAAACTATACCCAATCTAAACATAATACAATACAAATCTAATCGATTTTAAACATATTTATAGACGTGCTACTAATTACTTCTACCGGCAAACTATTCCAGCTATTTACTATTCTATGCGTGAAAACGTTTTTGGCAACTGCTGTCTCGAACCTTCTTCTTGTCAACTTACACTCGTTATTTCTAGTCCTATTATATTGAGATATTCGAAAAAGCTATCTCTATCTACGTTATCGAACCCATTCATAATTTTGAAAACCTGGATTAGATCACCCTTAGCCTTCTAGTTGAGTGTAGTCAATTTAACTCCTTAAGCCTATCCTCGTACGACTTGACGTGAGCAACGGAATCATCTTAGTTGTTCGTCTTTGAACTCTTTCGAGTTTGTCTATATCTTTTCACATATGCGGATTCCAAAATTGGATCGTGTACTCCAAATGGGGTCTAACTAATGATTTATAAAGAGGAACTATAAATCGCGGGATTTGTACTCAAAATTCCGAGCTATAAAACCTAACACTTTGTTCGCTTTATGACCGCTGCTGTACTTTGCTTCGCTACTTCAAATCACCAGTGACTGTAACTCTAAATCTTTTTCCTGCTCTACGCTTTGTTCACTCCTTCCCTGACATACTATACGCAAAATTACCGTTACGCGAACCTATATGTAAAATTTGCACTTATCGACGTTAAATCTCATTGCCATGTGACTGACCAATCAAACGATTTTATTCAGATCTTCCTGGATTTTTACCTCTATCTTCGTCATTAATCGCCCCCCACCCAGCTTCGTGTCATCCGCAAACTTTGAAACTGTACTGACTAGGCCGACATCTAAATCGTTAATATATATAAGAAAAAGCAAGGGGCCCAATACAGGACCCTGAGGAACGCCACTCGCTACATTAGCCCAACACGACTCAGCTCCATCAACGACCACCCTCTGTTTCCTACCTCGCAACCACTCTTCTATCCAATTATTACCCACCCCTGATTACATGAGCCTTAGTTTTTTCAATGAGTCTTTTGTGCGGTACGGGTCAAACGCTTTTGAAAATCTAAATACACTACATCAGTGGTTCTTAACCATGGGGCGCGCCCCCCTAGAAACAGAATTTCTCTAATTGTATTTGTTATTCTCTTAACGAGAGCATGGGCTAATATTGAGAAGTTATTGAGAATGTTATTTTGATTGAAGGGGGGCGTGGAGGGAAGGACCAATTCCTAGAGGCATGGTAGTAAAAAGGTTAAGAACCACTGCACTACATCAACTGCCCGATGACTATCGTAAATGTCAACCACGCTTGAAAAAATTCTAAAAGATTAGTTAAGCAAGATTTGTTTCGCCTAAAAACCGTGCTGCGTATTTCTAAGTCATGCAATTCTAAGTGTTCGACTATACGATCCCTAATTATTGATTCAGGTAGCTTACCTACAACAGACGTTAAACTGATTGGCGTAATTCCCGCCGCACCTTTATCGCCTTTCTTAAAGATAGTGTTACGTTTGCTAACTTGAAATTATCTGGTACACACCCCTCAGAAATAGACGCATTAAAAATCTCTGTTAGCGGCAACAATGCTCTTTTAATCTTTAGTTGTATGGGATATAGGAATCCGGTCCGGTGATTTACGCATTTCATTTTATCATATAACGCATTACCTTCCCTTCACTAACCACAATATTATCCAAAATATTACCATTATCAAAAGGTTATGTCTATGACCGTAGGGATATTCGTTATATTCTATAGTAAAAACTGACGTAAAAAATTCGTTTAACAAGGTAGCCATTTCCTCGTTTTCAGAAACTAGCTCTCTGTAAACATTTTTTCAACGGCCCCAAGACAATTTTTACTGATTTCTATTGTTGATGTATTGAAAGAATCGCTTGGGTTTCTTTTTACCGTCACGAGCTATGGAGATTTCAAATTCGCGCTTGGACTTTTTTATTACACTTTTCGCTTCACGCCTTACAGATATCTAGTTGTTCGTGACCACAAATTGTCTTTATCGCACTTATGTAGCCTATAACCCTATCTCTACTCTTTATAATATACTCCTACTCTAGAAGTAAACCACAAGGGCTTGTTGTTTACTTTCGAACGCTTAATTTTGTACGTACACATTCCTCATTTATAGTCCTAAATACTGTTTCAAACGATTCCCACATTAGTTTTGCGTTGGAGATCCCCATTACGTTTTCCCAATTGACGTGTGACAATTTATTTCGAAATTTACAAAAGTCTGCGTGCTGGAAGTTAGGAATTTTAGTCGAGTTAGCTGGTTTCGAGTGACTTACTGAGAGGACAAACTCTACCATATTGTGATCGCTATTGCTTAACGGTTCTATTACTTGAAGATCAGTGATTAGCCTATCATCCGTAGTTATTACTAAATCTAAAATACTGTCCAACCTCGTAGGTTCCCCAACCTTTTGAATAAGAAAGCTATCCTCGAGAAAATTAACTAAACGATTACCTTCCGCGTCTCCCTGCATTGTATCGTAATTCACGTTGGCGCAATTAAAGTCACCCATAACTAAAGCCTGCTCACTACCTATTATTCTCTTTAGTTCACGATATAACGCTTCGTCCGTATCAGCTGTTTGATTAGGGGGCCTATATATAACCGCAACAAGTTTGAAATCGTTCAATTTAAGTTCTGCTATAGTCGAATCTATCGGTTCTGGAATTGTGTGCTTTACTTCTATAACGTTTGCAATATTATCTTTGATATACAACATAACACCGCCTCCTCGCCTACCTATTCTGTTTTTAACAAAAAGTCTATAACCTCTAATTTGATACTCCCCTACAAAGTCACGTGTTTCAGTGCTAAGCCCGATTCATTTATTGCAATTAAATCATAGTCATTACAAGCAATTAAAGAAAAAAAATTTGCTTATTTTATTTCGTAGGCTACGAGCATTTAAGGATAGAACCTTCAAATTGTTTATAATTGCGACACCTTCGCGAGCGCAGGGAAATTTGTGGAAATTACGCTGGGACCGTTCGAGTTACGGCAGCCTGAAAAGAAGAGACAGTATTACGAAATAGTCTTCCTAAGCGCGCAGCTCCAACGTCATTAAGATGAAGTCCATCTCCGAGGAACAAGTCCCTCCTGCCGCCGTAGAAACTGTTCCAAAAATTCGCAAAATGCACTCCTTCCTGTTGGCAAAGAGACTAGGTTATTGTTGATATAGGTCGCCTTGCTGTAGAAATCGCTACGTTGGATAATTCGAGGAAGTATACCTGTTAATACAATCTCTTATTAGTTTTTTCCTTTTCCTTTAGTCGCTCTAGTAAGTCTCTGTTCCTTGCCAGCAGTTCTTCCGATCTAGAATTTAAAACGTTATTAGTACCGACATGAATAACATACGTTGTGTCCTCAGAGGTACCGTCTACAAAATGGTCAACACTATTAGTTATATCCTCCACTCTTGCACCAGGGTAGCAGTAACGGCGCCTACGACGAGGGTTTCTCCCACAGAATTCCTGGGGCTGCCCTCGAACAATGGAATCGCCAACGAGTCGTATTTCCGGTTCATCAGCATCTTCAAAACCTAAAACAGAAAACTTATTGTTTGTTATTACTGGTAGACAAGTCTTAGGTTTCCTCAATAGGGCTCCATTACGCACTCGAACAAAGGGTTGGGAACTAGGGGAAGAGAGAGGGCTATTAGTACTATTTATATTATTAGTAGAAACTAAGGCAGGAGGGGTCGTAACTGGAGTCTCAAGGGATTCTAATTTTGCCGTCTGGGCATCACGCTTTCTTCAAGCCTCACTCTGGCCTCCCTCTCACGTTCTAACTCGTTCCTCAGGACTTACATGCTTGAGCACCACCTGCAAACTAACTGTTCATTATTATTAGCCATTGTAAACGCGTAAGCGGCAAATTTCCCTTCACAGCGACTGCAAGTACTTGACGGGGATGCCATGCTCTTAATTAGTTAAAAAACAGAAAACAAAAAACGAGCGTTTGGAAATAATAAATTACAACGTAGGTCTACCGCGTGCTATTGTGCCGTCACCCGCGCAAACCAACAAAAATGTTCCTGAAACGCAGAAAAGGTTCTTGTAACACAAATTTATACTAAGTGAATATATAATTAAGCTACCGACGAAAGCTCTGTAAATGAAAAAGTATTACTAAAACTTATCTGTCCGCTATTCGACAGACTGTTTTTTTTCCGTTTTTCCTTTTTCCCACGGTAGGTGACCACAATCTACTTGATCCCCTGAATGAAAGGAAAATGAACCTTATGAAAGCACGTTTTCTGATAGATTTGAAAAACAAAAAAGGCAAACCAAGGGAATTTCAACCTTATGAAACCTCGGTCAGTAATAGATTCAGGAAACAAACAAGGCAAGCCACGTGCACTAGCCTTGGTTTAATCAAATAATATAGTGATGAATAAAGTCAATAAATTAAATATATTTGTTAATGAATGATTAGTAACACGAAGTAATTTAGTTAAGAATGCACCAAACACTATTTTTTTTTAAAGACACTTCAACAAAAACCTTATTCAAATGGTACACTGGACACTCAATAAAACACGTCTGTTCACAACGAAAGACTGATCACATATATATTATATATACACATATATATGTTAAACACAGACCGTGCATGGAACAAGGAACTCTTCTGGGAAATTACATCCACTATAGTTCAAATAAGTAATGATAAATGACAAATACTATAGTTTTTTCTTTTTCATGAATGAAAGCACAACGTGGGCACCGGGTTACTCGCAAAGAGGCCCCAAAATATAGCTTCCCTCACCATGTATCTGCAAAGCAGATAGGATCCAGCTTTGGGACAAGATCTAGGGTTTACAACTTACACCAACCCTACTACATTCAGAACCTCAATATACGCAAGAAACTCGTTGCATTCACGTCAGATTCAAAACATCCCTGAGAAACTTATTTGTTAAACACAGACCGTGCATGGAACAAAGAACTCTTCTGGGAAATTACATCCACTATAGTTCGAATAAGTAATGCAGATAGATGGTGAGGGAAGCTATATTTTGGGGCCTCTTTGCGAGCAACCCGGTGCCTACGCTGGGCTTTCCATCATGAAAAGAAAAACTATAGTATTTGTCATTTATCATTACTTATTCGAACTATAGTGGATGTAATTTCCCAGAAGAGTTCCTTGTTCCATGCGCGGTCTGTGTTTAACATATAAGTTTCTCAGGGGACCATTCTGAGTTTGTATATATATATATATATATATATATATATACAGGGTGGGCCGAAAGTCTGGATCCATAGGAAAATATTTATTTAATACATAAATTACAACAAATGGTAAATACTTAAAATGAATATCAACTTTAACTCGTAAATGCTTATCCGTGATACTGTACAGTGGTTCGTACTCCAGTATAAACAACAAATTATAACAAATGCTCAAATTGGCGGCCTCTGACATCGAGACACTTAGGGATGGAATTTATGATTTTTAATAATTCTTCGAATTGACGTTCTCGAGATGCGTGTTTCATTTGATAATCTCTTGTTGACTTTACTGGACTATTCGTTAAAGTTTCACATACCATTGCAGAGGTATTTTCGTCAGTTGCAGTTTTTGGACGACAAGAACGCCGTCGATCATGTACACTTCCCGTTTCTTTGAAACCTTTAAACAACTTGCCAACAGTCGCATGTGTTACTGGATGCTTATCAGGATGATTTCTATTGAATTCGGTTGCAACTTCTCCGTGTGTAGCGCCCTGTCTTGCGTACATGAGCACAAGTTCTACCCGGTCTTCTGTTGGTAGATTCGAAGCTATTTCTGGGCTGAAATAAAAAAAGTATTTGAGTATTTATACTGGAGTACGAACTACTGTACAGTATCACGGATACGCATTTACGAGTTAAAGTTGATATTCATTTTAAGTATTTACCATTTGTTGTAATTTATGTATTAAAATAAATATTTTCCTATGGATCCAGACTTTCGGCCCACCCTGTATATATATATATATACAGGGTGTTTGAAAACTTTCTGTACAAATTGTAATGGGGGATAGGCAACACCAAGACAAACCCTTTTCGTCTATAAGTGTATGTCCGCTGACGTCACCATTCGGCGCGAGAGGGTGCCGCTGCAATTGGCTAAAAGGTGAAGTGGGCTAGACTCGCGCTTGCCGCGGGCATTCTTAAATCGGACGTAGTACGCGTAACATGGAGCGCTTCACGACTGCTGAGATGGCTGACATGCATATGGTGTATGGGGCTGCCAATGGAAACGGAAGAGCTGCTGTGAGGTTGTACCGACAGCGCTTCCCAAACAGACGTGTGCCAAACCACCCAACGTTTGCGCATTTGCATCGGCGACTGCGAGAAACTGGAACATTCCATGCAAACATGCATGATACTGGTCGGGAGAGAAACGTGCGCACTCCTGACATGGAAGAAGAAATCCTACGGCGATTTGAGGACAATCCAAGCGCAAGCACACGAGGTGTTGCACGTATCCTCGGTGTGAACCACGACCTGGTCTGGAGAGTGTTGCACGAGCAGCAGTTATTTCCGTTTCATCGTCAGAGTCGAGGCATTACAATCCCGGGATTACCCTCTTCGTGTGGAACTCGCACGCTGGTTTCTGCAGCAGACAGCGGTGCAGCCTAATTTTCCGGCTTATGTGCTGTTCTCAGATGAGGCCTGTTTCACACGTGAGGGTGTGTCATGCATGTTTGCATGGAATGTTCCAGTTTCTCGCAGTCGCCGATGCAAATGCGCAAACGTTTGGTGGTTTGGCACACGTCTGCTTGGGAAGCGCTGTCGGTACAACCTCACAGCAGCTCTTCCGTTTCCATTGGCAGCCCCATACACCATATGCATGTCAGCCATCTCAGCAGTCGTGAAGCGCTCCATGTTACGCGTACTACGTCCGATTTAAGAATGCCCGCGGCAAGCGCGAGTCTAGCCCACTTCACCTTTTAGCCAATTGCAGCGGCGCCCTCTCGCGCCGAATGGTGACGTCAGCGGACATACACTTATAGACGAAAAGGGTTTGTCTTGGTGTTGCCTATCCCCAATTACAATTTGTACAGAAAGTTTTCAAACACCCTGTGTGTATATATATATATATATATATATATATAAGGGTGAAGGAAGCAATATTTTGGGGCCTCTTTGCGAGTGACCCGTTGCCCATGTTGGGCTTCCATCATGAAAAAGAAAAACTATAATATTTGTCATTTACCATTACTTATTTGGACTATACTGGATTTAATTTTCAGAAACGAGTCACTTTATGTAAAATAAAAGTTTCTCAGGGTACCATTCTGAGTTGTAATATATATACAGTAATATATATATATATATACATATATATATACAGTATATATATATATATATATATATATATATATATATATATATATATATATATATATATATATATATACGAGGATAATTCAATAAGTATCAGCAATTTTATTTTCACATTTGATAGATTATAAACATATCACTTCTCAACATAGTCTCCCTGTTTCTCAATACACTTAGTCCAGCGATCTACAACCTTCCTAATGTCATCACAAAAGAATGTTTTTGGCTGTGTGCATAGCCAGTCATGCACCGCCTCCTTCAGGTTATCATCGCCTTGGAATCGCCGACCTCTCAAGACGTCTTTTAGTGGTCCAAACAGGTAAAAATCCGAAGGTGCCAGGTCTGGACTGTAGCTGGAGGGTCGAGAACTTCAAATTTAAGTTCTTGAAGCAGGCCCGTAGCCAAGGGGGGGCCAGGGGGGGGCAAAGCCCCGCCTGGAAAATAATATGCCCCCCCCCCTGGGAAAACCAACCGCAACGGCGTTCCACGCTACAAAAACGCCAAAGCCAACTTGTTTTACTTGCCTTTGAAAATAAGAGAACAAAGCAAATAGACATGTTTCAATTCCTAAAGAATTTCGCTAAAAAAACTCGCCGCATACAGTTATTCTAAAATTAAAAAAACTTACAAAGACTTTTATTTACACTAAATTTAGACTAAATATTGTATTCTATAACCCAATATGCCTATCTATATGTATCGGTTTGATCATTTTTTTATTTCGCCTACGGTGTTTTACTTCTTATAGTTTTGAATGTAATTTTCTGCAGTATATTTCGATATTCACAAAAAATGACATTAAATTTTTTCATTGTCCCCCCTGTCAATTTCTCCGCCCCTCCTACTGATTTGGTCTGGCTACGGCCCTGTCTTGAAGGCATTTTCTAGTCTGTCAGCGGTATGAGGGCGCGCATTGTCATGTAACAGAATAACACCTTCCGACAATCTCTCTCTCCGTTTGTGCGAATTGTTTGCTTTAACTCATTCCGAAGCATGTCAGAATACGATGCACTTGTTACTGGAGTTCACGTTCTAGAAAATGTTCAAGGATAGGGCCTCGTGTATCCCAAAACAGTGTTAACATAACTTTACCTACTGACGGCTGTGCTTTGAACTTCCTTGCAACGGGAGATGTTGGATGTTTCCCTTGCATGTTCTGTCGTTTGCTTTCTGGTTCATAGTGATGGATCCAGGTTTCATCTCCAGTGATAATGCGCTCCAAAAAGTTTTCACCTTCATTATGATACCGCGCCAAAAGACGAGAGCAGACGTCCATACGATTACGCTTGTGCTCTTCTGTCAACTGTTTGGGCACCCATCTTGCACAAACCTTGTGAAAGCCAAGAATGTCATGAACTATCGAACAGGCTGACCCTTGACTGATGTCTAATGAAGATGCAATTTCTTTTATTGTTAATCTTCTGTCATCGAAAATCATGGCTCTGGCTTCTTCCTGCTTGTCACCACTGGTTGATGTTGACGGTCGTCCTGAGCGCTGAGCATCTGTCACACATGTCCGACCTTCCTTGAACATTTGAATCCACTCGTACACACTTCGCCGTGGTAACGCATTATTCCCATACTGAGCACATAAACGCGTGTGAATTTCAGCTCCTTTCACACCTTCTGCCCACAAAAAACCGACCCCGGATCTCTCTTCTTCAGAGTACAAATTGAAAGCGGCGCAGCCATGCTCACTACTTGTACGATATGTGACAGCTACGAGTAGCCTAAATAAGCCTATACTGTTGCTAGCCTAAATAACCCTATACTGTTGCTAGCCTAAATAAGCCTATACTGTTCCTAGCCTAAATAAGCCTATAGATCTCAGTTTGGCTCGTTATTACGAGTATATATTATATATATACTATATTATCACTAAAATAAAAAGTGCGGATACTTATTGAAGTACCCTCATGTGTGTGTGTATATATATTATATATATATATATATATGTTATAATGTTTCAGACCAACAAAGACCCTAGGATCCACTCATGGCTGGTCTACCTAACTGTGTTCGTAATTGTGTATTGTGCATGTCCTCCGTGGTGGCGGAGGGGACCTACAATTTTACGTGGGTTCCGAACCACAAAGCCTTAATTTTACTACCTTAAACTATACCCAATCTATCAACATATGCTCTCTAATCGATTTTTAAACATGTTTATAGACGTGCTACTAATTACTTCTACCGGCAAACTATTCCAGCTATTTACTATTCTATGCGTAAAAAAGTTTTTGGCAACTGCTGTCTCGAACCTTCTACTTGTCAACTTACACCCGTTATTTCTAGTCCTATTATATTGAGATATTTCGAAAAAGCTATCTCTATCTACGTTATCGAACCCATTCATAATTTTGAAAACCTGGATTAGATCACCCCTTAGCCTCTAGTCTCGAGTGTAGTCAATTTTAACTCCTTAAGCCTATCCTCGTACGACTTTGACCTAAGCGACGGAATCATCTTAGTTGCTCGTCTTTGAACTCTTTCGAGTTTGTCTATATCTTTTCGCATATGCGGATTCCAAAATTGGATCGCGTACTCCAAATGGGGTCTAACTAATGATTTATAAAGAGGAACTATAATATCGCGCGATTTGTACTCAAAATTCCGAGCTATAAAACCTAACACTTTGTTCGCTTTATTGACCGCTGCTGTACTTTGTTTCGCTACTTTTAAATCACCAGTGACTATAACTCCTAAATCTTTTTCCTGCTCTACGCTTGTTAACTCCTTCCCTGACATACTATACGCAAAATTACCGTTACGCGAACCTATATGTAAAATTTTGCACTTATCGACGTTAAATCTCATTTGCCATGTGACTGACCAATCAACGATTTTATTCAGATCTTCCTGGATTTTACCTCTATCTTCGTCATTAATCGCCCTACCACCCAGCTTCGTGTCATCCGCAAACTTTGAAACTGTACTGACTAGGCCGACATCTAAATCGTTAATATATATAAGAAAAAGCAAGGGGCCCAATACAGAACCCTGAGGAACGCCACTCGCTACATTAGCCCAACACGACTCCGCTCCATCAACGACCACCCTCTGTTTCCTACCTCGCAACCACTCTTCTATCCAATTTATTACTACACCCCTGATTCCATGAGCCTTAGTTTTTTCAATGAGTCTTTTGTGCGGTACGGTGTCAAACGCTTTTTGAAAATCTAAATACACTACATCAACCGCCCGATGACTATCGTAAACGTCAACCACGCTTTGAAAAAATTCTAAAAGATTAGTTAAGCAAGATTTGTTTCGCCTAAAACCGTGCTGCGTATTTCTAAGTTATGCAATTCTAAGTGTTCGACTATACGATCCCTAATTATTGATTCCAGTAGCTTACCTACAACAGACGTTAAACTGATTGGCCTATAATTTCCCGCCGCACCTTTATCGCCTTTCTTAAAGATAGGTGTTACGTTTGCTAACTTGAAATTATCTGGTACACACCCCTCAGAAATAGACGCATTAAAAATCTTGTTAGCGGCACAACAATGCTATCTTTTAATTCTTTTAGTTGTATGGGATATATGGAATCCGGCCCGGTGATTTACGCATTTTCATTTTATCAATATAACGCATTACCTCCCTTCACTAACCACAATATTATCCAAAATATTACCATTATCAAAAGGTATTATGTCTATGACCGTAGGGATATTCGTTACATCTTCTATAGTAAAAACTGACGTAAAAAATTCGTTTAACAAGGTAGCCATTTCCTTGTTTTCAGAAACTAGCTCTCCGTTAACATTTTTCAACGGCCCCAAGACACTTTTTACTGGATTTCTATTGTTGACGTATTGAAAGAATCGCTTGGGGTTTTCTTTACCGTCACGAGCTATGGAGATTTCAAATTCGCGCTTGGACTTTTTTATTACACTTTTCGCTTCACGCCTTAGAGATATGTAGTTGTTTCGTAACCACAAATTGTCTTTATCGCACTTATGTAGCCTATAAGCCCTATCTCTACTCTTTATAATGTCTCCTACTCTAGAAGTAAACCACAAGGGCTTGTTGTTTACTTTCGCACGCTTAATTTTGTACGGTACACATTCCTCATTTATAGTCCTAAATACTGTTTCAAACGATTCCCACATTAGTTTTGCGTTGGAGATCCCCATTACGTTTTCCCAATTGACGTGTGACAATTTATTTCGAAATTTACAAAAGTCTGCGTGCTGGAAGTTAGGAATTTTAGTCGAGTTAGCTGGTTTCGAGTGACTTACTGAGAGGACAAACTCTACCATATTGTGATCGCTATTGCTTAACGGTTCTATTACTTGAAGATCAGTGATTAGCCTATCATCCGTAGTTATTACTAAATCTAAAATACTGTCCAACCTCGTAGGTTCCCCAACCTTTTGAATAAGAAAGCTATCCTCGAGAAAATTAACTAAACGATTACCTTCCGCGTCTCCCTGCATTGTATCGTAATTCACGTTGGCGCAATTAAAGTCACCCATAACTAAAGCCTGCTCACTACCTATTATTCTCTTTAGTTCACGATATAACGCTTCGTCCGTATCAGCTGTTTGATTAGGGGGCCTATATATAACCGCAACACAAGTTTGAAATCGTTCAATTTAAGTTCTGCTATAGTCGAATCTATCGGTTCTGGAATTGTGTGCTTTACTTCTATAACGTTCGCAATATTATCTTTGATATACAACATAACACCGCCTCCTCGCCTACCTATTCTGTTTTTAACAAAAAGTCTATAACCTCTAATTTGATACTCCCCTACAAAGTCACGTGTTTCAGTGCTAAGCCACGATTCATTTATCGCAATTAAATCATAGTCTTACAAGCAATTAAAGAAAAAAATTCGTTTATTTTATTTCGTAGGCTACGAGCATTTAAGGATAGAACCTTCAAATTGTTTGTAATTGCGACACCTTCGCGAGCGCAGGGGAAATTTGTGGAAATTACGCTGGGACCGTTCGAGTTACGGCAGCCTGAAAAGAAGAGACAGTATTATGAAATAGTCTTCCTAAACGCGCAGCTCCAACGTCATTAAGATGAAGTCCATCTCCGAGGAACAAGTCCCTCCTGCCGTAGAAACTGTTCCAAAAATTCGCAAAATGCACTCCTTCCTGTTGGCAAAGAGACTTTAGGTTATTGTTGATATAGGTCGCCTTGCTGTAGAAATCGCTACGTTGGATAATTCGAGGAAGTATACCTGTTAAAACAATCTTATTAGTTTTTCCTTTAGTCGCTCTAGTAAGTCCCTGTACCTAGCCAGCAGTTCTTCCGATCTAGAATTTAAAACGTTATTAGTACCGACATGAATAACATACGTTGTGTCCTCAGAGGTACCGTCTGTAAAATGGTCAACACTATTAGTTATATCCTCCACCCTTGCACCAGGGTAGCAGTAACGGCGCCTACGACGAGGGTTTCTCCCACAGAATTCCTCGAGCTGCCCTCGAACAATGGAATCGCCAACGAGTCGTATTTCCGGTTCATCAGCATCTTCGAAACCTAAAACAGAAAACTTATTGTTTGTTATTACTGGTAGACAAGTCTTAGGTTTCCTCAATGGGGCTCCATTACGCACTCGAACGAAGGGTTGGGAACTAGGGGAAGAGAGAGGGCTATTAGTACTATTTATATTATTAATAGAAACTGAGGCAGGAGGGGTCGTAACTGGAGTCTCAAGGGATTCTAATTTTGCCGTCAGGAGCATCACGCTTTCTTCAAGCCTCACTCTGGCCTCCCTCTCACGTTCACACTCGTTCCTCAGGACTTCCATGCTTCAGCACCACCTACAAACTAACTGTTCATTATTATTAGCCATTGTAAACGCGTAAGCGGCAAATTTCCCTTCACAGCGACTGCAAGTACTTGACGGGGGTGCCATGCTCTTAATTAGTTAAAAAAAACAAAAAAAACGAGCGTTTGGAAATTAATAAATTACAACGTGGGTCTACCGCGTGCTTATTGTGCCGTCACCTGCGCAAACCAGTAAAATGTTCCTGATACGCAGAACAGGTTCTTGTACAACAAATTTACACTAAATGAGTATATAATTAAGCTACCGACGAAAGCTCTGTAAATGAAAAAGTACTACTAAAACTTATCTGTCCGCTATTCGACCGACTGTTTTTTTCCGTTTTTCCTTTTTCCCACGGTGGGTGACCACACTCTACTTGATCCCCTGAAGGAAAGGAAAATGAACCTTATGAAAGCACGTTTTCTGATAGATTTGAAAAACAAAAAGGCAAACCAAGGGAATTTCAACCTTATGAAACCTCGGTTAGTAATAGATTCGGAAACAAACAAGGCAAGCCACGTGCACTAGCCTTGGTTTAATCAAATAATATAGTAATGAATAAAGTCAATAAATGAAATATATTCGTTAATGAATGATTAGTAACACGAAGTAATTTAGTTAAGAATGCACCAAACACTATTTTTTTTTAAAGACACTTCAACGAAAACCACTTATTCAAATGGTAACACTGGACACTCGATAAAACACGTCTGTTCACAACGAAAGACTGATCACATATATATATACACATATATATGTTAAACACAGACCGTGCATGGAACAAGGAACTCTTCTGGGAAATTACATCCACTATAGTTCAAATAAGTAATGATAAATGACAAATACTATAGTTTTTTTCTTTTTCATGAATGAAAGCACAACGTGGGCACCGGGTTACTCGCAAAGAGGCCCCAAAATATAGCTTCCCTCACCATGTATCTGCAAAGCAGATAGGATCCAGCTTTGGGACAAGATCTAGGGTTTACAACTTACACCAACCCTACTACATTCAGAACCTCAATATACGCAAGAAACTCGTTGCATTCACGTCAGATTCAATACATCCCCTGAGAAACTTATTTGTTAAACACAGACAGTGCATGGAACAAAGAACTCTTCTGGGAAATTACATCCACTATAGTTCGAATAAGTAATGCAGATAGATGGTGAGGGAAGCAATATTTTGGGGCCTCTTTGCGAGCAACCCGGTGCCTACGCTGGGCTTTCCATCATGAAAAAGAAAAAACTATAGTATTTGTCATTTATCATTACTTATTCGAACTATAGTGGATGTAATTTCCCAGAAGAGTTCCTTGTTCCATGCGCGGTCTGTGTTTAACATTTAAGTTTCTCAGGGGACCATTCTGAGTTTGTATATATATATATATATATATATATATATATATATATATATATACAGGGTGGGCCGAAAGTCTGGATCCATAGGAAAATATTTATTTTAATACATAAATTACAACAAATGGTAAATACTTAAAATGAATATCAACTTTAACTCGTAAATGCTTATCCGTGATACTGTACAGTGGTTCGTACTCCAGTATAAACAACAAATTATAACAAATGCTCAAATTGGCGGCCTCTGACATCGAGACACTTAGGGATGGAATTTATGATTTTTAATAATTCTTCGAATTGACGTTCTCGAGATGCGTGTTTCATTTGATAATCTTCTTGTTGACTTTACTGGACTATTCGTTAAAGTTTCACATACCATTGCAGAGGTATTTTCATCAGTTGCAGTTTTTGGACGACCAGAACGCCGTCGATCATGTACACTTCCTGTTTCTTTGAAACGTTTAAACAACTTGCCAACAGTCGCATGTGTTACTGGATGCTTATCAGGATGATTTCTATTGAATTCGGAAGCAACTTTTCTGTGTGTAGCGCCCTGTCTTGCGTACATGAGCACAAGTTCTACCCGGTCTTCTGTTGTTAGATTCGAAGCCATTTCTGGGCTGAAATAAAAAAAGTATTTGAGTATTTATACTGGAGTACGAACTACTGTACAGTATCACGGATATGCATTTACGAGTTAAAGTTGATATTCATTTTAAGTATTTACCATTTGTTGTAATTTATGTATTAAAATAAATATTTTCCTATGGATCCAGACTTTCGGCCCACCCTGTATATATATAATAAAACCCAGCACTTTGTTCACTTTATTGACCGCTGCTGTACTTTGTTTCGCTACTTTCAAATCAACAGTGACTATAACCCCTAAGTCTTTTTCCTAATCTACGCTTGCCATCTCCTTCCTTGACATACTATACGCAAAATCAGGGGCGTCGATTGCTCTAAAATAGTGGGGGGGTGACACTTCGCCTTCAAACAGCGAATCAAACAATACTCTGATTCTGAGTAGCTGTTCTGTGTAATATATCAATGTCGTAATTTACCATTTACCCATTTTTTGTATTTTTCTCAGCATGCTGAAATATTTTTCTAAAGACAAATTTCGCCAGCCCAAATTATTATCATTTCTACCAAGAACACACAAATGCTACGTGCAATTATTAAAATGCAAATTGAGTGCTAAATTCCATGCTAAATATACACTGGTGTTCATGACAATAATTTATATTATTGCTATTACATTTGCATATGCATATAATACGACACATAACGTCTTATTAGGTGCCATTAATAGTTAGCATTTATAGCAATTCATACACGAAAGTGGAGGGGGGGGACAACTGGTAGGTTGCCCCTCCTTTTGTAAAAAGTGGGGGGGGACATGTCCCCTGCGCCCCTCCACACTCGACGCCCGTGCGCAAAATTACCATTACGTGAACCTATATGTAAAATTTTGCACTTATCGACGTTAAATGTCATTTGCCATGTGACCGATCATCAACGATTTTATACAGATCTTCCTGGATTTCACCTCTATTTTCGTCATTTATCGCCCACAAATTTTGAAAGTGTAATGACTAGGCCGACATCTAAATCGTTAATATACAGGGTGTCCCATAAGTCCGGCATCATAGGAGAAATTCATATTTTTCTATTTCTACAAACCATAATTCATATTTTTCTTATGCACGGGATGCCAATTTCCCGTCCACCATTCTGTTCAGTGACGAGGCTGTTTTTTATGGAAATGGTGAGGTAAATCGACAGAACACCCACTACTGGTCTCAAAACAACCCTCACTGGTATACCTCTTCAAAGGAACAAGGTGCATCTCGGGTGATGGTATGGTGTGGCATTTGGAAGGATCGCATAATAGGCCCCCTCTTTTTCGATGAACATGTCACTGGAGGCACCTACCTACGTATGCTCAAGGAAGAAGCATTTCCTAGTGTCTTGAACGAAGAAGGAAACTTCCCAACATGGTTCCAGCAAGACGGCGCTCCTGCACATTACAGCACCCAAGTAAGGGAACACCTGTACCAACAATTCCCTGGTCATTGGATAGGACGTCGAGGGCCTGTGGAATGGCCAGCTAGAAGCCCGGATCTCACGCCACTAGATTTTTATCTCTGGGGCCACTTGAAAGCGCTGGTATACGCAGAGAAAATTAAGAGTGTTGAACATTTGCGGCAGCGCATTATTGGGGCATGTAACACCATTACTCCCGACATCATTCACCGTGTGCTTGCTGACTGGGTATCACGTCTGAATTTGTGTATTGAAAACAATGGTGGACATATTGAGCACGTTCTATAAATAAAAGCTTTTGTTTTGCCTTTTTTTATTATTTTTCCTATGATGCCGGACTTATGGGACACCCTGTATATAAGATAAAGCAAGGGCCCAATACAGAATCCTGAGAAACGCCGCTCGTTACCTTAGCCCAAGACGACTCCGTTCGATCAACCACCACCTTCTGTTCCCTACCTCGCAACCACTCTTCTATCCAATTTATTACTACATCCCTGATCCCATGAGCCTTAGTTTTTTTCAACGAGTCTTTTGTACGGTACGGTCTCGAACACTTTTTGAAAATCTAAATACACTACATCTACCGCCCGATGACTATCGTAAACTTCAACCATGCTTTGGAAATATTCTAAAAGATTAGTTAAGCAAGATTTGTTTCGCCGAAAACCGTGCTACGTATTTCTAACCAAGTTATGCAATTCTAAGTGTTCGACTATACGATCCTTAATTATTGATTCGAGTAGCTTACCTACAACAGACGTTAAACTGATTGGCTTATAATTTTCCACCGCACCTTTATCGCCTTTCTTAAAAATAGGAGTTGCATTTGCTAATTTGAAATTATCTGGTACGCACCACTCAGAAATAGACGCATTAAAAAATCTTTGTTAACGGCACAACAATGCCTTCTTTTAATTCTCTTAGTTGTATGGGATATATGGAATCCGGCCCCAGTGATTTAAGCATTTTCATTTTGCAAATATAGTGCAGTACTTCCCTTTCACTCACCACAATATTATCTAAAGTATTACCATTATCGAAAGGTATTATGTCTATGACCGTAGGAATATTCGTTACATCTTCTATTGTAAAAACTGACGTAAAAAGTTCGTTTAGCAGAGTAGCCATTTGCTTGTTCTTAGAAACTAACTCATCGTCAGAATTTCTCAACGGTGGCAACACGCTTTTTACCGGGTTCTGTTGTTAACATATTGAAAAAAATCGCTTGGGGTTTTCTTTGCCGTCACGAGCTATGGAAATTTCAAAATTGCGCTTGGACTTTTTATTTTGCTTTTCGCTTCACGCCTTAAAGATATATAGTTGTTTCTTAAGTACAAATCGTCTTTATCGCACTTATGTATCCTATAAACCCGATATTCTACTCTTTATAATGTCGCCTACTCTAAAAGTGAACCAAAATGGCTTGTTATTTACTTTTGCACGCTTAATCTTGTACGGTACACATTCCTCATTTATAGTCCTAAACACTGTTTCAAATGATTCCCACATTATTTTTGCGTTGGAGGTTTCCATTACGTTTTCCCATTCGACGCGTGACAATTCATTTCTAAATTTACAAAAGTCTGCCCTCTGGAAGTCAGGAATTTTAATCGAGTTAGCTGGTTTCGAGTGACTTTACCGAGAGGACAAACTACCATATTGTGATCGCTATTGCTTAATGGTTCTATTACTTGAAGATCAGTGATAAGCCTATCATTCGTAATTATTACTAAATCTAAAATACTGTCCAACCTCGTCGGTTCCCCAACCTATGGAACATCAATTCACGTATTTTGTTCTATTTTTAATAGTATTTTTCAAAACGTTCCATTTTCCTTATATTTTAGCTGATTCAATTAATGTATATATATATATATATATATATATATATATATATATATATATATATATATATATATATATATATGAGGGGTCGCGCGTCTTAAGGTACCTAAGCGCCACCACAGGCGAAAACGTGTTTTTGATGGATATCACTATTTTCACCCTTCCTCTATCGCGTGGTTTGGGTTATAATGACCTTACGACACTAGAAGTATGATTGAAAACCTTATGAAGCGAACTACTTTTTTCACCTCTATCGCCAGCCAAAAGTTCACCCAAAGTTCGGCATAATAAGAAAAAAAAATAAAAAATAAAAAATACATATAAAATATAAAATATGAAAATCTATTCCAAAAACTCAAGATCATCTTCATTAGCATACTTAGAACTCTAATTTAGCCAAAAATGAACGTTGTAACTCAATTAATAACAGAGATACTATTGCCAGAATATTGCCGAACTTTGGAGGCGATTTCTGACGAATTTTAATTTTGGCGCTTAGGTACCTTAAGACGCGGGCCCCTCATATATATATATATATATATATATATATATATATATATATATATATATAATATATATACAGTAGACGCTGTTTATAGTGTCCCACTCGGTGCCAAGCCAAACGGACACTGTATCCGATGAGACACTATATCCACAGTTTGGTCTCTCGAGGGATGCAAAATTAAAAATTGTGAATATGTACTGTATATCAATATACCGGGTGTCCCATTCGAAATGAAACAACTTTGAAACCTTATAATTTTTTATTGAATGATGCAAACCATGTAATATTCACACAGTAAATAGTCAATGTCATAAAGTTTCATATGATATGTGTGAATTATAACATTTAGATACATTAGATACATTGTGCATAGCATAATATTTCCTTTTGTTAAGATCTTCACATGTTATATGCTGAACAATTTGAAGCTTATATGGATAGAGCTGCAGTCGCTTGCGCACGACTCTATGCACAGTTGAACGAGGACTCTGCAGTTCGACACTGGCACGATGGATGGACTTTCTCGGGCTACTACCAAAGGCGCCGCGTATTCGTTCAACATCATCTTCCGATCTTGTTCGCCTTCCAGAGTGTTCCTTTAGAACACTGCCAGTCTCCTCAAATTTCTTGGTCCATGCATATAGGTCTCTTCTGGGGGGTGGTTTCTTGTGAAAGGTTGTACGGAATCGCCGTTGCACCAGAGTAGGAGACTTCAACTCGGCCATCCATAACACACATTTCGCCTTTTCTTGTGGGGTAAACATAATTGAATCTGAAACAAACAAAAAACATTATGACAAAAACTTATGCATATGTTGTAGTAACTGACAAAGTTTCAACATTCTCACATTAATACTTTAAAAATTACAGAGTTTCAAAGTTGTTTCATTTCGAATGGGACACCCGGTATTTACAACATAAACACCTTTTTTATGCAATTTCTCATTAAAATTGTTTTTACAATTCTACTGAAACATCAAAACTTATGTTCATTTTACATTAAAATAAAACATTTTCCTTCCATGGCCATCGAGTAAGCCTGTAAATAGCACGGCATCACAAATACAAGTGTAAACTAGAGCTGCCAAGTAGACTACACTAGCTATACCTCTTTCGACCATGGCTCAGGCCAGAATAAAAAAAATTAAGGAGGCAAGGGGCCTCTGCCCCCTCCTCTGGGAGTGAAGTCTAAGAAGAAGTAGTAACAGTTATTTTACAATTATATGCTTTATATATAATCTAAATTTTGGGGGAGTGCAGTTTGAAGGTTAAGTTTCCCCGTTTAAACACGTGATCAGAATTTTGAAAGATTCCAAATAAAAATAAAAAAAAAATAAAAAAATAATCGTATTTTCGCCGAGTACACATTTCTAAAGGGTGACATAATTTCGGAATAGTACATTCAGTACAATCTAAGTACATCACTGAGTACGTTGTAATTTTGGTTTATTACAATTATGATTATAATTACCAATTAATTCACATTCACTTATTATCGTTAATTACAGTTCCATTAAAGTACATTCACTACGTCATTAAGTACATTACATCATTAAGTATTATTAGTCACTTACAATTCTTAGTGTTTTTATATTTATATATGGTTATTAGTAAAACACAAAGTACATGGGCACATACAGTATATATTTATATACAACATGACACATATGATACATAACATAACGCATGATAATGTTTTATAAATTTGAATCAGAGCGAGAGGAGATTTTACGTTTTCAGATGTCAATTTATGCTGTGATCATCGAATTGCATACACTTGCACAAGTATTTTCGAGTTTATTGCGAGAGGCGAAATAATTAAAATAAAAAATAAAAAATAATAATACATGCGAACGTATTTGCACGACTTTCAACGAACAGGTACGGATGCATAAAGTTTTGTACACATTTCATAGACTGAGACGAGTAAAATGAATATTTAATAAAATTGTTATAGGATAATGGTCAAGATAAGATATGGACGTATGGATGAATATGGTCGAATAATAGTTATATTGCATCATACCAGACAGGCCATAACATATAAATAACGAAATATAAAGTGTAACGTTTTCATACGTCAATTCATACGTCAATACATACAGTACAAGTCATTATTGGGAGGATTTAAAAGAAACGAGTTCGAGACAAAGAGTTGGTATTAAGGACTAAGAAGTACAACTACGGGTTCCAATCCTGCTATATGCAATGTGCATGCATAATCTAATAAAATTTAGGGACAAGGGTTAGATGCAAGACAACCATAATAGAATAGCACAATAGAAAGCACAAATCGAAATTCTATCCAAACTCGCTCCGGCGATTTTGGTTTCTCATGTAAAAATGAACATTCAAACATAAAATCCATACAAACATAAGTACTGTATGAAGACAATGAATATAAGATTCCATATAAGGATTATATAGGAATTATTCATTGTTCATTTTTACAGTGCTCTCTCCTCTAAAATAATATTAATACAATAATATAATATCCTAATAATTCAAACTAGATGATGACTAGTGGTTTTTATAATTACAAATTTATACACACAACATAAGTCGGGGTAGTTAAGTTACAATGCACAGTAATTAGAAAATCAAATCTAATTTTAGACAACCCTTTAATTTAAACAATCAATGATAGTTTTAAATTTTCAACAAAAATTTTAATTGTTTAATTTTTAGCAAAAATTTATTTTTCTGTGGGAAAAATTACCTGCATAATGAATAGTAGGTAAAAGGGAAAAATATAAATTTTAAAGTTCAGAAATTTTTCAAAGTTACCATGATCGTAAAATCTATAACTAATTTTATTGACTATTGTAGGTAAAAATCGAATTACGTAATGGATGATGTATATACCTGTGGTCAAGTGTGTATTTTATAATTTTGAGGGACAGATTACCTTAGAGGGTTGTTAAATTAACTTAATAAATGCATGAGCAAGATATATATATATATATATATATATATATATATAGTAAGCAAAAATGATTAAGATTAAATAGCATAGTTAGCACTTACACGCAATGAAATAGTTTATTGTGATATCCAATGATTTTAGCATAAGGTTTGCGTATATATAGTGTGCATACATGTGTGCGTGTGTGTAAGGATTCATGAGGTTTTCGAATTAACAAAGTTATAATAATAATTTAAATTGAGAGTAGGGTTATAGAGACCTTTAAGTTTAAAGTCAGTTATTATTTAATCCTAATACAGGTAGCATTAATGGTAATGTATTCGTATGAGGTTCAATGTAAAAGTGACTTGAAGTACGAGTGAATTCGAGTATGTGTCAAAAGTAATAAAATTCAATTAAGGTTATAGATTTTACGTAATTAAATCAGTTACACGTATTAAGGTAATAAAAAAAAAAGCACTTAGAGGATCTTACAAGTAATGAAAGTAAATCTCACGGTATTAAAATTGAATTTCGACACAATTAAATTTGACTACTAACATTCATAGCCATATAGTAGTGTATCAAATTTACTATAATTTTCGTTTGATACCTTAACAGATGGTATAATAATAATTTAACGACAATTACTCAATATTAATCGAATAAAAAAAAATATAAAAATATAAAAATTGAAAATAGAAATCAATTATGCATTTTAATGAACTAAACATGGGGTTATACTGTAGGTTCCATATAATACTCTTAAAAATAAAAGACACAACTTAACATAAATTCAGGTTATGTTCCATAGTACCAAAAGTGGCTCCTGGTTGGCTTCTGGACCAACCTGGGTGAAAGAAAACAGATGGATAAACTGTGGTTTGACTGCAGCCAAAGAAGAATTAACCATGGTTGAACCATTTCTCTGGTTGACACTGGGTTCAACTGGGGTTGGGGTGTTGGGAAAAAAAAAAATTTGGAATACTGCCTTCGGGGGAATTGAGTGACCAATCGGGTAGATATGATGTCTGAAATTAACAATATGTCTTTTCGTGAGCACTTTGCTCTTTAGAAAGAGATTGCTTGTCACACTGCTCATAACAATTTAAATGAATTAAAACAAAGCGGAGGGACGGCATGTTCCTTCCTATAGTAATTTAAAAGGAAGTCATTGGGACATGATCGATTAGTTACTACACAACTATTATCATCACACATATATTATAATAATTATCAAAATCATTATAAACAATTGTAAATCTGTTTTTGTTACAAGCAAATATATAATTTCACCTATATATTTATATCCGCAAAAACTGCATGCAAAAAGGATACAAATCGGTCAATTTCCTTCTTACAACAAAAAAAAAAGGTTGAACTAAGACACAAACCGGTCAGTTCAGGTTGAATTTAATTGTTTATTCTAACAAAAAGAAAGAAACTAAATTCTCCTAAACTTAAATTCTCCTAAACTTAAATTCTCCTAAACTAAAATTCTTCTAAACTAAAATTCTCCTAAACTAAATTCTCCTAAACTTAAATTCTCCTAAACTTAAATTCTCCTAAACTAAATTCTTTTAAACCACAAAAAGTTTAATTCAATTGACTGCATTGAAATGACTTGGGACTTCAAAACTAACTTGAAAATGACGAACGTGAAAAAGACGAACTTGAAACCGACGAAACCGACGAACTTGAAAATGACGAACTTGAAAATGACGAACTTGAAAATAACGAACTTGAAAATGACGAACTTGAAAATGAATTTGAAACCGACGAACTTGAACCGACGAACTTGAAAATGAGGAACTTGAAACCGACGAACTTGAAACTGACGAACTTGAAACCGACGAACTTGAAACTGACGAACTTGAAACCGACGAACTTGAAAATGACGAATTTGAAAATGTCGAACTTGAAACCGGCGAACTTGAAAATGAGGAACTTGAAACCGACGAACTTCTAACCCACGAACTTGAAACCGACGAACTTGAAACCGACGAACTTCAAAATGACGAACTTCAAAATGACGAACTTCAAAATGACGAACTTCAAAATGACGAAATTGAAACCGACGAACTTGAAAATGACGAACTAGAAAATGACGAACTTGAAACCGACGAACTTGAAAATAACGAATTTGAAAATGACGAACTTGAAAATGAATTTGAAACCGACGAACTTCAAAATGAGGAACTTGAAAATGAACTTGAAACCGACGAACTTGAAAATGACGAACGTGAAACAGACGAACTTGAAACAGACGAACTTGAAACAGGCGAACTTGAAACAGACGAACTTTAAACCGACGAACTTCAAACTGACGAACTTGAAACCGACGAACTTGAAAATGTCGAACTTGAAACCGGCGAACTTGAAAATGAGGAACTTGAAACCGACGAACTTCTAACCCACGAACTTGAAACCGACGAACTTGAAACCGACGAACTTCAAAATGACGAACTTCAAAATGACGAACTTCAAAATGACGAACTTCAAAATGACGAAATTGAAACCGACGAACTTGAAAATGACGAACTAGAAAATGACGAACTTGAAACCGACGAACTTGAAAATAACGAATTTGAAAATGACGAACTTGAAAATGAATTTGAAACCGACGAACTTCAAAATGAGGAACTTGAAAATGAACTTGAAACCGACGAACTTGAAAATGACGAACGTGAAACAGACGAACTTGAAACAGACGAACTTGAAACAGGCGAACTTGAAACAGACGAACTTTAAACCGACGAACTTCAAACTGACGAACTTGAAACCGACGAACTTGAAAATGTCGAACTTGAAACCGGCGAACTTGAAAATGAGGAACTTGAAACCGACGAACTTCTAACCCACGAACTTGAAACCGACGAACTTGAAACCGACGAACTTCAAAATGACGAACTTCAAAATGACGAACTTCAAAATGACGAACTTCAAAATGACGAAATTGAAACCGACGAACTTGAAAATGACGAACTAGAAAATGACGAACTTGAAACCGACGAACTTGAAAATAACGAATTTGAAAATGACGAACTTGAAAATGAATTTGAAACCGACGAACTTCAAAATGAGGAACTTGAAAATGAACTTGAAACCGACGAACTTGAAAATGACGAACGTGAAACAGACGAACTTGAAACAGACGAACTTGAAACAGGCGAACTTGAAACAGACGAACTTTAAACCGACGAACTTCAAACTGACGAACTTGAAACCGACGAACTTGAAAATGACGAATTTGAAAATGACGAACTTGAAACCGACGAACTTGAAAATGAGGAACTTGAAACCGACGAACTTCTAACCCACGAACTTGAAACCGACGAACTTCAAAATGACGAACTTCAAAATGACGAACTTCAAAATGACGAAATTGAAACCGACGAACTTGAAAATGACGAACTAGAACATGACGAACTTGAAAATGACGAACGTGAAAATGACATAACGCACTTGAAAATTATGAACTTGAAAATTATGAACTTGAAACCGACGAACTTGAAAATGACGAACTTGAAAATGACGAACTTGAAAATGACGAACTTGAAACAGACGAATTGAAAATGACGAACTTCAAAATGACGAACTTGAAACCGACGAAACCGACAAACTTGAAACCGACGAACTTGAAAATGACGAACTTGAAAATAACGAACTTGAAAATGACGAACTTGAAAATGAATTTGAAACCGACGAACTTGAACCGACGAACTTGAAAATGAGGAACTTGAAACCGACGAACTTGAAACTGACGAACTTGAAACCGACGAACTTGAAACTGACGAACTTGAAACCGACGAACTTGAAAATGAGGAACTTGAAACCGACGAACTTCTAACCCACGAACTTGAAACCGACGAAATTGAAACCGACGAACTTCTAACCCACGAACTTGAAACCGACGAAATTGAAACCGACGAACTTCAAAATGACGAACTTCAAAATGACGAACTTCAAAATGACGAACTTCAAAATGACGAAATTGAAACCGACGAACTTGAAAATGACGAACTAGAAAATGACGAACTTGAAACCGACGAACTTGAAAATAACGAATTTGAAAATGACGAACTTGAAAATGAAGAATTTGAAACCGACGAACTTGAAAATGAGGAACTTGAAACCGACGAACTTCTAACCGAAGAACTTGAAACCGACGAACTTGAAACCGACGAACTTGAAAATGACGAACATGAAAATGACGAACTTGAAAATGAACTTGAAACCGACGAACTTGAAACCGACGAACTTGAAAATGACGAACGTGAAACAGACGAACTTGAAACAGACGAACTTGAAACAGACGAACTTGAAAATGACGAACTTGAAACCGACGAACTTCAAACTGACGAACTTGAAACCGACGAACTTGAAAATGACGAATTTGAAAATGACGAACTTGAAACCGACGAACTTGAAAATGAGGAACTTGAAACCGACGAACTTCTAACCCACGAACTTGAAACCCACGAACTTGAAACCGACGAACTTCAAAATGACGAACTTCAAAATGACGAACTTCAAAATGACGAAATTGAAACCGACGAACTTGAAAATGACGAACTAGAACATGACGAACTTGAAAATGACGAACTTGAAAATGACATAACGAACTTGAAAATTATGAACTTGAAAATTATGAACTTGAAAATTATGAACTTGAAACCGACGAACTTGAAACCGACGAACTTGAAAATGACGAACTTGAAAATGACGAACTTGAAACAGACGAACTTGAAACAGACGAATTGAAAATGACGAACTTCAAAATGACGAACTTGAAACCGACGAAACCGACAAACTTGAAACCGACGAACTTGAAAATGACGAACTTGAAAATAACGAACTTGAAAATGACGAACTTGAAAATGACGAACTTGAAAATGAATTTGAAACCGACGAACTTGAACCGACGAACTTGAAAATGAGGAACTTGAAACCGACGAACTTGAAACTGACGAACTTGAAACCGACGAACTTGAAACTGACGAACTTGAAACCGACGAACTTGAAAATGTCGAACTTGAAACCGGCGAACTTGAAAATGAGGAACTTGAAACCGACGAACTTCTAACCCACGAACTTGAAACCGACGAACTTGAAACCGACGAACTTCAAAATGACGAACTTCAAAATGACGAACTTCAAAATGACGAACTTCAAAATGACGAAATTGAAACCGACGAACTTGAAAATGACGAACTAGAGAATGACGAACTTGAAACCGACGAACTTGAAAATAACGAATTTGAAAATGACGAACTTGAAAATGAATTTGAAACCGACGAACTTCAAAATGAGGAACTTGAAAATGAACTTGAAACCGACGAACTTGAAAATGACGAACGTGAAACAGACGAACTTGAAACAGACGAACTTGAAACAGGCGAACTTGAAACAGACGAACTTTAAACCGACGAACTTCAAACTGACGAACTTGAAACCGACGAACTTGAAAATGACGAATTTGAAAATGACGAACTTGAAACCGACGAACTTGAAAATGAGGAACTTGAAACCGACGAACTTCTAACCCACGAACTTGAAACCGACGAACTTCAAAATGACGAACTTCAAAATGACGAACTTCAAAATGACGAAATTGAAACCGACGAACTTGAAAATGACGAACTAGAAAATGACGAACTTGAAACCGACGAACTTGAAAATAACGAATTTGAAAATGACGAACTTGAAAATGAAGAATTTGAAACCGACGAACTTGAAAATGAGGAACTTGAAACCGACGAACTTCTAACCGAAGAACTTGAAACCGACGAACTTGAAACCGACGAACTTGAAAATGACGAACATGAAAATGACGAACTTGAAAATGAACTTGAAACCGACGAACTTGAAACCGACGAACTTGAAAATGACGAACGTGAAACAGACGAACTTGAAACAGACGAACTTGAAAATGACGAACTTGAAACCGACGAACTTCAAACTGACGAACTTGAAACCGACGAACTTGAAAATGACGAATTTGAAAATGACGAACTTGAAACCGACGAACTTGAAAATGAGGAACTTGAAACCGACGAACTTCTAACCCACGAACTTGAAACCGACGAACTTCAAAATGACTAACTTCAAAATGACGAACTTCAAAATGACGAAATTGAAACCGACGAACTTGAAAATGACGAACTAGAACATGACGAACTTGAAAATGACGAACTTGAAAATGACATAACGAACTTGAAAATTATGAACTTGAAAATTATGAACTTGAAACCGACGAACTTGAAACCGACGAACTTGAAAATGACGAACTTGAAAATGACGAACTTGAAACAGACGAACTTGAAACAGACGAATTGAAAATGACGAACTTCAGAATGACGAACTTGAAATCGACGAAACCGACAAACTTGAAACCGACGAACTTGAAAATGACGAACTTGAAAATAACGAACTTGAAAATGACGAACTTGAAAATGAATTTGAAACCGACGAACTTGAACCGACGAACTTGAAAATGAGGAACTTGAAACCGACGAACTTGAAACTGACGAACTTGAAACCGACGAACTTGAAACTGACGAACTTGAAACCGACGAACTTGAAAATGACGAATTTGAAAATGTCGAACTTGAAACCGACGAACTTGAAAATGAGGAACTTGAAACCGACGAACTTCTAACCCACGAACTTGAAACCGACGAAATTGAAACCGACGAACTTCTAACCCACGAACTTGAAACCGACGAAATTGAAACCGACGAACTTCAAAATGACGAACTTCAAAATGACGAACTTCAAAATGACGAACTTCAAAATGACGAAATTGAAACCGACGAACTTGAAAATGACGAACTAGAAAATGACGAACTTGAAACCGACGAACTTGAAAATAACGAATTTGAAAATGACGAACTTGAAAATGAAGAATTTGAAACCGACGAACTTGAAAATGAGGAACTTGAAACCGACGAACTTCTAACCGAAGAACTTGAAACCGACGAACTTGAAACCGACGAACTTGAAAATGACGAACATGAAAATGACGAACTTGAAACCGACGAACTTGAAACCGACGAACTTGAAAATGACGAACGTGAAACAGACGAACGTGAAACAGACGAACTTGAAACAGACGAACTTGAAACCGACGAACTTCAAAATGAGGAACTTGAAAATGAACTTGAAACCGACGAACTTGAAAATGACGAACGTGAAACAGACGAACTTGAAACAGACGAACTTGAAACAGGCGAACTTGAAACAGACGAACTTTAAACCGACGAACTTCAAACTGACGAACTTGAAACCGACGAACTTGAAAATGACGAATTTGAAAATGACGAACTTGAAACCGACGAACTTGAAAATGAGGAACTTGAAACCGACGAACTTCTAACCCACGAACTTGAAACCGACGAACTTCAAAATGACGAACTTCAAAATGACGAACTTCAAAATGACGAACTTCAAAATGACGAAATTGAAACCGACGAACTTGAAAATGACGAACTAGAAAATGACGAACTTGAAACCGACGAACTTGAAAATAACGAATTTGAAAATGACGAACTT
>JAJOZX010002913.1:520000-558865 GCA_023014485.1 Bathynomus jamesi | reverse complement strand
CGTGCGGACCTAGGTAGGATAGGAGAGTGGTCCGAAAAATGGCAAATGCCGTTTAACTTGGGTAAATGCAAGGTGATGCACATTGGCTAAGCCAATCCCAAGTCGGACTACTCGATGTTGGGGAGTAATATCGAGGTCACTGATTTGGAAAAGGACTTGGGTGTGCTAATTAGCAGCGACCTTAAGTTTACGAAACAGTGCGTAGAGGTGGAAAAGAAAGCCCAGAAGCTGTTGGGTTATATGAGGAGGCAATTTCAGTTTCGAAACAAGGAGATTGTGCTCTCTCTGAACAATTCCCTGGTTCGGCCGCACCTGGAGTATGCTGTGCAGTTCTGGTCGCCCACCCTCAGGAAAGATATTGAGAGGCTGGAGCGAGTCCAGGCGAGGGCCACAAAGTTAATCCCTTCCGTTAGGCATATGAGCTACAATCGACGCTTACGCGCCCTGAATTTGTTTTCGCTGGAAACTCGGAGGCTGCGCGGTCAACTGATTGAGGTTTTCAAGTTCTTACGCGGGTTCAACGATGTCGATTTTAGAAGCATGTTTAGTTTAAATGATAACCCAACTCGCAACAATGGTTGGAAGTTGGATTTGAAACGGTTTAGGACTAGTATGTGTGGGAATTACTTTACGTATAAGATCTGTGACACGTGGAACAGGTTACCTTCAGAAGTTGTGAAGTTCCTCTGTGGATCATTTCAAGAAAAGATTAGACCAAATCTTGCACACTATTTGAGTGTGTAGAAAATTTTCCCTGGCACCCGTTGCCATTGGTACCTCCTCGGTATGGGCCGTAAGGCCTTTTGAAGTACTTCTTTTCCTTGTAACTCCTTGTAACTCTCTCTCTCTCTCTCTCTCTACATATAGCTTCTGAACAAAAGGATCCCCCCGAAAAAAAATAAAAATAATAAATAAATAAATAAATAAATGAAGATCACGGCATACCTACTTGAATGCATAATTTGTATTATGGCATACGAGACAGTACAAATGAATTACAGCAAATGACTAGTAATTTACAGAGACAGGTCATTATTCCGTATTTATTGCGACTTTTTCGGGCACGGATGATGGGTCACATTTCGGAGGCATCGAATTAACCAGGGCTCGTCGTCTCCTGCCGTACGAATTGTTTGTTATTTTGAATGGATAGTATGTTTGTGGTCCTGTCGGTTTGTTAGATGTTTCTACAAATGTTCAGTGAGGTTTAGATCAGGAGTATGTGATGGAAACTTCAGTACTTGGATCCCCTTGAAGTAAGCCTTGTTGAATATTGCAGTACATATGCTTGGGGTTGTTTTCTTACTAGAATACTCCTCCTCCCCCACCCTACTATTTAAACGAACTCATGCATACGGCAGTGCATGCTGAACCAAAATTATGTGTAGCGCATCTTATTCGTATTCCCTTCAATGTTTACGAGATCACCCACTTCACCAGCTGTGCTGAAACCAATCGTACACCCTAATGGGACACGACAACATTTCAGTCTTTGACTGAAAAGTCGCCTCACAAACCTGCAGTACGCCTTTCGCTCATCAAAATTTCAATTTTGGTTTCATTTCATCAATTCACAAAATTCGATTCATCACACCAATTTTGATGTTCTTTCGCAAGCTCCTTTCCTTGCCTCCTTTTTTTGATTTATATCACTCGTATTACAGAGCTTTCTGACAAGACCTTTTCCTTGCAATCCATGCACGTTCTTGAATGGTTGCACATACAGTATTTCTGGAGTTTTCTTGAAGTGATCTGTTGAATATAAGTCTTTGAATAACGCGATCCTATCATGCACGAGTTATTCTCAAGGCCGATTTTGTCTGCTCAGAGTAGCCGAACTGCTATTTTCCTGCGCCGTCGCCTTGTTTATGGGAGAAGGTATTTGGGTTCTTGATTCGTGTAGTAACTCATGCTAATTCGTGGTGCGGGGGTAATATCAGACATTTTCTACATAACCTGGAAAAATATGAGGACCCTATATCAATTGCTGGCCTCGTATATTAATTGAAACACACTATTCCATAAGTGGTACAAAATATTTTTCTCCATTTGACGTACCGAGTTCTTGGGTTTTTTCTTTGCAGAGAAAACTAGACGCCATTTGTGGCATCAGCTCGCAGTGGGACTGGGGTGTAGAGCGGAGAAGAGTTTCGATCATCGAGACGTTGCTTCGCGTTCAACTACTTAGGATTCGTCTTCAGCATATCTTTCTTGTAACCACTTAGTGTGAGCATGTGTCTATGCTGACAGTGTTCATTTCTATATGGAGAGGACCGTATTCCTCCACAGAAGGGGGGGCTGAACTGGAAGTACTGAGGGTACCGGGTAAGATGTCTAACCAGTTCCTAAGTACCAGTAACTTCACTTTTTTCCTCTGTTCAACAGGTCAAGAATGAACTTCTTTTTGATCGGGGATTTGCACGAGTGCGATGCCAGTTCGAGAGAACTTAAAAGACTTCGATTTTATATGGCGTCACCTGTTTGTCGGAGTTGAATAACCTTTATTAATAATAAAATAAATACAGTAGTCTTTTACAATTTACAATTTTTACAATGACATAAATAATTGTGAAGCTTTTTTTTTTTTAATTTGGCCCTTAAGCTTTAGGCTTTACTGGGCTCTTATTAAAAATAAGCAGCTAGCTGTTATAAATTAATAATAATAAATAAATAAATAAGTAAATAAGTATTATTAATAGTTAAAACCTGTATTTCAATATTAAACAATATTAATGGACAATATTAAACATTATTAGTGGACGTTAATCCAAGATTTTGTTAGTATCCCATTATTAATCGGGATTTCAATTTGGTTTTAAACAAATTTACATTCGCAATATTTTTTATATCGGCATGCAAGTCATTCCATAGTTTCAATCCAATAAAAATGGGTAGTTTTTGAGATGAAGACAATCTAAATTGAGGTATAACAAGCTTTGATCTATTTCTGGTCTGATACGAGTGGATTTCTTGATGAGTTACAAAATATCTATTTACCCATTGCAAATTAATGATTTTGCTCTTACACTTGTAAATAAAAATAAAATGTGCCAGTTTGGTTATATCATTGAGCTTTAGTAGGTTTAGCTCTTTAAATAATGCACTAGAGTGATCAAGGAAATCAGCATCAGATAATAACCTTATTGCTCGTTTTTGGATGACAAAGATACCATTTAATGCGTTGTTAGCGGAGCTTCCCCAAAAATGGGTGCAGTATGTTATATAAGGAAGAACAAGAGTATGATAAAGAGTCAATAAAACTTGTTTAGGGACTACATTTCTAAGTTTAAACATTATAGCAACGCTCCTTGAAATCTTTTTCGCGATATAATTTACATGATCACTCCATTGCAAATTCTTATCTAGCATTACACCAAGAAATTTTGTTACAGTACACTCCTTTATGGTGATTTCATTAACATTAAGTTCATCAAGATATACATTTCTTTTATTAGTAAAAATCATGAAATTTGTTTTACTGGTATTTAGGAAGAGTTTATTGGTGGTCAACCATTTCATTACACTGATGAATTCTGAATGAAATATATTCTTAGCTGTATTAACATCTTTGCAAGAAAAGGAGAGAGTTGTATCATCTGCAAACATTATGAAGTTCAGTATATCAGATGAACGTGGGAGGTCATTTATATATAATAAAAATAACAGTGGACCCAGCACTGAGCCCTGTGGCACACCATGTTTGACAAGCGCTTTAGTGGAGCAAACCTTATTTACTGATACAAAATTATATCTATCGGACAAATAACTTTTAAACCAATCACTGATTGCCCCTCTAAAGCCGTAACAATGCAATTTATTAAGTAGAATATTATGGTCTATTACATCAAACGCCTTACTCAAATCCATAAATATTGATATCATTATTTCTTTGTTCTCCTTAGCTATATTTAAATTTTCCATAAGATTTAAAATAGCCATTTCCGTTGTTCTATTATTACGGAAGCCATATTGATTTGGAGATAATAAATTGTAGGATTCTAAATATCGCTGCATTCTACTTTTTACAATTTTTTCGAAAACTTTGCTGAACACAGATAATGAACACACCGGCCTGTAATTTGTTGCTAGTGTAGGGTCACCCCCTTTAAAAAGGGGTGTTATACAACCAGTTTTTAGCATTGATGGGAATATTCCTTTGGAAATACTTTGATTGATAATTTTAGCCAAAGTTACAGATATCTTATTTTTAACAAGTTTCAATATAGGTACAGGAATGTTATGAATGTTATTTTTTGTATTTTTAATTTACCAATAATATTCTGGACCTCAGTAGAGGTAGCAGGAACAAAAGAAAATGTATGTTTGTCGGAGAATCTTCATGGATGGTCAACAACGATCAAAAGTACCCTGAAGAAGCGAAGTAATTTAAATGAGTATGTACATATTATTCATGAGAATTGGCAGAGTATGCCATCACGGCGAAGAACCCAGGATTTACGAACGGAAATGTAATGCCTCTTCGCGGACAGTCGCGGGAAGAAATTCGAAGAAAAATGTAAAAAAAAAAATATTGAAATTTTCAATATTTACTAAAAAATCATAATCTGACTAAACAAATAAAAAGAAGTCGAGTTTGCATATTGCCAACGCTATCTTCTATACAATTCGTGCTTGTAATATACCAACATTTACCCGTAGTTACCTAAATGGACAATCAAACGGTGATCAAATTGAAAGGGAAATAGCAATAAATTTCGAGCTTGCATATGAAAGAGTTCATAAAATCAACGCAAAATTTCGCCTCACGAAACGAACACAAAGAGTTCTCGCTCGCCAGATGAGATTTAATCCATGCACATGGCTTATAGATATCGCAATTTGTCAATTTATTAGGACTAACAAGTTAATTTCATTTGCATAAAGGGGATTATAATGAACACGTTGTCCAGCAAAAAAAATTGCTTATGTAACCGCCAGTGAAAATCGAATTTAATATTGGCCAGGGAGATCATAGACTATGGACTATGGTATTCAGTTTTGCATGAATGGTCGCACTAAGTCTATAAAATGTTTACTCAAGCATTCAAAACTCCTATTTGCAGGAAATGAGGGAGGCCTTCATCTTGTCAAGTACATGATACCGTTCTTACATGATGGAAATTACCTCTCATTGTTTTAATAAGGTGCTTTGCACGACTGTAACACATATTACATCTCCAAAGCCAACAATTAAGCCCTCACAAGAACCCCACTAAAAACGTTTCAGAATAGCTTGACACGTCAACTGCAAAGCCCTTTTATCACATTTATGGCAGCTATAAGGGAAAAATTTAACTCAATTTTTTCAGTGTTAATTACTGAAAAGCTTGGATTCAGCTAAAAGTAAAAAAAGACTGATACATTTATATACCAACTACCAACTAATAAATACCAGTTAAACGAGCAAAATAAAGACTACATTATATTTAATGACTGAGCTAGAGAAAGCGCAACTAACAAGCCAAAATACATTGCTTATGCGAACGGAATAGAGAACGATAGCAAAGAGATAAGAAAGACTCAAAAAGTCCACATACTGTATATACTCGTATATACATATTGTCTCGCTTCTTATATATATATATTTTTGCGAAGAATATTTGAGGAATTCCTATTTTATAGGGAGGAATCTAATTTGAAGAGACGAGTACCACTTCATCTTATGGTTGCTGTGAAGGGATCTGCTAACCTTAAAATGAGGAGCGTGGTGTGTGGATATTTCGTGAATATAGGTTTATTCAAATTACAGAAGTTTTTCAGGCTAACAAAGATCCTAAAACCCACCCTTGGTTAGCCCACTAAACAAGTTGGAAAAGAGAAAAAAGATGGCAAACAAATGATAATAAAGAGAGCTAAATTCTCATATGGCTTACACTTATAACTGTGTAGAGCTTTCGCATAAAAGTAGTAGTTATAAAGTGTAGACAAGGATCTTCTTAGACAAGGTAAACTAGTAAATATTGGTATAGAAATATAATCTTACATCTTGATGTGATCAGTCTTTCCTTGTGAACAGACGTGTTTTATCGAGTGTCCAGTGTTATCAATTGAATAAGTGGTTTTCGTTGAGGTATCTTTAAAAAAAATAGTGTTTGGTGCATTCTTAACTTAATTACTTCGTGTTACTAATCATTCATTAACGAATATATTTCATTTATTGACTTTATTCAGTACTATATTATTTGATTAAACCAAGGCTAGTGCACGTGGATTGCCTTGTTTGTTTTTCAAATCTATCAGAAAACGAGGAGTCATAAGGTTCATTTTCCCTTCCTTCGGGAGATCAGGTAGAATGTGGTCACACACCGTGGGAAAAAAGGAAAAAAGTCGGTAGAATCGCGGACAGATAAGTATCATTAATACTCTTTCTTTTACAGATCTTTCGTCGGTAGCTTAATTATATATTCATTTAGTATAAATTTGTTACAAGAACCTGTTTCTACGTTTCAAGAACATTTTTGCGGGTTTGGGTAGGTGACGGCACAATAAGCACGCGGTAGACGTACGTTGTAATTTATTAATTTCCAAACGCTCGTTTTTTTTGTTTTTTAACTAATTAAAAGCATGGCACCCGTCTTTGTATGTTTATCTACTTATGATTAAAACTGTGTTTGAATACGAGTGTTTATTTAAAAGTTATAGCATGTTTTAATCAGGGTAATCATTTATGGACACCCTATAGATTATTTATTAATTGAATAGCGCACTTGTATATCAAATACTATAAAAAACCATTAAACTAATTACTTGAACACGTTTTCACTTTTGCTTTTACCCGATTTCCCATATGAGCACTAAAAATATATATACACACACACACGAGGGTACTTCAATAAGTATCCGCACTTTTTATTTTAGTGATAAATTGATAATATAGTATATATAATATATACTCGTAATAACGAGCCAAACTGAGATCTATAGGCTTATTTAGGCTAGCAACAGTATAGGCTTATTTAGGCTACTCGTAGCTGTCACATACCGTACTAGTGAGCATGGCTGCGCCGCTTCCAATTTGTACTCTGGAAGAACAGAGATCCGTGGTTCGTGTTTTGCGGGCAGGTGTGAAAGGAGCTGAAATTCACACGCGTTTATGTGCTCAGTATGGGAATAATGCGTTACCACGGCGAAGTGTGTACGAGTGGATTCAAATGTTCAAGGAAAGTCGGACATGTTGACAGATGCTCAGCGCTCAGGAAGACCGTCAACATCAACCAGTGGTGACAAGCAGGAAGAAGCCAGAGCCATGATTTTCGATGACAGAAGACTAACAATAAAAGAAATTGTATCTTCATTAGACATCAGTCAAGGGTCAGCCTATTAGGTAGTTCATGACATTCTTGGCTTTCACATGGTTTGTGCAAGATGGGTGCCCAAACAGTTGACAGAAGAGCACAAGCGTAATCGTATGGACGTCTGCTCTCGTCTTTTGGCGCGGTATCATAATGAAGGTGAAAACTTTTTGGAGCGCATTATCACTGGAGATGAAACCTGGATCCATCACAATGAACCAGAAAGCAAACGACAAAGCATGCAATGGAAGCATCCAACATCTCCCGTTGCAAGGAAGTTCAAAGCGCAGCAGTCAGCAAGTAAAGTTATGCTAACACTGTTTTGGGATACACGAGGCCCTATCCTTGAACATTATCTAGAGCGTGGAACTACAGTAACAAGTGCATCGTATTCTGACATGCTTCGGAATAAGTTAAAGCAAGCAATTCGCATAAAACGGAGAGGGAGATTGTCGGAAGGTGTTATTGTTACACGACAATGCGCGCCCTCATACCGCTGTAGACTAAAAAATGCCTTCAAGAACTTAAATTTGAAGTTCTCGACCATCCAGCTTACAGTCTAGACCTGGCACCTTCAGATTTTTACCTGTTTGGACCACTAAAAGACGCTTTGAGAGGTCAGCGATTCCAAGGCGATGATGACCTGAACGAGGCGGTGCATGACTGGCTACGCACACAGCCAAAAACATTCTTTTGTGATGGCATTAGGAAGCTTGTAGATCGCTGGACTAAGTGTATTGAGAAACAGGGAGACTATGTTGAGAAGTGATGTGTTTATAATCTATCAGATGTGAAAATAAAATTGTGAAAATAAAAAGTGCGGAGACTTATTGAATTACCCTCGTGTGTGTGTGTGTGTGTGTGTGTGTGTGTGTAGATCGACATTCCAGAGAGGAAAAAAATAAGAAACGAATCAATTTTGTTAAAGAAGAAAAGAAATATTGAATGAATAGGTCAGCGTTTATCCTTAAAAATATAATAAAATTGAGTCAGTCAATTTATAAAAATGTGATGAATTCATAAAATTCCATAATACAGTATAATCAATTCAAATACCATCAAATTTCGTGTAAGTGAAGTAGTATTAAAATTGAATATACACGGTAGCCATGCAAGGTCTGAAATAAGTAATACCTCGTATCTATAAAACTAATATACAATATATAGAAAACGTTTACACCCACCAAATTTTTTATATGGGGGTTACACAATCTCGATATGTGCATCAGTTGTAGTTTGACACTCATCCTTATCGGATCTGTACCTCTCTTCAAATGTTTGACACCATGCAATAAAGGATGACGATATTAAATGCAGCAACAACTTGATCACATAAAAATGTTGCATTTTCACTCGTCCCGCACGAACCCCATGGAAAGAAATCTAATGTAACAGCTAGATTCTTAATGTATAAAGACTCGGTGATTTTTCCATCAAATTCAGTAGACTGGGAACCTGACCCCCTTCTTTAAATGCACAAATTTATCCTTTAAATTATTCACTCTATAGACAACCAACTGCTTTCTGCCCCGTTTTTTCTTGCTGCTAATTTTTCTGGTCATTCCATTCATTGCCTTTGATCTGTGATCATGTCCACTTTGGGTAAGCCCTTATTATATATATATATATATATATATATATATATATATATATATATATATATATTTCAACTGCAAAGAACACGCAGTATAAATAACGTAAAGAACGACGGAATGTTCTCCTATACAAGCGTCGTTCTTTACGTTATTTATACTGCGTGTTCTTTGCAGTTGAAATGTGTATATATAGATACGGCATGCGGAGGTGCCCCCCTCGGGGCATTGGTTTCTGCGCGTATGTAGAGGAATTATGACTTCTGATCGAGTGAGGACCATGGTGTAGTGGTTATCATATCTGACCGGCAATCGGAAGATCCCGGGTTCGATTCCCGGGTGGTTACCTCATTTTTTCATTTGTTCGTTCTCTCTTCTCATCTTGCGCGGAATGTTCTCCTGTACAAGCGTCGTTCTTTACGATATATATATATATATATATATATACACACTGCGAAGTGATAAAGGAGCTATAAGAAAAATGACAAGGCGGCAGATATCTGTAATCAAGCGCAAACTGCAAAGCATCCATTGTCCTCAAGTAAAGAGGTTTTTGAGCAGGCTGGCATACATAATGTACCAAGCACATCTCGAAGTGGAATCCTCCAAACAATTGGCGAGACGTGTAAACCTACGATTCAGTCACCATTAACACCCAGGTACAAGAAGCAGCGTGTTGAATGGGCGCGTCAGTGCGTGAAAACAGATTTTAATACTGTATTGTTCACCGATGAATGAAAAGCAACCCTTTAATATAATAAAACAATTAGCAACAGGAGCTCTAGAGGTAGTGATCGAGGATGAGTCTGTTGACAATAATGCCAGCTTGTGACACATGCCAGTGTGAGATGCCAGCAAAAAAAAAAAAAAAAAAAATTAGACTAACACGATCGTAGATGTAGCTCGTAGCGTAAACTAACCCACTTTTTGTTTTACTTTACCTACTTTTTTTTTTCCCCTTCTTATCCTCTCCTTACTTGCATGTCTGTAGTTTGCATGGTATGATAGTGAGTTAAGACTGTGTTTGCATGGTTTGTAAGCGTTCTTATTTTACTTCTTTTCATCTTTCACCCCTTTCCTATTCTCTCCGACTATTTTTCTGACTTGTCGGCAGTGGCCGGCGGATGATGATGGGGAGTCTTTTTTCTCTTTTTCCGAATGAAAGTTAACCCATGAGTGATAGGTGTTGCTACTTAATTAACCCCTTATTCTCTTCTCTTAACCCCTACTCTTTCCTTTCTCTCGGGCTAACCTTAGAGTGGATCTTAGGGTCTTTGTTAGCCTTAGCTTCTGTAGATCTGTAGATCTGTAGACGTAAAGTTGTTGAAAAGGTTCTTTGCTAGATGCCCGAAAGAGCGAGAAGAATTAGAATTGGATAGATTTTCACATTTTTGTCGGATGAAGGAAGTTTTGGCGAGTCGAAGAACAGATTTTGCACGATTCCGGGCAGAAATATAGGCTGAGTGAGAGTCAGGGTTGGATGGCGATGGTACCTTCTGAAAGCCTCCTCTCTGTTGCGGACAGCATTATAACAAGTAAAGTTAAATCAAGGTTTTTTTTTGCATTAGTAGTAGGAATAGAATATGGAATGTACGCCTCCATGCCCGAGAGAATCACCTCTGTGATGCGCACTGCACACTCAGAAGGGCCCCGGAAGCAGTAATCGTTCCATGGGAAATCACAGAAGTACTGCCTCAGGGCCTCCCAATCAGCGGGGCCGAAGTGCTAAAGGCGCCTCCTCTTGGGAGGATCCAAAGGCCGAATTGCAGCGATAGGACACGAAACAGATATAAGATTGTGATCGGAGGAGCCCAACGGAGACAAAGGTTTCAGAGAGTAAGAAGAAAGATGAGCGGTAAGAAATAAATCCAGAATGTTGTGCCTATCTCCAAGGCGATCGGGGATACGAGTAGGGTGCTGTGCAATCTGCTCTAGGTCATTTAGGATAGAAAAGTTATAAGCTAGTTCACCAGGATGTTCGTGAAATGAGAGGAAAGCCAAAGGTGGTGGTGAACATTGACATCCCCTAAAATGGAGATTTCAGCAAAGGGAGAGCGGGAAAGAATGTCTTCCACTTTGGAAGTGAGGTATTCAAAGAATTTTGGAGAGTCAGTAGAATTAGAAGAAAGGTAAACAACGCAGATGTACTGTATTTAGTTTGAGATTGGCATGTAAGCCGTAGCCAGAGGGTATAGAATTCGGAAAATTCGAGAACAAGTTAGGTCATTGCGTACATATACGCAACATCCACCTTTGGAGTGAAATTAAGTATAAAGTACGAGGGTACAGAAAAGGGGTTGCTGTCAGTCGTCCCAGACATCTGAGTTTCAGTGAGGAAAAGAAGATGAGGTTTAGAGAAAGTGAGGTGGTGTTCAACAGATTGAAAATTTGAGAAAAGGCCACGAACGTTGCAGAACACACACACACACACACACACACATATATATATATATATATATATATATATATATATATATATTTTTTTAGTTCAGGAAGAACCGATTCGCCTCTATTTAAAGGGCATATCTCAGCGGAAAAACAAAGAAAAAGTGAGAGGAAAGACAGAGGAAAAAGAAAGGGTGGAGGGGACAGTCGAAGTGGAAAAAGACCAAGGATGACAAGGACTGCAGGGTCGAGCCCCATCATCCTTGGGTGCTAGGGCCGGGAGGGCGCACGTGAAACCTCCAGGAACAAGCACGTACAAACGAGCACAAAGAGCACTCAAGAGCACGAGCTTAGAACCCCCTTGCGGGGATATATATATATATATATATATATATATATATATATATATATATATATATATATAATTTAGTGTGGACCAAAAAAATGAAGGTTTAAAAATCTTTGTTCCACATGAGTAATGTTATTCCTTTTGCTTACCTTAATCAAATTACAAAATTTGAAACCTCTACGTCAAGTTTTAGGGGTCCCGAGAAAATTGCACTTTTCCTTTTAATGCTGAAAAAATTAGTTTTTCCTCATTTTCATAAGTTCTGCTTTATTTTTTGTTGGAAATTCTTTACGATTCTTGAAAACTGTTTTGAGCAGGTATTGTTTGTCCTCTTCTTTAGTTGTCACTGCTTGATTAAATTTTTCAATCAATGCAACACCCCGCTCAGCTGTGTCATTTGTCACTCTAAGGGCACGAACTCTAGCACAGCCTCTTTGGTACTCAGGATCTATTCCCCATGTTGATGCAGAATTTTCAGTGAAGAGAGAATTGAGATGTAGAGCATCAAAAAGAGATTTAGTCCTTGAAGTAACAAAATCAGAAATCCTTTTTTCTTTAAAAGAAGCTAGGGTTACCTTTGCTTCTAAACGTTTCAGTCCCTTATTTCTTGGAGGCATTTTGATATTATTTCGCATTTGCTCCTTTTCTTCAAGGGATATGCTTTTGTCAAAGAAGCTTAATCCAACAAGTGTTCCTGAGAGGTACCACAGATGTCGTTTAATGGCATTTTGGGCTTGCTTGATAACACTTGATATCAAAGAATTTTCCTCCATTATTGCAAGATCTTGCAAAAATTTAAGATCAACATTTGGGGCTTCCTCTGGTTGAGAAGCTTTTGCGTATACCAATGCAACAAATAAACAAATTTCTGTTATTGCATCAAGTTCTTTTTTAGTCATCTTAAATTGATTTTGGAGAAGAAAAAGCTTAAATGCATAAATTCCTTTTGCCATCCATCTTGCATGATGGTACGCTCCAGGTCTCTTCAAGGGAGTATTAGAAATGCTTTCTTCTCCAAAAAACAAGAGAACAAGTTGAAAAAATTCTTTATAATCATCTCTTGGCTGTTTAGAGTTGAGTGCCTCCTTCATGATTAAGACTGTTTGATTTTTTAAATCTTGAACTCTTTCAATTATTCTGCAGCTTTGGGAATCAACAGCAGTTGTGATTTGAGAATGATCCATAAAATCCCATTGAGTTTTGAATCTTTTGAAGATTGGAATATCAGGTTCAGAGGAATGGCCCATAGAAGTCCGGAAGACTTGAGATAGGACAATCTCATAAATATGGTGTCTGCAGGCTAAATAAAAGCTCTTTTCCAAGTTCTTGTTCAATTTTAGTGCAAGCTCCAGCATGGATTCCGGTATTGGATGCTGTTGTGTCAAATGACAGCCCAATAATTCTCTGGGTCATATCATGTTCTTGCAGGAGAGAAATGCAAACACGAGCCATCTCCGTACCCGTGCCAGCAGTGACTTTAGGAATTCCCAGCAATTTCTCTTCACCATTCCCACTGACTAACACTGCAATCCTTTCCGTTCTTCCTTCGCCTGCAAGAAAAAGTTAAATATATATTTATATATATATATATATTTATTTTTAATATTTTATTTTATATATATTATATATTTATATTTATATTTTATTTAATATATTTATATATATTATAATTTATATATATATAATATATAATTTTAAATTAAACTTGAGTTATTTTAAATTAAACTTGATTTATTTTAAATTAAACGACTTATTTTAAATTAAACTTGATTTATTTTAAATTAAACTGACTTATTTTAAATTAAACTTGACTTATTTTAAATTAAACTATTTATTTTAATTTGAACTTGAGTTATTTTAATTTGAAGGTAAAATGGTGTAGATTGTGAAAACTAGCTTCAGACAGTGAAATGTAAACTAATTAAATAGAAATTTAGCTATCAAAATGTTTAATTAAAACCAACCAGATAATAACACATTGCCTAGGTGTGAAAACCAGACCCACAACTAAGTTTTTCACCTGAGAGATAAAATATAAATATGCTAAATTAATCAGACAAAAAAACTAACCTGATATCTCTGGGAGCATTTTTCCATCCCAATGAAGAACTAAAGGCTCTCCAGGACAAAATGCTTGCTCTTGATATTCTGTTGCTATTTCTTTGCGTAACTTTTGACGAGTTCGAAGCATAGTAGATTTTGACACTGTAATGTTTTCCAAATTATGGCCCAAAGACTGAGCAACAACAGCATAAGACATAGCTGCATCTCGATTGGAAAGATTCATTCTATCATAGGCTGCTACAACATTTTTGTCAATAGGCTTTGACTTTTTAGGAGCCAACATTTTCTTTTTAAATTGCTCTTCAGAGGGACCTTGAAAATTCATTTCAAGGTTGTCGTCATTAGTTGATGGTGATGATGATGATGACGATGTGAAATCATCTCTATTGGCAGGCAAGAATGATCTTTTAGATCGCTTCTGCTCTTTGAGGGCTCTTTCACACTCTAATTCTTCACGATGAAGCCTTCTTTTCTCTCTTTTTGCAAGAATTTGGTCTACTGTACCCATGCTACTTTGTGTAGGATCTTCTTGCTGGCTTAAGTAGAAAAGCTTGTCTTCTTCATTTGACATCATCAAAAGGGCATTAGAGTGACCAATATCAAGAATTTCAGCCTTAATTTCATCTTTAAACATAGCTTCTTCAATACGGCATTTTTCCTCGGGCCTTTTTCTGTTTTTCATCAATTTATCATAACAGCTTATTAAAGAGTCAATCTTTCGGATGGCACTGTCTCTACACATTGTGGGAATCCTGGCTTTCTCCCAGTAGGTCATCACTTCATCTAAGCAAAGATTAATGGATCTTCTTCGTCCCAATTTTTCCTCTTTTTGATGGAAGAAATATTTTTGCAAAACTTGCAGTTTTGTAGGTAAGCGGCAACAAAGTATATCTTTATATAAATGGCCAATGAGCCAAACTTTAGTTTTAGAACGAGTAGCCATTTTTAGTTTAAAAAATTAAATTTCTGAAATAGTAAAATAAACCAGTTAAATTAGGAGCTAAAAAGGATAACTAAAAGGTTCAAGCCAATTAGGCAAAGCCTTTAATTTAGAGTTGACCAATTAAGGATAATATATTTTATCCAAAATTTTTGTTTTCCTTATTAATAATTTTCTCTGAAATAATGATCTAAGATTGTTTTTGTACTCTATTAACACCAAAAATTTCTTAAATAAGAAGAAATTTTTTCATAAGTTGCAACTCAAGAGTCGAGTTGATCATTGATGTTCTAAGCGCGCCTATTCATTGGAAAATTTTTATAAGTCATTAAATCTCGGGACCCCTAAATATTCTCATATTTGACCAACATTTTGCTGACATGTCTATCTGGTCCAAAGGAACAAGGGCATTAATGTGGAACAAGGATTTCTTCAACTTTATAATTTACCCCCCATTTTGGTCCACACAATATATATATATATATATATATATATATATATATATATATATATATATATACACACGGGTGTTTGTCTTCTAACTGTGTTTGTATTGCCATTTTACTTTATATCCTTGTTTTTAACTTTTATTTTCTCATTCGTCTTTTCATTGATGATGACCCTCACTCGGGGTCGAAACGTTTGTAATAAATGTTTGGAGCCATCATGTTGGTCTTTTTTATTTTATATATATGTATATACAGTATATATATTAAAAACACAATTACTCTGCCAAAAAATCCTATTTAAAAAAGTTTAGAAGTTTGCTCGAGTTTGCTTTGAATTAGTCTGACGAGCGGGACAAGCCTCCCAGAAAAGCCTCGCTTTACAAATTTTTAGCTTTGTGGGTTTTATCAGAATATATATATATATATATATATATATATATATATATATATATATGAAAAACTTTAATAAGCTCTCTCGATCTGGCAGCAAGAAAAGATTTCACAGAATTTCACATTTTTGTTCATTAACAATAAATTCAATCTTGGAGAAAAGGAGATATCTATCTGAGATTGAAATTCCGAAAAAAAGGGGAAAAAAAGATGGCAATAACAGTGATTATATATATATATATATATATATATATATATATATATATATGTGTGTGTGTGTGTGGTAACCAGGCAGGGCCGGATTAACCATTAAGCAAAATAAGCCCGTGCTTAGGGCATCAAGGGAAGGGGGGCACTACAGAAATTTTCCATTGTCGGATTTACCATGGATTTATTATACTATTATAATCGCGGCTTATAGCCTATAAGCTGTTGAAAACTGAATTATATATTTCATATATAGTAAGAACAACTATGCAACAAGGCAGGCTGGATGCCTTATCTCTACTAAGTATAGAAGCAGATGTGTTACGTAAGATTAGTTTTGAGGATCTGATCAAAGACTTTGCAATTAAAAAAAGTGGGAGAAAACTTTTCAAATATAAATGAAGTGGAAGTATACAAAAATAAACATTATTTTCCATCTCACTGTAAGTTTTGTTTCATTTCAAAAAATAAAATTTTATTTTATGGTTTATTTTTGTTTATATTTTGAATTACATATATATGGGGCACCAAAATCTTTTAAGTGCTTAGGGCCTCTAAAGGTCTTAATCCGGCCCTGTAACCAGGTTATAGGCAACACTTTTGCAGGCTCCTAATTTGTAATTAGATTTAGTTATCAATGGTTAAGTAGGCAAACAAAATAATTATTAATGTAATTAATTAGCATTAGGGTCACGAATGATGTTTTAACCCAAAAAAGAGGGGAAAAAGCTGGACTTGTTTTTTCTTTTGATTAACAAAACAAACAAATGTTCACAGTAAATATAACAATTGCAGTGACTAATAAATACAGTACTTTATACCAAAGGCATCGAATATAAAACGGGTTAAAATGATTTGTTATGTTATGAATTAATGGTTTACATGAACACACAATGTCTGAAACAACACCAGATTGTAATATACAATTTGTTGTTGTTTCACGTAAATTGTACAATAATGCAATAATGATTGTTAGCTCGACAAATGACACACGATAAGAGTTCTTGTACGGCTTAAGAAAATGAATTGTTTACTGGTAAGAGAAGGAGTTCTTTATAACGGGCTTTAGGAGTAGCTGAGCAAGGCCGTATACACGCTCTTAGGCCAGTAAAGAGGGTCTACCTTGACTGAATTACTATAAGCAAAGGACGGAATGAGAGAGCCTACGCACAGCAATTGTGAAGATAAGTCACTGAATTAGAAAGGCTAAAGGCGAATATGGGCCTATTCACAAGAGCATTTTCACTAAGTTAAAGTAGGCGCAGGTGAGCTCCAAAGAACGACTGACGGTAAACCGTCTTTGTAATAGTCGAATAAATGTATATGTAGGCCTATACCCGAGAGATGCTTTCAGTCCGTATTTGCTGGCAGACTGACTTCGAAATTTAACTGTATCATGAAGTTCCTTGTGGTATCGTGGTAATATTAACTGGAGGTTGACCTCAGGGTCAAGCTTCAGTGAAAATGCTTCGAAGTCGGACAAAGGCAACTTTGGTTAAACCTGAAGCGGGTGCTTAAAAAGCCTTCCTCGGGACAGCTTTCTGCTGATAATGAGAATATCTTTGAAAGCTAGAGGTGCCTTGTGATACACATTAGACATCTTGGGCTATTGAGAATCTTCGATACGAACTTAAAAGAAGTATTAAAATCGTAAGCCAAACGGGGAAATCTTTATGCACGCCCATACATTTTCGATAATTATTCAAATTGTCCGAAATGGAAATTTTCCCCTCAGATATAAAAAAGGGAAGTTTTTAATTCCTAAAAAGGCGTATTAGAACGTTCCATATCATAAGAGAAATTTTTCAGTTTTCTTTTTTGGATACAATAAAAGCAACTTTCTTTAATTGTTTCAGCTCTCTCTCTCTCTCTCTCTCTATATATATATATATATATATATATATATATATATATATATATATATATATATATATATATATATATAGAACAAACAAAGAAACAGAGAGAGAAACAAACAAGAACAGCCAAAGGAATTTTTTTCAATGCCATTCTCAAACATCTTGGAATCATCAAGAATCGAAGAACACGCGTGGTTTTGTCAAGGACAGAGAAACAGGACGCTTGTTGGGCCGGCGGTATTGGCGTCTCAAAAAGGCCGCGAAACTTAGCGTCTTAAGAGGTTATAAAAGGCTGAGTCCATTGATACACCCTCTCACTTTATAATTTTGCAACCTCCCTTCGGGGAGACAAAAAAAAAAAAAAATGGTGTCAATAATCCAGCAGGGTTGAAACACCTTAAACAGAAAAAAAAACACTCCTCTCTCCGCAGTCCTCACTTCTCGCTTGCAATTTTCTCGTCTTGGTCGTCACGGCTCACTCTCAGCATCCTTCGTCAGCAGCACCACACGTCATGCCACCCGCTCTCCGGCCTTCGCCGGAGAGCGGCCTGCTGTTCCTTCAAGGTTTTGGTCGGGCCTACACGAAGTCTATAATCAAGTAAGGCTCTCTACCAACTCTCATTCCGCTCGTACTTCCCCCTCGAACGTCTACACTCTCTACGCAGTGCCATCATCGACTTTAGCCGGTACCAGACCAAGTCACACTTCAACCGTATACTGGGCAAGAACGAAGTAATACTTGAAGTACGCTACAATTCCTGCCAGTTGCATTCCAAGTCACACATCAACCGTTATGCCAGAACGAAGCAACACTTGAAGTACGGTATGCTACAATTCCTGCCGCTGCACTCCAAGTCACACTTCAACCGTTATATTAGAACGAAGCAACACTTGAAGTGCGCTACAGTTCCTTCCTGCAAGAGTGAAAATCACAGCTGTGGGCGTCTAGTTGGCCTCTTTACTACAACCCCTACCGGTTCTCAGCACATCAACCTCATCTAGGCCTACAGTCTACAAGGTCAACCTTCAAGTATCTCTTCATCTCCAGAGGTATTCGGCATTTCGGACCTACATTCTACAAGGTCAACCTTCAAGTATCTCTTCCATCTCCAGAGGTATTTCAACATTGTCGGTAAGCTCTCTGTGCCTCGCTCTTAAGCAATTCTCGTGAAGCCTACACAGTGTAATCGCAGAACCACGTTTTAGGCTATACCAAAAGGTGTTTTCAATACCGTTCAAACTAACTTTCTCGTTAGAATTGCAGTAGGCCTATTCCAAACGTCTTTCCAATACCGTAATTGTGTATCACCCTGTTATTGTGTTCTTTCATGTAATTCATTTTATTTGCATCCATTTGTTTATGTGATCCTTTTAAGCATTTCATTCTAGACGGCCTAATCTATTCAGTGTACCAAACGTACGTGCATAATTTCTGTTATCAATAGGCTTCATATTTCATGTTGTGTTCCATTGTGCATACCATTAGCCTATCATAAATGAGTGTATTACTTAACAATTAATCTGGATAACCATTTCCTTATTTGCTAATCCTGTCATCTTTAGCATAATATAAATGCCATTCTATAATTGTTAATTATCGTACATACCTTCGAAATGTTAATCGCGGTGAACAAATAACTGATTTATTTTCTTAATTAACACAAAACCACAAGGTAATTTTTCTAACCTTATTAATATTATTTGTTTTGGTGTAATCTAAGCTGGTGACCTCGAATTATCGTATCATTCCAGAAAGTAATTATAGTAAGCCTACTTCATTGCCACATTAAACCGGTGATACTGGATTACAGTGGTTCCCAAACTTTACTAATTGTTGGAACCCTTACAGACTTGTTTTTATTTCGCGGAACCCGAACTCTATATTAGACTCAGAGCTGTAAAATATTTATTGAGCAACAAAACTTACAGAGTTTAGTGATGAACACAATACAAATTTTTACACTGAAAACACTTAAATATAAAGCCTATCAGAAATTAACTTGACAGTGCACCACGCCAACGGCTATAGTTATACTGATTGGTTCACAATTAATTACGAAACGAGTGCACATCAAATCAACTGGCAACTTAGAAAATTTTAATTTTAGCGAAAACATATTGCTCAAAATTAATTACAGTTAAATTCTGACGAGTAATATATATATATATATATAATATATATATATATATTAAAATTTGTCATAAATATTCACAAATTTTAAAAACTATGACAGAATTTATATTTATTTTAAAACAGTACTAATAGAACCAGTCTTTTATAAAATCGTTAAAATTAAAATCTGCCAAATTACACTTTTGCAGTAGCCGAGTAGCGAAAATTTATTTACATATACTTAGCAGATTTTAATTTTAGCGAAAAATATTCAGTGATCCCAAATCCACTATGGTGCCATTTCAAGTCGGAATAAGAATATAAAATATTATTTAACAAAAAGCCACAAGGTAAAATTATGTATAAATATTAGGACCTTAATTAGACCTTAATATTAAGACCTGATTAGCCTGATTAAAAACGTGTCACGGAACCCTTGTTAAGCCTCCGTGGAACCCAAGTCCGCGGAACACAGTTTGGGAACCACTGCCGTAGGACATTATAAATTGTTGACCCCAGCCTTGTCATTAACAATCAATCATTATCAATCAATTAATCATTATCACCTCAATCGGCTAATACTTGGCCTAATATATATATATATATATATATTTTTTTTCTCTTTTTTTTTCCGTGGTTTTAAGAAGGTATTTCTCATGATGCACAAGAGCTAAAATAACAATATATTTTACAGTAAAGCACAATACCATACGTTTTATGCAAGTTTATTATGCAGTAAACCTCTGTGTTGATGGCTGCTGTAGTCATCTGTTTCAGCATTCCAAATTCTCCATCATTTCGGAATAAACAAGGTCTTTCACGTATCCCTTAAGGCATTGATTCCCGACCTGTGGTGCGCGTACCACCAATGGTACGCGGAGTTCTTTCAGGTGGTACGCAAGAAAGTTATAAATACGCAGTTTACTAAATGATAATGATTTACATGATTATGTTTACGAAAATAGTATTAGTTGTAAATAAATAACCTACAATTGCGGGTTTGCATGTTATCTAATTTGCCGTCAAGGTAGATTTCAAATTAGCTAACGGTAACGCGCAAGGCCAAAATCAAGAGTTTGATGCAGTACATAAGTCAATGAATATCATTAGAATAAATTTAACTTTTTTAGATTAGGCTGAAAAGTCAAGATTGAACACCACAGTTCTCTCTCTACGGTTTTGATTTGGTGGTGCGTACACATTCCTTCCTTCTTTAATGGTGGTACTTAGAAAAGCATGATCGGAATAAGTGGTACGTCGACCTAAAAGGGGTTAAGAAACCCTGCCTTTAGGAAAAATCGAGTGTATCAAATCCGATGATTACAAAGGAATACAAAGGACACCAAACAGCAATAGACCGGCTGGTCCCTACGAGGTCGCTGTTGAAGAAGGAAGGTTAAAAGATGTAAGAAAATTTAAAGCCAAGCCAAAGTTTTAAAGCAACGCAAAATAAAGAGGTTGAAAGGAAGGAAAGAAATTTAAAGAGAAAATAAAAAGAGGAGGCCAAGTGATTGGGCCGATCCGATAGTCACGAAACTTTTGTAATGTGGATAAGAAAGTCAATGATTGCGCTCGAGTGTTAGGTGACAAACATCTGTTGGCTAAACTTTCTGCCGGTGACATGGTCGCTATTAATGCCGTCTATCATCGTGCGTGCCTGAATCGGCTCTACAGGAAAGCGGCAACGGTCGGATGTGACACGACTGACAGTCATGCGACTCGGGTGATCCGAGCACATGTTCTCAACGAGTTACTTGACTTTATTGAAGATAATCGTGTTTCAGGGACGTCACTGGCAATGGCTGACTTGACGGCCTTCTATGACAAGCGCCTCGCCGCTCTCAGTTTTCCCTACATCAAATGCAATACAACACGCCTTCGAGAGGATATTGAGCGCATGATTCCTGACATCAAGGCGATACCACTGAATCGTTGCTGGTCTCTTGTTTTCAACGACGACCTAAGCAAAGCCGTAGTTGATATGGAAAACAATACATCAACTGAAGTCTCCATCCTCCACAAAGCAGCCAAAATCCTCCGGCGAGATTATCTCCACATTAAGCAGGCTTTCACAGGCTCCTTCTCAACCTCATGTGAAGCTGAATCCATCCCGCCCACGTTGAGATCATTCTTGCATATGCTTCTTGATGGACCAGGTATCGATGAGCCGGCTTCTGATTCTGAGAAGTCCAAGGTTGCAACATCCATCGGGCAGCAGATCATCTTGAACTCCGTTGGACGCAAATCCAAGAAACCTGGGAGTGTTCCTCGTCACATCAAGGAGAGGGAAACACCAGCATCGCTGTATCTGTCTATGAAACTACATCTTCAAACTGACCGTGAATCTCTAATCGATGCTATGCATCAACGAGGACTGTGCGTCTCGTACGACCGTTTGAGAGTGTTGAGCACAGACATCGCGAATTCAGTCATCGGTCACTGGGAGCAGGTTAGTGTGGTAGTGCCACCTCAGACTGTCAAGGGCGTGTTCACCACAGGCGGTTTTGACATCCACCACAACCCTTCCTCTACGACGGCAAAATCAGCCCTCCATGGAACATGCATCAGCATTCAGCAGCACTTCTCTTCAGACAGCCAACAAGTCAAGAATCTCGCCAACATCCTCAATCCAGCTGAGATGGGGAAGAAGGCTGTGAGGTCCTTGCCAGCTATCTACACTACCATGGATCCGGATGTCTCGCTGCCAAAGATGAGGTGCTGCACGTTCCTGCCCTGAAAACCAACAGTCATCCTCTTCCGGCTTCGCGCTCTCTCACCAGCATCATTGAAGAAGGCTACGGGTGGTTGGGGCGAGTCAGAAGCCTTCTATCCAAAACAGACCCTCGAAGCAGCCGGTGAATGGATCTCATGGGCCGCGTACTATGCCAGCATCACAGAGCATCCTACTATTCCCCAGCCAAGTCATACATGCTGCCTCTGTTCACCGAATCTCCGAACAGCCCTACCATGGTTTGGCATGGTGATTGAGTCATCCGCCAGGCGATCAGCTACATCAATCCTGGTCAGACACCAGTCATGGTAGCCGATCAACCCCTCTTCACGCTGGCAAGAAACTACTGGAAGTACCCCCAGACAGAGTATGGCGAGGACTCCTATCTGGTGTTGTTGGGGACGATGCATACTGAGATGCTGTGGAGTGTGTCTGGTGACTGATTGGACGGTAGGGTGAACTACAGCAATCACCAACACGGTATCTCGAATCAGCGGCAAAGCTCAGTCCTTCATGGCGTCCATCACATCTGCAGAATCGGTACAATGCATCAGATGTCGGTAGCTGCTCTCTACGTGCTTATAAAGAAGGCTTATGATAAGTATGTGGAGAAGGCGACGAATGCTGATGATTATGATGGTGTCTCTGCTGATGCCGAGTCGAATGACCTCATCGCTCTGCCCTTTGACGAATGGCTGAAGCAGCTGTGTGCCTCGCAGCCCCAAGCAGATTACTGGTTCATGTCATGGAGCTGGATCTTCTCATTCTCCAGGTAAGACAGGTTCTTCATGTCATGTTTTGTCTCACTCGCTAACGTACTACCCTTAAGCAACGCATGCAAGGCTCATTCATGTTTTGCCTCATTCTCATTGTTAGCTGAAGACTATGATACATTCCTCCACAAAATCCGAGTGTTTCATATAGGTCTATTCATGTGTTTTTCAGTTTGTCAAGTCGTGTCGCACAGCTGACTTCTCGCTCTATATGGAGACTCTTGATTCTCTGATGCCGTGGGTCTTCGCGCTGGATTATACCCACTATGCTCGAAACCTGCCCATTCATCTCCGTGACATGGTAACACTGGAAGAACGCCATCCCGCGTTGTATGTGGAGTTCCAGCGTGGTCACTTCATGGGACAGAAGTCCAAGCGAGCATTCTCGAAGATCCCGCATGACCAGATGCACGAGCAACTCATCGATTGGTTCAAGAATGTGGCTGGCGTCATCGAGAACCTGGTTGACCCACGCACAGTTCGCCGCGAGCAGGTCGTTCGCCCTGAGATGGCTCGCCTAGTCAGGGAATTTGAGGACACGGAGTCAGATGAACGGAGGCACCATGAACAGTACCCCAAGTTCCAAGCCGACTACAAGGTAACTTTCTAATAAATTGCAAATTGAGAGATACCCTCATCATTTTTAGTGGTATGAATATGTATGATTCGGCAATGCCTATATATGTTTCTTTTTTCCAGTCTGATGTGCTGGCGCTGGTGGATGCCTTTGAGGAGCTGGCAAACCCTTCATGGAGGACAGTGGCGAGCTGCTCGACCTGGACGAGTCAATCATCATGCCTCCAGACGTGGTAGACAATGTGAGGAAGGTGAAGGACATCGGATTGCAGAGATTGCAGCGCATTCTGGTCGCAACATCAACGAATCGGTGTTCTCCCATGAGACCTCTGCCCATCCTCCCTCTCTTACTCGGAAGGGACACATGCACCATGGAACCAAGAGCGAGATCCTGGACTGCATTGTCCCAGCGGATCTCGACAATCGCAGACCGGTGACGACCACAGCTGTGCTGGATGGTGCTGTGCTCGTTCAAATGCTTCGTCCTGGAAGTGCCGTGACCATCGGAGACTATTTCACAGACGTGTTTCTGCCATACATCCTCTCCTGGTTTGAAAGAAACGACCTGGTTGACATTGTCTGGGATGTCTACTCCAAGACGAGCCTGAAGTCAGGAACTCGGGAGCAAAGAGGCAGCGGAGGGCGGAGGCGGGTTACTCTCTCGACCAAAGTTCCTGGCAATTGGGCTGCCTTCCTACGTGTGGTCCTGACAAGCAGTTGTTCGTGGAGCTGGCCAACAGCTTGAAGCTCATGACGCTTCCACAGGTTAGCTGATTGTTGCGAGCTACTGACATAGAAATTAATATTTCTTAAAATATTCCTGTCTCTAGTATATGCTGAGGAAGTCAATTACATTGACTTCCTCAGCATATCCTCAATTACATTGACTTCTTCATTTCAGGGCAAGCAGCTCTTCACCACCATTCTCAGTGATTGTGCGAGTTCACCGGCTGACGCTGTTGTTGGTGCAGTTGCCCCCTGCACACACGAGGAAGCCGACACGCGGATGTTTCTGCGTGTGGCTGCAGCTACCTACGCCGGTCATCGTCGAGTGATCGTCCGCACCAGCGACAGCGATGTTGTAGTGCTGGACGTCTCCACTTTTGTGGCCCTCGGACAGAGGAATGATGAACTCTGGATTGCATTCGGATCGCGGCGTCACTTCAGGTACAGTCATTTTATTGAGGTGTCTTTAATCCAGGTGTCTGCAGTGTACCGATAGCTTTTAGATCATGAGGCCATTGTCTAACTTATCTCTACATTCCTTGCCAGATACATTCCAGGGCATATCATCGCCCGCGGACTTGGACCATCCAAGGCAATGGCACTGCTGGCGTTTCATGCGTTAACAGGATGCGACACGACCTCAGCGTTCTATGGCAAAGGCAAGAAGACGGCCTGGTTAGTGTGGCAGTCCCTCCCTGAACTCACCTTACCTTTCGAGCTGCTCTCCTACCCTAACCCCACCTTGGAGATGATCAAGACTCACACACCCACGCTCCAGAGATTCGTCATGCAGCTCTATGGTGTCTCTGAGGAGGGCATCACCACGGTGGATGCTGCTAGACTCTCCCTCTTCCTCCACAAAGGACGCGATTTCGAGCACATGCCTCCAAGCAGCGACGCTCTGCATCAGCACCTCCTCAGAATAGCCTATCAGGTAAGACAGCATTGCATGGATGGGGACATCACGAGATTACTGCATGCAGTTGTATTTCTAGAAGTGTTATTTCAACTAATCAGTTATTTCTCTTGTGACTTCAGAGTGGACATGTGTCGGGGTAATACGCTCATCAAAGCTCCAGCTCCAGTCTCTCCAACGGAATGGGGATGGCAGCAAGAATCCCCCGACTCTGCGCCAACTCCAGTCTACAGCACAACTCCCACCATTTCGCGGGACATACCAGAGCTTGTCATTTGCCAGTGTAAGACAGACTGTAAGGCTCCTTGTAAGTGCTACGTGCAGGGGCAGCCCTGCATGTATCTCTGTAGATGTAAAGGTTCGTGCTCCCACACTGGTAAGATGAGTGAGGTACAGATAGATGAGGAATCAGGTTAGTGCTGAACGAAGGAATGTCATGGATGTGCTTACATTGTCGCAACATTGGGTGATGATATATGTGAGTCGGCTAGTTATTGGTGGAGTATACTATGTATCAATTATACTATTTAGATACCACAGAACTTGTAAAATTATCATTCAATTTGCAATTCTTGCTTCCATGCCTCTAAATTGTTTTCATAAATTTTATCAAAATGTCAACTTTGTGTATCATTTCCCGGATTTGACTTTTAAATGCATTTCAAATGTAAAATTGATGGCAGACATGAGTTCAGCGACCTCAAATTAGCTGGAAAACATGGTTCATAATAGTTTCCATGACAAACGGTTCCTTGGCTCTGAGTCGGCCATGTTTTCCAATATGGCCGACGGCAGCCATCTTGGATTTAAGATACAACTTGTGTCTTTGGATACATTTTTTTCTATGGCCCTAAGGAACTTCCATACCAAAGGAGACCTTTGCATCATGATTTGAAGTGAAAAGTCACTTAGCATGTCTACTATAAAGGTCTAGGTAAAATATGATAACTGAATTAAATACGGCTACCCAAAACACGTATTGAGCTTTTCCTTATTCGGTCGACATGACATTTACCGTTGCGTAAGTGTCATGTGTCCGAGTCTTACTATCGCGCATGCGCGTCAGAGTTAAAACGTATGCACGTGAGTTATTAGAACTTAAAGTATTGTACTTTCTTTTCAAACACACCACATTATTTTATCTCTCCTACATCTTCTTCTTCCGCAGCTTATTATCCCATCTTTACACGGGGTCGCTGTTTTTGGTTCGTCTTCCCTCTCCTCCTCCAAGTCCTTCTCCCTGATGTCCGCCACCACACAGTCCCTCCATCTCGTCTTCGGTCTTCCTCTTCTTCTCCGTCCCGGCAACTCCATCTCCAGCACTCTGCGCCCCACATACTCCTCCTCTCTTCTCCTGACGTGTCCATACCACCTCAGCCTGGCCTCCTGCACCTTCTTAGATGCTTCCGCCACCTTCACTGTTCCTCTTATATGCTCATTTCTGACCCTATCCCTCCTCGTCACTCCACACATCCATCTCAACATCTTCATTTCAGCCACATCGATTTTTCTTTCATTGCTCTTCTTCATTGGCACAGTCTCCATTCCATACAACATTGCCGGCCTCACCACTGTTTTGAATACCTTTCCCTTCAGTTTCACTGGGACCCTCTTATCACAGAGCACCCCTGATACGTCTCTCCAGTTCTTCCACCCCGACTGTATTTTACAGTTTATCTCTCTCTCTGCTCCCCCCTCTGCATCCACTGTTGACCCCAAGTATTTAAAATACTCCACCGTCTTAACACGCTCTCCACTCAATGTCACTTCCCCTCCTCGGTCCTGCTGCACATCACATCTCATATATTCGGTCTTCTTTCGGCTAATTCTCATCCCCTACTTTCTAACGCCTCTCTCCAATTTTCCAACTGCTGCTCCACCTCCTCTTTCGTCTCCAAACTTCCTGCCGTGGTATCCTATCATATGCCTTCTCCAAGTCAATAAAAACCATGTGCAACGCCTTCTGCCCCTCTCTGTACCTCTCTGCCAACTGTTTCAATGCAAAAACTGCATCTGTCGTTCTCCTTCCCGGCATAAATCCAAACTGTTCCACTGACACTTCCGCTTCGTCTCTCAACCTACTCTCCACTATTCGCTCCCATATCTTCATTGTATGTGATATTAGCTTGATCCCTCTATAATTCGTGCAATCTTGTACATCTCCCTTCTCTTTGAATATAGGCACAATGATGCTGGTCCGCCACTCATCCGGAATCACCTCCTGGTCAAACAACTTCTGCATTAGATCCCACATCAGATCCACCCCCTCATCTCCCATCTCTCCTACATCGTGCTTGTTAAAATCACGGAGAACAATTGTGGACACTATATATAGTGATGCGACATGTTTTGGGATTCGTCTAAAAAACATTGACCTCCCCCACCTTCTTTTTTTTTAAATACTACTCAGATGTAATTTTAAAATATAAACCTAAAAGTGATCAAATAATGTAAAAAAAAAAAAAAAACCTCCCTTTGATATATATTATATTAACCCTTATTTTTGAAAAGACAGGGAGTCAAAGAAATAATGGTCCAAAAATAACGAGACATTCTTTTTCTTCTTTTTCTTCTATTATTATTATTATTAATATATATACAGGGTGGGAGAAAAGTCCTTAAGGATTTTATACATACAAATAATTTGTTAATAATAAATAAATTCCAATAATATCACTGCAGTGTAAGCGATACTTTTCAAAGCAACTATACAAGGCCAGGAATGACCCAAGGTTAGAACAGGAAGACCCTAGGGCCTAGGCCCTAGCCCCAGTCACCGTCATGTCAGTAAAGATGGAATACAGCAATGAAGAAAAAGTGTATCTTGTATCGTCGGCTATTTCTTATAATAATAATTGCGAAGAAAGTTTGCATTTATTTCAAGAAAAATATAATAAACCACCACCAAATGCAACCACTCTTTGATACTCGAAGCTCAAACTTTTGGAAACAGGTAGCCTGGTAAACAGAGCTGGGCATTTGCGGCATATTTTGCGGTACTGCGGTACTTGCGGTACCACCGCACTACCACCCCGGGCCCCCATAACGCAGTACCGCAAAGGATCGCTGAAAGTACCGCAGTACCGCTACCGCATTCAAATTTCCGCGTACCGGTTTGGTACCGGTTTGGTAGTGCAGCAGTACCGCAGTACCGCAATATGCCACAAGTGCCCAGCTCTGCTGGTAAAAGATCGTCAAGAAGCGGAAGGCCAGTAACGGCGACAGGAGACAACAACAAAGAAAATATCCTCATCAGTTTTCAAGTCGATCCAACAACTTCAACCAGAACATTTACAGAGGACTTGGATATTTCCAAATTTTCAGGAGCAAAAATATTGAAATCATAGGGGTACCACGATTAGAAACCCATTTACTCTCAGCTCATATACGGCGATGAATCTGATAGACGGCTACAGTTTGCTCAAACAATGAGACAAAAGTTCAACAGTGATCCACATTTCGTTCGAAAGATAAAATTTTCAGATGAATGTGTCTTCGGTTTAACCAGTAAAGGAAACAAACAACGTTCACTACTGGGCGAAAAAAATCTCATGTCTTCGGTTTAACCAGTAAAGGAAACAAACACAAAGTTCACTACTGGGCAAAAAAAAATATCAAAATACGATTGGGTAAACTAGTTAAAACGACTACACTAACAGTTTGTGCGTGCATTGGTTATTCAGGACTCATTTCCTTCGACATATCGAGAGATACGATGGATGGAAAACGCTAAAAACGCTATTGCCAGGTATTGAGAGCCAAAGTGTTGCTACAGTTTACGAGTGGTGTTGGCAGGAATTGGCTTTGTTAACATGATGGAACGCCGCCACATTACTCTGCAGCTGCCCGTGACATTCTGGATACGAACGTTGAAGGAAGATGGGTTGGACGGCGAGATCCCATCGAGTGACCAGCCAGATCATCTGATTTAACCCCCATGTGATTTCTGGCTTTGGGCTTATTTGCGTGACAAACTCTACACTCCTGGTTTCATCTATCCAAATGTGAATTTGGAATAGATGAACAACTGAAAAGGATCCCACTCGATATGTTTAGAACAGTGATGCACAAACCCTGGCCCGCGGCCAAATGTGGCCCCCACGGGTCTTTTCAGTGGCCCCACGGGTCTTTTCAATTCAATGAAAAAGTTAGCTACCCAAAGAAAAATCTGAAATATTACCCCTGGTTATTATAAAAAATAGAATATCTATATATCTGGCCCCTACATATAAAACAGATGGTTGGTTTGGCCCTCACATCAAAAAAGTTTGTGCACCACTGGTTTAGAAGAAAAATCAAGAGTTTCACAGAATCCACAAATGTATCATAGGTTACATAGGTTTGGTGGCGGCGTTTTGCTGTACATTCGTAATTCCCTTAGGGCTATCGAGGTTAAGATAGATTTTCCGGCAGCAATTAATGCGATATGCGTTGAAGTTAGGGCACGTAGTATTAGTTTTAATTTTGTTGTTGTTTATAGACCTCTCGTTCAACCCCTCGATACCGATACTAGATTTTACTCACTTCTTGGTAACTTTATTGACAATCGAAATAGTATAATTGTCGGAGACTTTAACTGCCCTAATGTTAATTATGAGACTTTTACTGGTAATGAGGAGGGTTTGAGATTGATTGAGTTCATGGAAGATAATTTTTTACGACAGATGGTTACCGAACCAACGCGCGGTGACAATATTTTAGAGTTGGTGATGACGAACGGCGAAAAATATAGTCGAAGGTTTAGAAGTAGGCGAGAGTTTAGGATGTAGTGATCATCAAATTCTTAGGTTTAAGTTATTGATAGAAAACACTAAGGATAGTAACGTAATAGAAGTCCCTGATTTTCGTAGGGCTAATTTTAATAGTTTTGCGGATAGGATAAGAGTAGTGGACTGGGATAACTTATTTATGGGTAATGACACAAATTTGCATTGGGAGGCGTTTAAAGTAAGTTTTATGAATATTGAAAGGGAGTTTATTCCTCGTAGGCCCAAGCGCGCTAGAAATCATGGTAGGCCCAAGTGGTGGACTAGGGAAATAGGCGAGCTTATAATCGAGCGTAACAGAGTGTATAGATCAGTTAGGAATGCTAAGCGTAATTTAGAGATACTTATAGCTGCGGATAGTAAACATAATCCAAAAGTGAATGTCAATAATCGTAAGCCGATAAAAGACAACATAGGCCCTCTAGTGGATGTTAACGGCGCTTTGGCTTCTGACGCTCAGGCAATGGCGGGTATTTTCAATAACTTTTTTGCGACAGTTTTTACTGTAGAAAACGTAAATAATGTCCCCGACGTGAACAATATCGTTCCATTTAGTAGCGAGACTATTTTAGATGAAATAACTGTTTACGAGGCTGAGATTGTGCATTATATCGATAGGCTAAAAGTTAGCAAGGCTCCAGGCCCTGACGCTTTTTATCACAGACATTTGAAAGATTTGAAAGACGTTATCGTAGGCCCCTTAACGAAGATTTTTAATCAGTCACTCGAAACGGTGATTATTCCTGAAGACTTCAAATTAGCTAACGTCACGCCTATTTTTAAAAAAGGCGACCGCACAGTAGCTAGCAATTATAGGCCCATTAGCTTAACGTCAATTGTCGGTAAACTTTTGGAATCCGTCGTTAGAGATCATATCATCGATCATTTGGAAAGTAGAGATTTGATTAATAGTAATCAGCATGGGTTTCGACGCCATAGATTTTGTTTAACTAATTTGTTAGAATTTTATAACGAAATAGTGCGCGAATACGATAGGTATAGAGGGGCTGACGTTATTTATTTAGATTTTAAAAAGGCGTTCGATACCGTTCCGCATAGAAGATTAATTGCGAAGGTTAAAGCGCACGGTATACGCGATCAGGTAGCTAACTGGTTAGAGGAATGGCTTCGTGCTAGGAGACAGAGGGTCGTTGTTAATGGTAGTGAATCGGGGTGGTTGGATGTAGGTAGCGGTGTCCCACAGGGTTCAGTGTTAGGCCCATTGCTATTCGTAATTTACATTAACGACATAGATGTAAGATTGACTAGTAACGTGTCAAAATTCGCGGACGATACTAAAATAGGCGGTAAGGTTGTTAACGAGGACGATAGAAATAGGCTCCAAGACGATGTAAATAGGATTATGGAGTGGACGGATAAGTGGCAGATGCAATTTAACGTAGACAAATGTAAAGTTTTGCATATAGGTTCTCGTAATAATAATTACACGTACACGATGGATGGTAGAGAGTTAACGAGAGTTGACGAGGAAGTAGATTTAGGCGTACGCGTATCTAAGGATTTAAAAGTTAGGAACCAGTGCCTGGAGTCTTGCGCAAAAGCTAATAGGATGTTAGGCTTCATAGCGAGTAATTTCGAATTTAAATCGAAGGATATTATATTGCCCCTTTACAAGTCCCTAGTGAGGCCTCATTTAGAATATGCTGTTCAGTTTTGGTGCCCGTATTTGCGCAGAGATATTGATAGGTTAGAAAGGGTTCAGCATCGTGCCACGAAACTAATTCCGTCATTGCGCAACAAGCCTTATGAAGATAGGATTAAAGAGTTAGACTTGCATTCACTCGAAACTAGGAGATTAAGGGGGGAGCTTATTGAAGTTTTCAAAATCGTTAATAACATCGATAACGTAAATTTTGACAAACTGTTCACTTTCGATAACAGCAATACTCGTATTAACGGATTTAAGTTGCGTGGCAGACGTTTCATTACTAATATCGCTAACAACTTCTTTACGTTTAAAGTAATTGATAAATGGAATAATCTTCCCGCGTCAGTCGTTAACTCTACCAGTGTTAATATGTTTAAGAACCGTTTAGATAGGCATTTTAAAAATATTAACGTTGTTTAAAAAAAAAAACAATTAGTAACAGGAGCTCTGGGGGTGGTGGTCGAGGATGAGTCTGTTGACGATTAATGCCAGCTTATGATATGCCAGCAAAAAAATTATTAAAAAAAAAAAATTAGACTAACACGAACGTAGATGTAGGTCGTAGGGTAAAATAACCCACTTTTTTTAACTTTAACTACTTTTTTTTTCTTATCCTCTCCTTACTTGCATGTCTGTAACTCTCTTTACTTGCCTGTCTGTAGTTTACATGGTATGACAGTGAGTTAAGACCGTGTTTGCATGGTTTGTAAGCGTTCTTATTTTACTTCTTTTCATCTTTCACCCCTCTCCTATTCTCTTCGACTATTTTTCCGACTTGTCGGCAGTGGCTGGCGGATGATGATGGTGAGTCTTTTTTCTCTTTTTCTGAATGAATGTTAACCCACGAGTGATAGGTGTTGCTACTTACTTAACCCCTTATTCTTTTCTCTTAATCCCCTACTCTTTCCTTTCTCTCGGGCTAACCTTAGAGTGGATCTTAGGGTCTTTGTTAGCCTTAGCTTCTGTAGATCTGGAGATCATGGTGGATGGAGAACTCTTTGAAGATCAAATTACAATTTAACAAAATATTTGTATAAATGAAATTCTTACAGACTTTTTGTTTGATTTGTTTCATGATTTGAACAATTATTTGTACCTATAATGTTAACTAAATAGTTGTATGTATAAAATCGTTAAAGACTTTTCTCCCACACTATATATATATATATATATATGTGTGTGTGTGTGTGTGTGTGTGTGTGTGTATATATATATACTAGCTTCCCGAAAAGAAAAATGAAAGAAAAATGAAATGATTATGCATTTACGTGACAAGCACACCAAACATTAACATTTGGTGAATCCCATTCATATAAATGAGTTCCAGCGCTGGCTATGCCACCTCGATTACCTGAATTAGCCCCTTTAAATTTTTATCTATGGGGTTCTGTTAAAATACTTGGGTATCTGGCAGAAAGTCAAAGAATCAACAGGTTATTGAATCCATTCTACAAGGGCATTATGGAAAATATACACGCTAACAACATGGTATCGTATGTGGTACCTTTACTTCTTAATTAAATATAAATTATTAATTGAATTAAATATCTATACAAAATTGCCTCGGGATTGGCGACATAGCCTATTGGGAATGAAATGATTGCCATACGTATATAGAACCCATATGTGGGCATCGGGCCTGCATGACAACAAGAAAACCAAATTTATGATCTCGTATTCAAACTTTTCCACTGCCAACTCATGAAAATTACATCGAGAAACGAGTCAACGACCTTTGCGAAATCAGCAGATAATAAAAATACGAAGATTATATTATAGCGGCTCACTCGGAGCTGCTTATGTTACAGCAATGCTTTAAGCAAGGAAGATGTGCTTTGTCTTCCTATAAGTTCTGAGTGAGATCCCATGATATAAAACTTAATACCTATAAGAAGGATAGGCCTATTCCCTCAGGTATTTAAATAGTGACTGCCTATATTAGTTACATCGAGTTAACGCATTGTGTAGCTCCAACGTACCACGGCCCTACATCGAAAAAGATCGTCGCGCCCTACATCGAAACAGAAGCGAGGCCCAACTAAATAATAAGGTAAGGCAATTCCTTTCTTTACCATTAGGCAGCGCAAATACCGAAGGCAAATAAACAAAGAGGTCCTTTGAAGACCTACATATACATTAACTCTCTAACGAAAAAACATAGGGCTTTTGTCGTTAACTCTCCACTGAAGTCTGCTGGAAATTTCCAACGGATGAGGGTATCAGGCAATCAACCCATAGCCCTATATAGTTTTTTCACAGGCATCTTGCTAATGCTTTAATGGAGTTTGAGCGTCGAATACACATTATAGCGACAAATGATAGTCATCATGTGGAAGTAATGGAAGTATTTGGGATATTTTGTATTCACAAAAAGTGCGCCTATTTATGCGTTTATATATACGCACCTTGGTTAACCTTGGTTTTGCTCACGCCCGAATTGTTCATTCTGACGAAGGTCAAGCTTGTTGCTCCACCTTAGACCTATAGCTTAACGTGGAATCCGAATCATGACCCAAAATGGGTGGTCAGAAATTACAAGGTCCTCGCCCGGACTCGATCTCACGACCACCCGATCAGCAGCCCAGCATCTTAACCACTTGGCTACCCAAATATCCATTTCTCTGCCAACCAACTTTTATTGTATGGAAGGATGAACAATTGGGTTTGGTGCGTGCCACCTGCCGTCACCGGGAATCGAACCCGGGGCCGGTGGATTCGTAGTCAGCGATGCTAACCACTACACCTCCACATACACATATATACAGTATATATGGTGGTGTTCACAAATGCTGTTCATGATATTAACAAGCCATACTTTATGATACAGAAGATATTAAATACTGCGGTATGTTTGAAAATAAAGCACAATACCTAAGTTTTAATACTCGTAACTCACTCGGACTCCCCAATGATAAGTGCCATGGCGACTGTACAAGAAAAAGTACAAGGGCACCTTGATTTAGTTGCAAAAATTGAAACACAACTTCAATACCAGCGACGAGAACATTGATTGTATAAACAGTCTGGTAACGAGTCACATATCTTACTGTCCTCTCATTTGGAGATGTTCTTCAACTTTACTGAAAGAAGTTCAAAACACGACAAAATTTTGCAGCCAAATTGGCATGTGGACATGAAAAGAAAGACGATCATGAAACTCCTTTTAGAGAAAGGTTAGGATAGCTGTGAACTTGAAACTGCAATTTGATATCCGCACATTTGCATATAAAGTTATGCGTAACTACCTTCCTCACTGTGTGTTACAGTTTCCTTCAAACTATCAACGTCATCCTGACATGGATCTCAGAAATAATGAGGACCCGCAATCAAGCCTGAGACGATCTCACGCTGGTAGAATGGCAGTGTCACAAGTCGCTCTCTCACTATGGAATAGCCTCCCTACTCCAATTCTACTCTAATTAAACAAGCACCACTCCATTCCAGCTTCAAATCTCGCTTAAAAAGCCATCTTGGTAATCTCAGCACCACATCGTACAGACAGTCCCAAATTCTAAAACCACAACGGTGCAATCTCCAGTACTCGCAATGTTACATAATCTTCGCCTATCTTGTAACCAGTTCAGTGATACGTTATACTTTTAATATATATATATATATATATATATATAGCATTTGGCGTTGGATACGCAGGATATACGTTGTCATACAGATAATAATCAGTCATGAAGGCCAGAAACTGGCGCAGCGCTCAGGCCAATGAATGTGACCCATTGCGCTAACTCCGGATAATTATTACCAGCCTTATCGGGATTCGAACCCCCGCTCTCAGTGTGTTCACTTCGTTTAGAAACAGCTTTATCCACTGAATGAATTACGGGCGCTGGTTTGTCATTCAGATGTGCAATTTTTATACTTAAAAACTGATATTTCACTTTAAAACTTAAGCTTACGTAATATTCACTTAACTTTAAGCTAAATTTGCAAGATCTTCAAACAATATTACACTTACGTAATCTTTCCTTACAAATTCCACTACATTTTTTTTTATAGTATTTATACTGATTAACCGATGCTTATGTCCTATTCTTTCAGGAATTTCTCAATTTATCCTTCTTAATTTCATTCTTTTATGAATACCAAAGTATAGCTTCTTAATGTAATACTTTCTTACTGAAGAAGAATAAATGATCATTGTTTGTTGTTGAAATAAGTGGGGGGGGGGGGGGTTATCTGTTGAATTTTCTTATTAGCATATTTAATCTGGTACATAAATTACAGTATTCTTTCTTAATATTAGGATCGCCGTCGCTTAAGGAACAAGATGTAATATGACCTACATATGACCTACATCCCTTTAAGTGATAGATTGGTTACCATATCATCAATCTAGCTAATTGTTCCAATTTTATACACAGAACATCCAAGGTTGACAAATTAAGTGAATTAGACAAACCATCCATACGATGAACGGTAGAGGTGAGTGAGTGGGGTAGACAGGATTACCGAAAATCTTGCGTCTCGGTGGTGTAGTAGTTAGCATCGCTGATTACGAATCCATCGGCCCCGGGATCGAGACCCGGTGATGGCAGGCGGCGCGCAGCAAAAACCCAGTTGTTCATCCTTCCACAATAAAAATTGGTTGGTAGATAAATGGGTACCCTGGGTAGCCTAGTGGTTAAGACGCTGGGCTGCTGATCGGGAGGTCGTGAGATCGAGTCCGGGCAAGGACTTTTTGTAATTTCTGACCGCCCAAGGTACCCGATCCTTTTACCGCCTTGACTGTTATCTAGAGTGAATAACTAATTAATTCAGTGACGTAGCCAAGGGGAACATGGGAGGAAACCTTCCCCCTCCCCCGCCAAAGTTCTAGCTTCCCACCTCAAATAAATTACGCCTGTCAAACTAAAAACGAAATAATTGTAAAAATAAGATACTTTTAAAACTAGATGTAATAAATTATAATATACAGAAGTATAAGTTGGTTACATTTACAATATTCATACTATAAGGTCAGTACTGCCCACCCACCCCGATAATTTTCTTGTCCCTTCAAATTTAGAAGTCTGGTTACGCGCCTACCGCTGCCGCCGGACCGCCTCGGGTAACAGCGAAGACCTTTGGCGTACTCCATGCATTGAAGGATTTGGAAGAATCAGAAAATAAATTTCTCCATTTGATTGTAAATGTTTTATTTAAATGCAAATAAATTAGGCTAATCACCATATATCTAAGAACATTTCCTTCCATCACTTGGTTGAACATATAATTAACTTTATCATAAACCCTACTCATTTTTCACACACACACACACACACACACACACACACACACACACACACACAATCACTGAGCCAAGTCAACAAAAATTTCGCGAACAGTTTAGCGAAACAAAATACAAGTGCGACTTCTCTGTGGTTATTACTGGACAGTACATTACCATATTTGTTCTTAACTAATGACATGATATATACGATATCGTAGAGAATAAAAGTTACATATGTAAATAAAGAGAATCGTGGGTATATTTTAAATGTTCACGTACCTTGACCATCCTAGTTTCTATACCATGAAAGGATTCCGTTTCATTGTGTGCGATACTTTTCAGAGCAACTATACGAGGCCAGGAATGACCCTAGGCTAGAACAGGAAGGCCCTAGGCCCTAGCCCCAGTCACCGCCATGTCAGTAAGGATGGAATACAACAATGAAGAAAAAGTGTATCTTCCATCGTGGGCTATTTCTTATAATAATAATTGCGAAGAAAGTCTGCATTTATTTCAAGAAAAATATAATAAACCACCACCAAATGCAACCACTCTTCGATATTCGAAGCTCAAACTTTTGGAAATAGAGACCGTGGTAAAAGATTGTCCAAGAAGCGGAAGGCCAGTAACGGCGACAGGAGACAACAACAAAGGAAATGTCCTAGCCACTTTTCAAGTCGATTCAACAACTTCAACCAGAACAGTCGCGCAGGAATTGGGTATTTCCAAATTTTCAGTGCCAAAAATATTGAAATCACAGGGGTACCACGATTACAAACCCATTTACTCCTAGCTCATATACGACGATCATTCTGATAGACGGCTGCAGTTTGCTCAAACAATGAGGCAAAAGTTCAACAGTGATCCACATTTCGTTCGAAAGATAAAATTTTCAGATGAATGTGTTTCCGGTTTAACGAATAAAGGAAACAACAAAACGTTTACAGTGACTACTGGGCGAAAAACAATCCCAAAATACGATTGGGTAAACCCGTTAAAACGGCTACACGAACAGTTTGTGCGTGCATTGGTTAGTCAGGACTCGTTTCCTTCGACATAGCGAGAGATACGATGGATGGAAAACGCTATTGCCAGATATTAAGAAAAGTTTTGCCACAGTTTACTAATGCGTTGGCAGGAATTGGCTTTATCAACATGATGGAGCGCTGCCACATTACTCCGCAGCTGCCCGTGAGATTCTGGATATGAACGTTGAAGGAAGATGGCCTTGGCGGCGAGGTCCCTTCGTGTGGCCAGTCAGATCACCTGACACAAACTCTACATTCCTGGTTTCATCTATCTGAATGTGAATGTCCTTGGCCGCAGAATAGATGAACAACTGAAAAGGATCCCACTCGATATGTTCAGAAGAACAATGAAGAGTTTCACAGAGAAAATCCACAAATGTATCATAGCGGATGGAGAACTCTTTGATTTTATATTTAACCAGTTCATGCTATTTCTAAATTCTATTTCGACATTTACATGAAAAGGTGCAGAGATGATTACTGTTTAAAAATTAATTTAACACTTTGACTACCACGTATATTTCATACACATTATTTTTCAGCCATATTGGACACACGTGACCAACATGGCAGTCACTGTTAAAATACGACTAATTATGGCTTACATTATAATCAGGTATCTTATATTACAAACACATCAATGTTATGTAACATAATTGAATAAAGTTAAACAGATTAAGTATAAAATGATAAACACATAATGAGGTTTGGTAATTATTAACAAATCGGAATCTGGATTAATACGAGTATACGTAGGCATGTTTGAAAGTTGCGATGTTCCATTGTTAACTTTAGTAATGTAAATTTTTTTCGATA
>JAJOZX010002913.1:402500-515000 GCA_023014485.1 Bathynomus jamesi | reverse complement strand
CTGTTCGGTGTTAGTGGGTGCGTCGTTGATTTGAGAATACTCAGAATGTGGCCTTTGGTACCATTGTGGCTGTTGAATTAACGGCGAATGGTGTTGGACGGGAGGGTGGTGTATGTACCAGCATGGGGCAATTACTTGGTCAATGTAATTAATTACAATTACTTGACATTTTCTCAATTACAATTACTGTAGATGGTGAAATACTACATTACATTTACAAAGAATGCATTTTTTCATAATACACACTATTTTATTTATGTCATGCTTTCCTACCTACAGTAAGTATTTCAATTCCATTTTCAGTTTTGCCCATCATCTTGAATGAAAACTAGATAATATTAGGTCAATAAAATTTACTCATTTTTAACATTGCACGGAACTGTATTGTTCATCAATCAGTTCTTGCTATGGACAATTGGACATTGGACATATGTACGTGAAATGGTTTAATGAAACCAAAGATACGGCACTCAAAAAATACTAATATAAGACAAAAAAAAACGGGGTATTTATTTTATCAGAACAATAAGGGAAAAAGTGGCACTTTAGTTAGGAACATTTGAAATAAATGGAACATTTTATTTCAAAAGAAAGCTCCCTCAGACATGATGAGCAAGTACTTTAAACTCAAGTATGACCCATTAACTTAATATTCCTGTAACTGAAAGTAATTAATTGTAATTGTATCAATTACCTTCGTTTCCTAATGTAATTAATACAATTACATTTTAAGGTAGTCAAATACAAATTACAATTACCCATGCCTGGTATGTATTGCTGGGGTACATATACCTTTCACCCTTTTAAATGTTCCGTGCGATGATTCCTCACTTCACGAAGGTCAAGCTTGTCGCCCCTCCTCTGCGAGGTTTGGTCTTTTCTCATTAAAAGGGACAGTTATTCTTTCATAGTCCTCATTATTTTCTTCTACCAAAATGTGCTTCAGCGGCTCTGTTGTTACTTCTTTTATTTACGGTTTCAGCTGTTATTTCCCTTTCTTTGCTATGAGTACTCTTCATGTGAAGATATGGGCACTTCATATTCAGACATTTTTCTCCCTAACTGATTGTCTGCAATAGAAAGGTGGAAATAGTAATAGTTTCCTCCGTATCTACAACTTCCATCCCTCATCATGTAGAAATACTTTTAGGGTGTTTATATCATCTATGCATCGGAGCATATTTATACCCGTCTTGTAATATTCGCACGGAGCACCGACAATTCAGCGCAAAGACAATTCAGCGCAAGTCAGTACAGTTAAAAGTTTAGTTAAAAATAATAAAAATAAATCGCAATAAATAAAAAAGAGAAAAATTTGTATATTTATATATATGCTAAATTGGGTCTGTATCGAAGGAGTGACATTTCAAAGGAGTGACATAACAAAGGAGTGACATAACGAAGAGTGACAAATCGGAGATAAAATTCAAAGGAGTATAATTATTAAAATTTTATTTAAAAAACAAAATTTGTTAGAATTGTTAAAATTAAGATTTTATTTCAAAAAACTAGAAACCTAACCTAACCTAACTAACAGTTGCAAGCCTCTTTCCCTCTGGATTTGTTCTTTCTTCTCTTGTTGGTATTTTCGCGCTGAATTGTCTTGCGCTGAATTGTCTTTGCGCTGAATTGTCGGCGCTGAATTGTCCTGCGCTGAATTGTCGGGTCACGTATTCGCACATGATCCGTCTCTTGGGTTCTTTAACGTTTTTAGATTTACCCTTCTGGAATTTGTGCTATACCCGTCTTGTAATATTCGCACAGGGTCCGTCTCTTGGGTTCTTTAACGTTTTTAGATTTACCCTTCTGGAATTTGTGCGACTCTGCAGGAGTTCGCTTGCACGGTGTCTCTGTGAGCAAGGTAAATATAGAGCTATTTATATACTTTTCTATCCAGTTTTATACTACTGCTAGCATAGTTGAAAGACAAATTTTTCCCTGGCACCCGTTGCCATGGTACCTCCTCGGTATGGGCCGCAAGGCCTTTTGAGGTACTTCTTTTCCTTGTAACTCCTTGTAATCTCTCTCTCTCTCTCTCTCTCTCTCTCTCTCTCTCTCTCTCTCTCTCTCTCTCTCTCTCTCTCTCTCTCTCTCTCTCTCTCTCTCTCTCTCTCTCTCTCTCTCTCTCTGTTTTTTTTTTTTTGTCTTTGGTGTACTTTCGTTTTTATTCACGAAGTTTCTATCGTGTATCGTGTGTATTCGTTCATCTAAGTGTTTTTCGGCTCTTCTCAAATGCTTTGTTCTCAGTGCCCTGTACCTCATTTATGTTGTTTTCATGGTATTTTGTCACATCGTGGTGTTCCGTTGGTATATTAGTTGATGTATTTAACAGAATTTCCTTCCTCAACCAAATTTTGATCCATTTCCGTTTCATTCTCATCATTTTCCAGCCCAGTTCGCGTACAACTTTTCTTTCAATTTCCGTGCAATCAATATAAACGTAGCCGTACAGACCAATGAACTTATTGTTTATTCTGTCCATTACCTTTCTATCCTTTCTTTCCAGACTGGTGCATTCGTAATGCTTAAATGCGTTGCGCAGAATGCATTTCAAACCGCGGTTTTGTCACCTGTTTCGCGGTTGCAAGTGCGTGCAACTGCAAGGTACTGTCCCTAATAGTATTATTTTTGTTCAATTTCCTGATTTTAAAGCACTTCTCACATTCATTCTGATTATTCTTATTTCTTGCCATTTTTCTTTCTCTTCTTCCTTTTACTATTCTGGATTGATCCCGACAACGGGTCACTTTTGTCCACTTTGGAAAACTGAAAATGGTTGGAGAATACATTCTATTACATTCTTTCACAAACAAAAATTGAAACTTAAAAACTATTTAATACTAGAACAGCTTGCAACTATATATATATATATATATATATATATATATATATATATTGCACGGTAGTTCGATCAACTGCCGATGCATGGTTGATATCGTTGGTGTGGCTGATAGTAATAAATTTACATCAGTACTCAGTTTCAACCCCATTTCGATATCGATATAAAAATCTGTGATTTAAAATGCTATTTCGAAATTGCTATCTGAATCAATATCATTTAAATACCAAAAGTTTGATTCATCGATATTTCTTCATCATTATATGGATATAATGATGAAGGTATATATATATATATATGTGTGTGTGTGTGTGTGTGTGTGTGTGTGTGTGTGTGTGTGTGTGTGTGTATATAAGAAAAAGGTTGTAATAGCAAAACCCAAAAAATGTCCCTATTTCTAAATAAATGTTCTACGGTAAAAGAATCTAAACATGAAGACAAACGCAATAGGTACGTAAAACAGGAGTTTATTAACTTTAATTACACATGTTCAAAGTAATCGCCACTTTTTCTCTCAGACAATATTCAACCTTACACAAATGTTCGACATAATTTTTGGAAATAGCTCAGCTGGGATGTTGTTGATAACTTCATAGACTTTGGTCTTTAGGTTTTCAAGTGTCTTAGGTTTGGTAGAAGAGATTGTCTTTTATGTACCGCTCCAAAAAGCCAAGGAGTGCGAGTTCAGGCGAGTATGGGAGCTCATGAAAGGAGATTAGTCGCCCGGAAAAATGCTTCTTCAAAAAGTTGCGAGTTTCACTTGAATTTGAATTCTCAATATAGAGGTTTTCAAATAAAAACCGGGCGTTCAATGTTATTCCGATGTCCGTCATTGAAGGCCCGGTTAGGTCAACTGTATACCCTTGACAATTGGTTAGGTTAAGTCGTGTTATTTTCGTTAAAACTAACGAAAATAACACAACTTAACCTAACCAATTGTCAAGGGCATACAATTGACCTAACCGGGCAAAAGATCTTGTACGAAATGACCAAGGTGGAATTTCAGCCAGTTCGCGTAATGGCTAAAGATTTTAGTCATTTCGCGAAATGACCAAGTGAAACAGCCATTTCGCGAAATGACTAAAAGTTTCAACCATTACGCGAAATGGCTGGTTACACACTTGACTGTAACATATACATGACTGATTTACTCAATGACGTTTGCCCGTAATAAGCCTCTGTTCAGACCTAAAAGCAATAAAAATTATATACATTCATCATCTCTGAAATTATTTTATCATATAATAATAGCCAATTTTCATCATTTCGTACAATATTTAGTTTCCAATTCTGGAATTAGACTCGTGGTATTAAAAAAAAACACGAAACAGAAGGATATATATAATATATAAATATATATATATATATATATGAATAGAAACGACATAAGTATTAAGGAACGTTTCTGCACACGAGGAGGAGAGATAACGAATAAATGAAAAATGAGTTCGCCTCATTTTTCATTTATTCGTTATCTCTCCTCCTCGTGTGCAGAAACGTTCCTTAATACTTATGTCGTTTCTATTCATTATATACTGCGTGGTCATTGCAGTTATATGCGCATATTCACGATTTGCGAGGGTGCCCTCTCAGGGCATTGGTTTCTGCCCTATGTGGGAGAATTTCGATTTGTGATTAATTGAGGTCCGTAGCATAATGGTAGCGCGTCCAACCGGCAATTGGAAGGCCCTGGTTTCGATTCCCGGGCGGTTCGCCTCATTTTTCATTTATTCGTTATCTCTCCTCCTCGTGTGCAGAAACGTTCCTTAATACTTATGTCGTTTCTATTCATTTATATACTGCGTGGTCATTGCAGTTATATATATATATCTATATAATATATATATATTATATATATGTTATAAACCAACGAAGGTTATAATGTTACAATATTTCAGACCAGCAAAGACCCTAGAATCCACTCATGGCTAGTCTCCCTAACCGTGTTCGAAACATATAATATATATATATATATATAATAAACTGAAGTGATTTGTTAGGTTTCAATTGTCCTTCTTTTCACGCCCGTTTTGAGTTAACAAAGAACCATTAATAACCTTTAAGCCTAAACAACGAAAAAATAATTGTTTTGTTAGTCTTAAAAGAGTTTAAATGGAGTTTTAAACGTATATAGAAGAAGAAGGAAGAAAAAATCAACTCTAAATATTTTTGGAAAAATATTAGAAAAAATTCAATGTTTTTATTCACGGTGAGAATTCTCACGCACCTTTTTTTTTAATTTCTCTATCGGGTTTTAAGCATATATATACACCGTATATATATATATATATATATATATATATATATATATATATATACACTATATATATATATATATATATATATATATATATACTATATATATATATATATATATATATAGATATATATCTATATATATAGTATATATATATATATATATATATATATATATTATAATATATATATATACGGTGTATATATAATGCTTAAAACCCGATAGAGAAATTAAAAAAAAAGGTGCGTGAGAATTCTCACCGTGAATAAAAACATTGAATTTTTTCTAATATTTTTCCAAAAATATTTAGAGTTGATTTTTTCTTCCTTCTTCTTCTATATACGTTTAAAACTCCATTTAAACTCTTTTAAGACTAACAAAACAATTATTTTTTTCGTTGTTTAGGCTTAAAGGTTATTAATGGTTCTTTGTTACTCAAAACGGGCGTGAAAAGAAGGACAATTGAAACCTAACAAATCACTTCAGTTTATTATATATATATATATATATATATATATGTTTCGAACACGGTTAGGGAGACTAGCCATGAGTGGATTCTAGGGTCTTTGCTGGTCTGAAATATTGTAACATTATAACCTTCGTTGGTTTATAACATATATATATATATAATATATAGATATATATATATATATATATATATAACTGCAATGACCACGCAGTATATAAATGAATAGAAACGACATAAGTATTAAGGAACGTTTCTGCACACGAGGAGGAGAGATAACGAATAAATGAAAAATGAGGCGAACCGCCCGGGAATCGAAACCAGGGCCTTCCAATTGCCGGTTGGACGCGCTACCATTATGCTACGGACCTCAATTAATCACAAATCGAAATTCTCCCACATAGGGCAGAAACCAATGCCCTGAGAGGGCACCCTCGCAAATCGTGAATATGCGCATATAACTGCAATGACCACGCAGTATATAAATGAATAGAAACGACATAAGTATTAAGGAACGTTTCTGCACACGAGGAGGAGAGATAACGAATAAATGAAAAATGAGGCGAACTCATTTTTCATTTATTCGTTATCTCTCCTCCTCGTGTGCAGAAACGTTCCTTAATACTTATGTCGTTTCTATTCATATATATATATATATATATATATATATATCCTTCTGTTTCGTGTTTTTTTTTAATACCACGAGTCTAATTCCAGAATTGGAAACTAAATATTGTACGAAATGATGAAAATTGGCTATTATTATATGATAAAATAATTTCAGAGATGATGAATGTATATAATTTTTATTGCTTTTAGGTCTGAACAGAGGCTTATTACGGGCAAACGTCATTGAGTAAATCAGTCATGTATATGTTACAGTCAAAGTGTGTAACCAGCCATTTCGCGTAATGGTTGAAACTTTTAGTCATTTCGCGAAATGGCTGTTTCACTTGGTCATTTCGCGAAATGACTAAAATCTTTAGCCATTACGCGAACTGGCTGAAATTCCACCTTGGTCATTTCGTACAAGATCTTTTGCCCGGTTAGGTCAATTGTATGCCCTTGACAATTGGTTAGGTTAAGTTGTGTTATTTTCGTTAGTTTTACGAAAATAACACGACTTAACCTAACCAATTGTCAAGGGTATACAGTTGACCTAACCGGGCCTTCAATGACGGACATCGGAATAACATTGAACGCCCGGTTTTTATTTGAAAACCTCTATATTGAGAATTCAAATTCAAATGTGTTCAAATGTGTATTTGAAGAGTGTTTCTCACTTATTTGAACAGACCTGTGGATGTATGTATGTTTTAGCAGATTTAGTTAGTTAAATAAAGGTTTCCAGTTTTATTGTGATGTTTGTTATTTCTATGAATTCATGACAAAAGTCATTTTAGCCATTTCACGAAATGACCAAGGTGGAATTTCAGCCATTTCACGTAATGGCTGAAGATTTTAGTCATTTCACGAAATGACTAAAAGTTTCAGCATTACGTGAAATGGCTGGTTACACACTTTGACTGTAACATACATACGGTGTGATCAAAAAGTTCGGTAAATAGTCCCGCAACTAATGAACGCGTATCACTAGGTGATGTCAGTGTCTATGGCTGATGACGTCACATTGGCCACTTTCCAGATGCCAACAAACACCATTCAACTATGCACCAGTGCGCCGTGGCATTGCTTTGTGTGAGGGCGTTTTTTTGGGTGTCTGGCGATTTTGCAGAAAATGTCGAAATTTGAGCAACGTGCAAACATCAAATTTTGTTTTAAACTTGGTAAGACGGCTACAGAAACGTACGGAATGCTTGCAGCTGTCTACGGAGATGAAGTTGTTACAAACAAGACTGTTTGCAAGTGGTTTGGAAGGTCTCGAGAAGGAAATGAGTCTTTAGAAGATGATGAAAGAAGTGGTCGTCCGTCCGTCTAGTTTGTAACAACTTCATCTCCGTAGACAGTTGCAAGCATTCCGTGCGTTTCTGTAGCCGTCTTACCAAGTTTAAAACAAAATTTGATGTTTGCACGTTGCTCAAATTTCGACATTTTCTGCAAAATCGCCAGACACCACAAAAACGCTCTCACCCAAAGCGATGACACGGCGCACTGGTGCGTAGTTGAGTGGTGTTTGTTGGCATCTGGCAAGCGGCCAAGGTGACGTCATCAGCCATACACACTGACATCACCTAGTGACACGCGTTCATTAGTTGCGGGACTATTTACCGAACTTTTTGATCACACCTCGTATATATAATATATGAAATTGGTAAACCGTGTGTGTGTATTATATATAATATATTATATATATATATAATATATATATATATATATATATATATAAAGGTTACGCGAACTAGACCTATATTCACTGGAAAGGAGAAGAGAGAGATACACCATTATTTACACTTGGAAAATAATGGAGAAACTAGTCCCTAATTTTACTCTGAACCCTATAACTCCCCAAACAATGGTGGAAGGTAGAAACGGTAGACTGTGTCGTATTCCAAATTGAAGGCGAGACAGGGAACATCCTTAACCCTGAAAGAAAATAGTTTTGTAGTGAGAGGACCAAAACTGTTTAATCAGTTGCCCAAAGACCTAAAGAAACACGAAGGGAGTTGCAGTGGACATCTTCAAAAGAAGACTAGACGCCTGGCCCAGAACAATCCCCGATGAGCCGGGCGTACCTGGCTATGTGAGGTGGAGAGCGCAAGAATCCAACTCACTACTTTACCAGGCCAACTCGAGAGGAGGGGCGACAAGCTTGACCTTCGCGAAATGAGAAATCATCGCGCGAAACCTTTGTAAGGTTGTAAGGTAGTATATATAAAGTATATTCTGTCCAGAGAGAAGGAATGGGAATTTCATCCAGATTTTGCGAAATATGTTTAAAGAAGTGAATAGTTTACATTTAAGGATTCTTCCCGCGTTTTGAAGATATCTGTTAAACATACACCAAGTATGTGGTCTTTTCAGTGTTTACAACAAAATTCTTTACCAAGCGCTACACCGGCAAATTCCGTTAACTTGAGTTTTTCGATAGAACCATAACTTACTTCTTTCAAAAGCGAAGAAATTATATAGACTGTAATAAATTCTGTAACCAAATAGAGGTTGAAGAAAAACATTTTAGGGGTAAAGTAAATGATCCCAAAAGATCATAAAATTCTTTCTGCACTTAAGAATTAATTACGACAAACATACAGGATTCGAGGATAGTTCAGAAAAACTCAGAAATGTTAACAATGAGTAAAAAGAAAGTAAGAACATAAAAAAAACAACTATAAAAGTGTAAAACATATATAAAATGTGAAATGATATTTACTTTAATTTAAAACCTATGTTTGATCAACACTGCACACACACTCAATTCTATTTTCTAGTTTCTCAGTTATATATATATTATATATATATAATATATATATATATATATATATATATATATATATATATATTATGTGACAATAAAAAAAACACTAATAGACGGAGTTTATTTCCACAAAGTTTCGATGGCCACTGGCATCCTCTTCGGGCGGATACAGAAAAACGAATGAACAAAAGTAAGGAAACAATCCAGGAAAGGTAAGGAACATTCTAGAAGGCCATAAAGACAATAAAGAAATTCACACGTAGGTTAGATCCCGACACCGGAAGAGATTTTTTGACCAAGAATCTCATCAAAGGGTCAAGCTTATAACTACGTTCACACAAATTAAAATTATCTTCTTGTTCTATACATACAGGTTCTATTATTTTTCTTTTGACATAGACACTGTATGTATAGAAAAAGATGATTTTAATTTGTGTGAAGGTACATTATAAGCTTGACCCTTTGGTGAGATTCTTCGTCAAAAAATCCCTTCCGGTGTCGGGTGAACGGGATCTAACCTAGGTGTGACCAGGGACGTAGCCAGGAATGTCCCAAGGGGGGGGGCGAACTTGAGCTACGTTCGTCAGGTTCCGTGGTGAATCGGGCGAGCCCACACAGTTAGGGGGTCTGGGGGAGAGCTGGAAGCTTCCCTAGCGGGGTCTAGGGCAGAGCCCCGTAAGCCAGCGCATTTTAAGCTTATTTTGTGTAAAAACTGTCTGAAAATGTCAGTGCAACTGCAATTTTTGAACAGCCACTACACAGCCATCGATATGAAATATGTACCCTTTCCAACAAAAGTTTGGATCGGACAGTCACATTGGTGCAATTTAAGCTATATTATGATGTAATTACTTGTATTTTCTGAAATTTGATATCAGGTATTGATCCTATATTTTTCACATTTAACAAAGAATGTAACTATTTTATTCACACATTTATTGATTTCATGCATACAATTATTTAGTGTATACACGTTTAACAGTATAACATATCTATGAATAACGAAATCATTAGAAGAGATCCAAATGAAACTCTCGCGTAAAGGTAAGTCAAACGGATGCAAAAACAGCTAGATCAGTTGAGACTAGGCTTGCCAACCCTCCCGGATTCGCCGGGAGACTCCCGGAATCGTGTGTGATCTCCTGGTTCCCGGAACGTTATCTTAATCTCCCGATATCTTACAATTTGAGAATAGTTTTCTTTAAATACATAATTTGGTATCACCTTATCATTTGCATATTTATTAGCTTTTAAATAATGGTTTTTTTTTTTACAAGATGAGGAGAGAGAACGCTCTTCTACACAAGCGTCGTTCTTTACACTAATTATACTGTGTGTTGTTTGTAGTTAAAATGTATATATGTACGGCATGAGAAGGGCCCCCCTCAGGGCATTTGATTCCGCTTGTATGTAGGAGAATTACGAGTACTGACTGATCGGGGTCCTTGGTGCAGTGGTTAGCATATCCGACTGGCAATTGGATGATCTCGGGTTCGATTCCTGGGAGGTGCTTCATTTTTCATTTGCTCGTTCTCTCTCCTCATCTTGGGCGGAAGGCTCTTCTACCCAAGCGTCGTTCTTTACATTAATTATACTGTGTGGTTTGCAGTTAAAAAAAAATATATATATATATATATATATATCCTTCCTCTTTGCATTATGTAAAGTTGACACACGTTCCGACATTCCATTGATGAGCTTTGCCATTTGTTCTGGAGAACAATGATCGTGGTGTCTATTTACTTTTGTCAACACTGTATATATATATATGCATATATAACTGCAATGACCGCGCAGTATATAAATGAATAGAACGACATAAGTGTTAAGGAACGTTTCTGCACAAGAGGAGGAGAGATAACGAATAATGAAAAATGAGGCGAACCGCCCGGGAATCGAACCCAGGGCCTTCCAATTTGCGAGGGTGCCCTCTCAGGGCATTGGTTTCTGCCCTATGTGGGAGAATTTCGATTTGTGATTGAGTGAGGTCCGTAGCATAATGGTAGAGCGTCCAACCGGCAATTGGAAGGCCCTGGGTTCGATTCCCGGGCGGTTCGCCTCAATTTTTCATTATTCGTTATCTCTCCTCCTCTTGTGCAGAAACGTTCCTTAACACTTATGTCGTTTCTATTCATATATATATATATATATATATACAGTATCTGCATATAAAATGCAGTCATGGGAGAAACAAAATTTTCACCTTTATAGGTTGATTCTTATCGAACAGCAATTTATATTTCATTACTTATCGCCACACACACACACACACACACACACACACACACTTGATATTATATCTTCATCAAATGTCAAATAAATATATATTGTATAAATGTGAGAATCGCAGTGTTACGATAAATATTGAGATATTTTCCCATATCTAAATAACATATTAACTTGTTGAAGTAATTTACATATATGTCCCAATGGTCATAAATTCCATGTGTCTAATGAGTTCGTCATAATGAATATATTTTTCCTTCATATAGCCAAATTAAAAAACCTAAGATTTTTACATCATCTCTGAATGCTTGTCGATTTTCAGCATCGTGTAGCCAACATTGAGTGTGGTGATCACATATACTATAAATCTTTCCCTCCCTAATCTATAGCTGACATCGTAACTTTACAGTTCGAAACAAACGCATATTTTATATCAATTGTCACTTCGTTCAACCAAGCTTCTATATTCCTCATTAAGTTCTATGAACAGTTTCTTTTTTTAATGTTTTTCTCAAGATTCTTGTCCGGCCATAGACTCCACATCTGTTTATTTTCATACGTCAAACCCTAGCTAGGGCAAAGGTCCTTAAGGTTCGCCTCAAATCATGACCTTGTGCTTCGATTGGTCAATTTTCATGCAGGTTCTTACTAATTAAAAGTTCAGATTTGTAATATTCCTCCACCTTATTCGGCGGACTGTTACGTTATAGTGTGGCCCCTGTTCTTACTAATTCGTCAGCCCTCTGCCAAGGCCACCCCTTGGGTAACCGCCCGTGAAGCTTTGTGAAACTCGAGTGACACTACCTCACCCGGATAATATTTTTCCTAAGTGACTTTCAGCGAAAATAGCTACAGTTGTACCCACAGTAACTTGTGAAATTTATCACTCAATGATTGTAAGCTAACTCCCATTATTGTTATTGAATGAGTCTCACTCTGTATCTTCTGTGTCGTTCAGAGAATAACCTATAACTGTTCTTCGTGTATCAAAAAGAGAGTTAAAAAAAATAACGTCCACTTCGTATCGCCAAACTGTTCTATTTTATGTCATTTTAACTGTAAAAACTATTCCATTTCATTGCAATTAATTTGCTGCTTTGTATTCCTCATTTCAATTGACTTACTTTAGGTAAATATTAAAAAAAACATGGTATTTCGGTCCATCCTGGACTATACGCATAAGAGAGAATAGTGAGAAAGGGTAGTCCAGTTATTCGAGTTAATTTTATTTGCAAATTACGGACTCGACGCTCTCTGCAACAACTGACTGATTGGGACCATCAAGCATTTCTCGAGTTCTTAGTGATCATCCCTATATCGTGTGGCAGGTAAACACACACACACACACACACACACACACACACACACACACACACACACACACACACACACATCTATACAGGGGTTGGACAGAATAATGGAAACACTCGCATTTTCGATGCTATATTTTCTGGTATCATTAATGGCATTATGTACTTTATTAAATTAATATGCAACTGCATATAATATTGAGAACATCTTCTATTTTAATATGTTCATATTGGTTTTTCGTGTTTTTGTAGAATAAATAAAAATATGGCGGTTGGAAAAAATGTTACTGACTGTGAAAGGGGCATGATAGTAGGAGCCCGTTTGGTTGGTGTCCCTGCACTTTGAGGAACAGTCCCATAGTTCTGAATACATGGAAATAAATTAAAAAAAAACTACACCACATAAGCACAGAATTGTTCCCATTATTCTCCCCAACTCCAAGTTCATAGAACTTTGATACTGGTTGGTGTTAAAATAGGCTTTACTACAGTTCCCATAACATAGTTATGACTGACACTGGTCTTTGCGGACTATTGTTAAATTTTGAACAAAAACGTTTTGATGCAACAGTCTTTGACTGATTCTTCACAGCTTATAATTAATTATCATATAAGGTTCTTCTGTCGCATTCTCTCAGTGATGCTTTACGCTCACTATATTCCTTATTTGATGTTCTTTTTTATTATTTTTGCATGTATTCATAACCTTGAGGACTGTTCCTCGAGATAACAGGAGCAATTATGTGACTTTTATTCCTGAAACACCAACCAAACGGGCTCCTACAATCATGCCCCTTTCACAGTCAGTAACATTTTTTCCAAGCGCTATATTTTTATTTATTTTAAAAGAACATGAAAAACCAATATGAACATATTAAAATAGAAGATGTTCTCAATATTATATGCAGTTACATATTAATTTAATAAAGTACATAACGCCACTAATATCAGAAAATATAGCATCGAAAATGCGAGTGTTTCCATTATTCTGTCCAACCCCTGTATATATATATATATATATATATATATATAATATATATATATATATATATATATATATATATATATATATATATATATATATATATATAGGGTGATCCAGAGAAATGGGACCCAAAAGAAACCCCTGTAACTCTTAAAGTATAAGTCCTTTTATAAAATTATACGCATCATTCGAAAGAGGATAGTTAAAAGTTTGTACAGGATTGTATAGGTTTTGACAATACAAGACAAGATAAGATACAAAACAAAATAAAAGTGTTAGTTAAAACTAACCCTTCAAGATGACTGCATGGACTGTGGAACAGCTGCGTTTCATAACTGAGCAATATTATGAGCATGGAAGAAGTGTAGTTTCAGCTCAAAGATCTTTCAAGACAAATTTTCAGATGTCAAAATCACCTTCTAAGAGCTGAAACTACACTTCTTCCATGCTCATAATATTGCTCAGTTATGAAACGCAGCTGTTCCACAGTCCATGCAGTCATCTTGAAGGGTTAGTTTTAACTAACACTTTTATTTTGTTTTGTATCTTGTCTTGTATTGTCAAAACCTATACAATCCTGTACAAACTTGTAACTATCCTCTTTCGAATGATGCGTATGATTTTATAAAAGGACTTATACTTTAAGAGTTACAGGGGTTTCTTTTGGGTCCCATTTCTCTGGATCACCCTTTATATATATATATATATATATATATATATATATATATACGTGCAGGCGAAGTAATTTAGACGAAATGAAAAAAGTTAGTCTTTTTAAGACAAGGACGTAAATATAGTTATAAAAGTTATAATAAATACATTATGATGTTCCAAAACTCGAGCATCGCATCTCTCTCTCTCTCTCTCTGTCTTCTCTCTCTTCTCTCTCTTCTCTCTCTCTCCTTTTCAAGAGAGAAGCAGTATAACAGATCATAGAGTGGTCTATCGCAAACACGAAGTGTGAAGTAGGGCCTTAAATGAACTCTAAAGGTCTGCCATATTGAAAGTGGAATAAACTTTAATTAACTATTCGTAAACACATTTAAAGCCGTTTGCCATTTGTTGCTATCCTTTTCAGAATAGACAAGCACGAGGGGAAGAGAGGGGAACAAGAGGGAATGATGGGACGCAGAGTGGAAGAAGAGAAGGGATGCAGAGGAAAACAGAAGAGATAAAGAGAGTTAAAGGGGAACTGGATGTTAGAAAGGAAGGAAGAATAAATTGATGTGTGTTTGGAAGGAAAGAGGAAGAGGAAAATTTAGTGGTCAAGGCCAAGGACTTTAATAATAATAATAATAATAATAATAATAATAATAATAAAGTTAAAGGGCCAAATTAAATAAAAAATAAATGTTAATAGTATAATTAACAATTGGAGAAAGTTAAATTAAATTATCGTAATATTACAAAACTGCAATAATGTACTTATTTTTAACAATAGAGATTTTGGTTGCTTGATTGATTAAGTGTCTTTATTTGTAGAGAAGCAAACGTCGACGAACATTCTAACACAACATTAGCTAAGATAAAAAAAAAAAAATCGGAAAGAGTGAATTTCCCGTATGACGCGCTCGAATCCATGGCGGAACTTTAAAACCCAAACCGGCGAGTAAGGAAGTTAAATTAACTGTCACAGAATTAAGGAAGAGATGACGAAAACGGCAAAAGCAAAAGGCAAACCTAAGTTACACCATAAAAAGGCTTACCAAACTTCAAAGTTTGGCGTAATAGCAAAAAGTTTTTATTATTATTATGGCTTAAGAGGCTCAAGCCAAAAACACTCAAAAATATTCTCAACGAAGTTATTACGGTATAATATATATATATATATATATATATATATATATATATATATATATATATATATGTGTGTGTGTGAAGAAAACTCTACGCGAAAAAATCGACTAATTTCGGTTTTAATTTTAGCTCAACGTAACCAAACCTAAATTAACAACGTTCATATATATTATCTGCAAACAAATCGGGTTCGATGCCCTTACATTTTTTAGTCCCAAAATTTTCCATAAACAAACTGAAATTTACCGCGTTATATATATATATATATATACATTCAACTGCAAAGAACACGCAGTATAAATAACGTAAAGAACGACGCTTGTATAGGAGATATTCCGCGCAAGACGAGAGAGAGAAAACGGAACAAATGAAAAAATGAAGTACCACCTGGGAATCGAACCCGGGATCTTCCGATTGCCGGTCAGACGCGATACCATTACACCATGGACTTCACTCTTCCAAATGCCGTAATTCTTCTACATACTCGCAGAAACCAATGCCCCAAGGGGGCACCTCCCGCATGCCGTAACATATATACATTCAACTGCAAAGAACACGCAGTATAAATAACGTAAAGAACGACGCTTGTATAGGAGATATTCCGCGCAAGACGAGAGAGAGAAAACGGAACAAATGAAAAAATGAAGTACCACCTGGGAATCGAACCCGGGATCTTCCGATTGCCGGTCAGACGCGATACCATTACACCATGGACTTCACTCTTCCAAATGCCGTAATTCTTCTACATACTCGCAGAAACCAATGCCCCAAGGGGCACCTCCCGCATGCCGTAACATTATATACATTCAACTGCAAAGAACACGCAGTATAAATCGGAAGATCCCGGGTTCGATTCCCAGGTGGTACTTCATTTTTTCATTTGTTCCGTTTTCTCTCTCTCGTCTTGCGCGGAATATCTCCTATACAAGCGTCGTTCTTTACGTTATTTATACTGCGTGTTCTTTGCAGTTGAATGTATATAATGTTACGGCATGCGGGAGGTGCCCCCTTGGGGCATTGGTTTCTGCGAGTATGTAGAAGAATTACGGCATTTGGAAGAGTGAAGTCCATGGTGTAATGGTATCGCGTCTGACCGGCAATCGGAAGATCCCGGGTTCGATTCCCAGGTGGTACTTCATTTTTTCATTTGTTCCGTTTTCTCTCTCTCGTCTTGCGCGGAATATCTCCTCTACAAGCGTCGTTCTTTACGATATATATATATATATATACATGATACACACAGACAGTGCATGGAACAAGGAACTCTTCTGGGATAATTAAATCCACTATAGTCCGAATAAGTAATGGTAAATGACAAATACCATAGTTTTTCTTTTTCATGATGCAAGCCCGACGTGGGCAACGGGTCACTCGCAAAGAGGTCCCATAAATATAGCTTCCCTCACCAGCTATTCCCATATATATATATATATATATATATATATTATATATATATATATATGAAACTGAAATGAAAATGAAAAGGTTTATTGGCAGACTATAGTCCATATGACAAATATTATTAATACAATGACGGTTCATATACTAAGGATAGAAATATATACAATTGATTAGAACTAATACTATAATGTCGAAGTTAAGTGGAGCTACAGACAGACGTTTTCGTACCAAGAAGTCCATAGCTTAGAGGATAAATGGCAGGACTCATGGATAGCTTGGATGATCGGGTTGGTTGATTTTTTAATTCTTTGCATTAGACTGTGTTGAGCACGTCTTGTTACCTCCGGGAAGCTCGGGACATTGCGGGTAGCAAACATTTGCGAAGCTGAGCATCTCGGGGGTAATTTATGTAAGAGTCTAAAAGACCTGTTGTACAGCAAATTTAGGGTTCTGCCAGAACCTTTTTTATAATTCACCCACAGTTGCTGACCGTATATATTACTGCAGAAAGTACGAAAGAGTGTCTTTAGCTTCACTTGTACAGAAACGAAAGTTCCTTATGGTCATATTCGCTTTAGCACACAGGCTTCGAGATTGTTTTCTTATATGCGAGTCATCACTCAAGGAGCTGGTAATAGTTTGACCCAAATACTTAAACTCTTGTACTTCCTCAATTACTTCACCATTCATTTTAAACCTTATATCAACTGGCTGCTTACAGCTTTTAGGATGAAATTGCATAACCTTAGTTTTTGTAACATTAAAAAGAATATCATGTTTCTGCGAAAACACTTTGCAGACATTTAGTAGCCGATCCAGACCTTTAACAGAGGGACTTATTAACACCATATCATCGGCATAAACTAAGTTATTTATCCTTGTGTTATCTATACAACATCCCACTGTTGCCTCATTAAGTGAAGCAATTAATCCTTCAATATACACATTAAACAGCATAGGGGAGAGCAAGGAGCCTTGTCTCACCCCGCAAGAGGAGCCAAAGCACTCGGATAGTACATTGCTCCACCTAACAGTGAAAGATTGGTGGGAATACCAAAATTTCAATAAATTTAATATGTACATGGGAACCTTCCTGTCTTCTAGTTTTGCAAATAAAATATTGTGGTTCACCCTATCATATGCCTTACTTATATCAAGGAAACAGCTATAAATGGTTGAATTACTGTCAATGTATTTAGATATTGTTTCTTTAAGTACATAGATACACAGTCGTTGAGTGGGACCTTTTAAAGCGAAACTGATTAGATGTCCACAGGAAATCATTTAATCGGAGTAACAAGAGTTTTTTCTAGTAGTTTCGAGAAGCAGAAGCGACAGCAATAGGCCTGTAATTATTGCTGGACAGAATGTCTCCGTACTTATTTTTGACCAGGGTCAAGATATATACCCTCATGAACTCTGCAGGAATATAGCTATGAGCAAGCATGGTTGATAGGAGCAATGATATATGCAGACATACTACGTCATTGGCATATTTTAAGTGCTCATTCGATAAGTCATCTACCCCTGACGCAGAACCAGTCTTTAACTCTTTAATTAACCTCTTTACTTCAGAAAATGATATCAAAATATTTTCCCTTGTCCCTCCCACGATCGTTTCGTTGCAATCTATCTTAAGATTATCCCTACTCACACTGTTTTATTTATTTATATATATATATATATATATATATGGGATGAATTTCACAATTAAACACGTGGGTTTGCAACATATATATATATTTTTTTTTACGCTGATTATGTATCCTGACTTTTATAACCAACTGTATACGTTTATAAACAATTAAATAGTTTTCTTTTATAAAATCTCTATATAAAATAAAAGATGGTCCGACATGCAGGAACACCTCACTGTACAAGTTGATATGAATGAAAGACATAATTAATATAAAAAAATTAAGTACCATAATCATATCTCTTAATTACTGCATATACTCCAAGTTCACAAAGATAGAAAACTCTATATTAGACACACTTACAGAAATTACAAGAAAGCTGATTGGGAACAGTTCAAAATACAGACTGAGAAAAAATTCACCACATTAAACAGCACACCCATCATAAACATCAATACACTCAAGACATTTAATCAGATCATCAATAATGCAAACAAATACATACCCGAGGGCAACATTAGGAAATACAACCCAAATTACACTAGAGAAATAGCCCACCTCATAAGGTAACGTAACAACCTCAAACATAACACACAGCCATAAAACAGCAGATACAACAGCTCAACACAGAAATAAACAACAAACTCAAAGAAAAACCAACAGAAACATTTAGGGAATTCATAACAACACTAAACCACTCCACAGATACATCCAGGCTATATAAGACTATAAACAGCATTACCCACTCTAACAGCGGCATTCACACCTCACACGCGGCTATCTGTCGCAGCCAAAATAATATCCCAACATACACACAACAAGCTAACATTCTAGTTAATCACTACGCAAAGATAAGTCACTTAAAAAGAGACAACAACCAGAAACACGCAGACAGACAAACAGCCAGACACAAGAAAACCTACAGACTCGACACGACCATTACACCCTTCAATACAGACCAGACCACCAACATCATCAAAAACATTAAGAATTCGAAGGCTACTGGACCAGACAACATATCTAACATACACCTTAAACACTTGGGCCCACAGGGAATATTAGCTCTCACAAATATCAGCACATATTCATACCAACACTGTATTATTCCTGACATATGGAAACAAGGTAAAATTATTACACTACTCAAACCAAACAAAAATCCAACAGAGCCAGCTTCCTATAGACCTATTACTTTACTATGTACACCTCCCAAACTAACAGAAAGACTAATCTTACAAATCAACATACCACTATCGCCTACTCAACATGGATTCAGACCTCACCACTCAACCACGACATTACTCACTAACCTCACGCAGCACATCATGGATGGCATCAACTCCAGACGACCAGCTCAACGTACACTATTAGCAACAATAGACATTAAAGCATTTGATGCTATCCCACGCTTCCCTCTCATAAACAAAATACTCAACACAAACATGCACAATAACACCAAAAGGTGGCTGAGCAACTATCTTTCAGGACGATGCTCACATGTCACATTTAATGGCAAGTCATCCAAAAACAAGCTTTTTCCGAACGGGGTTCCTCAAGGCTCTGTTCTCTCACCAACACTGTTTAACTTATATATGCATGACATTCCAACACCCATAGATAACAAGTTTACTTTATCATCATATGCAGATGACATCACTCTAACATCCACCCACAACATCGACACCGCTACAAATAACCTACAAACATACATAAACAGTATACAAGACTGGCTCACACACAATAAACGCAAAGTAGTGCCCACAAAATCAACTATCACCTTGCTTACAAGCAACACAAAAGAACACCAGGTAACTCCACAGCTTACACTAAACAACACCAACATTCCACACACTCACAGGACCAAAATACTTGGGGTCACATACAACCAGGGCTGTGGAGTCGGAGTCGGAGTCAGGAGTCGGAGTCGTGGAGTCGGTCAATTTTGAGTGGAGTCGGAGTCTGAAGTGCATAGTTGGATGGAGTCGGAGTCGGTGCAAATCCTTCAATTATAACCATAGCAGCCTAGGCCTAGGCCTAGCTCAATTTTATGAATAAAATAGATTTAACTTAATGTTTTAATATATAATATAATATATAATATATAATATATAAATACCTATATAAATATAAATAATATATAAATATAGTTGTTATAATTAATAGGATTATAATTAATTAATTAACATAATTAATAATAAGGAAATTTAAAAATTTTGTACTAGCAACCCTAAATCTTTTTCAGATTTTTAGATTTCAATTTGATAATTTTGATAAGCATCACTGAAAGAAGATTTAATGGAAGCGATCCTTTTTTTAAGAACAAATTCAGTTTAGGTTAGTACATTTTGTTACGGATGTTTATAATAATACAAAACATCTTATTAATTTGCTAAACCAATAATAATCTTATTTTGTTTAAGTTTCAATCAGTTTGTATTTTGGGATTTATTGTAATTTTTTAATAAAGAGAAAAAAAGCCATTAAGGCATAGTTACAGCCACTAAGTAACCTGATGAGTCATGTGGTGGTGACGAAATGCCTTGTTTATGAATCTCCATTGGCCTAATAAAGCTAATCGTAATCAATTTGGCCTTAACTTAACATTCCATCGGAGTCGGAGTCGTAATTATACAAGTCAGATTTCTGGAGTCGGAGTCGGAATGTTAAAATTTTTGGAGTCGGAGTCGGAGTTGGAGTCGGCAAATTTTATCACCGACTCCACAGCCCTGCATACAACACATCATTATCTTTTGCAAACCACATTCAGGACATTAAAAACAAATGTACGTCAAGACTTAACACGCTTAGGGTACTAACAGGCACAAACTTTGGACACCAGCAGGAAACAACATCACTCATATACAAACAATATATTCGCTCAGTTATGGACTATGCTAGCTCATGCTGGGCACCCATTATCTCAAACACACACATAAACACCTTACAAGGCAATACAAAACAAGGCACTTCGTATCATTACAAGATGCACTCAAACAACATCAATAGAACACCTGCACACAGAAAAAAAAATACTGAAAGTTAGGGAACATTTAGACATGAGGGAACACAATTCATGGCAGCAGCGACAACTAACCCACAACACCCTTGCCACTACATGTACAATCATGCACCGACACCTCGCACCATTAAGATAACACCAGAGACATTATGACAAATACTCCATTCCATACCACGCCCCACACACATCACAGTACAGAAAACACATACACACACACCTAACCCACAAAGCACTGACACGACTCGGTCCGAATGCGGTCCTAGGTGCGAAGCCGCCACCCATTAACAGGTCAGAGATCAGCCTGAGCAGATCGGATCAAGTTAACTTAGCACGATTCCGATGTGGACATCACCCCAACTTACGGACATATAAACACAGACTAAACAACTCCACAGACGACACCCGCCACCTGTGCCAGGACACACCACAAACAATTGAACGCATTATGACAGACTGTACCGCTCTAGCATAACAACGAACACAACACAACATCACTAGTGCGCTGAACCTCTGGTCCACTTCGGAGAGGGCGATCGGTTACCTGCGTACCGCCGGCTTGCTCGATCAGGGTGGGCTGATCGGCTAAACAACAACTCTATCTATATTGGTGCAATAATTATTACATTATTACAATAATAATTACAAATGTTTAAAAACTCATCCGGTGTGTGTGTGTGTGTGTGTGTGTGTGTGTGTGTGTGTGTGTGTATATATATATATATATATATATATATATATATATACAGTATATAACCTTGGTTTAGCTTTCGCCCGAATTGTCCATTCTGACGAAGGTGAAGCTTGTCACTCCACCTTAGACCTACAGTTTAACGTGGAATCCGAACCACGCCCCACCAGCAGCCCAGCGTCTTAACCACTAGGCTACCCAGGGTACCCATTTATCTACTTCTACCAACCTAATTTTTTTTTAATTGTGCGGAAGGATGAACAGCTGGGTTTTGCTGCGCGCCGCCTGCCGTCAGCGGGTCTCGATCCCAGAGCCGATGGATTCGTAGTCAGCAACGCTGACCACCGAGGCGCATAAACTACACCACAGTATTCCCAAAAGTGACGTGAACTAATAATTATAATGAAACAACCCACACGAAAAATAAAAGATTCCTCCGAGTACTGTCGTATATATTTCAACATCTCCTCAGGAAAGAAATTAGCTTAAGACTTTGTTTAAGGGTGACAGAGGATGTCTTAAGGGCGATTCTTTTATAATGTCACACTTTCAAAAGATAATTTAAAATCAATGGATGAATTTACGTTCATAAACATTGACACGATTATTGTGAAAGGATGACATTTCTTTCCACAGACACGTGACAAATCGGGGGAGTGTAATTACAGGGGCTGAAATCACGTGACAGAAAAGGACTTTCTGTTTGGCTCGAGAGTCCTGTCGAACAGGTCCTTTAACCTCCTCGACCTTCATGGCCTCTTACCTGACCAAAATTTCCGTAATTTCTTCTTTTGGGGATATCTAAAGGTCAGAATCTTTAAGAAAGTCCCAGAATACTGGAAGCTATAAAAGCGGCGACTGAACCTAAAACCGTTCCATTTTTACCGAAACGATGGAGGCTGTGTGATAAGAAATTACACTTTCCGGATTCGCCACGTAACTTCGCGAAGGCGAGGACTTTTTGACCATGTTGTATATCTAAAAATAAACTCGTCCTTCCACAATAACTGTGCCAAGACTTATGAAGATAAGCCACTAATTTTTAATTACTTTTTAAAAATGTGGCATAACTAAAGAACCACACTGTATAAAGACTCTCGTAATTACGTCGAGACAATGTCTGAACAAATATTTTATATAATTTATATTTTAATTCACTTTTAAGCGCATTATGGTATGGAATATCCCCAAGATCATTGTTTAATTCATGCCACAATTTGAAACGAACAAAAGAGGAAATTTTGCGACGATTTTAGTCTATGAAATGGGGAATAACTCGTTTTGTTTTACTTTGTTTTACTTTCAGTCGAGTTACAGTAACAAAGCATTTATTAACAACGACAAATTAACAATTTCATTCGTACATTTATAAATAAATTCTGTATAAAACACTTGAATTGTGTCGTTAATTTCAAAGATTTTAAGAGACGCACTACAGTGTGAGTATAAAATTCAGCAGAAGACGAGACTTCTAAGAAAACTTGAAAAGAAAATGATGATCATAGAATGAAACAAAAATTATAAGGAGGGTTGGGGAAGGCACCAGTCGCAGTTTGGAAAAGTCCGTCGCAGTTTGGAAAAGTTTGAGTACAACTGATTACACTGAACAAATTAGAACTTTTTTCCTGTTCCTCAAGGAAAATAGTGCGAATCTGGTAAATTTGTGTACGCAGAATATGAATATGGATGCGAAATGTTTCCATCACCCACAGTTTTTGAACAAATTGAATTTAAATTTTGTTTCAAAAACAAGAATGTGTAGGTATAATTGGCACCATTAGAACTACACTTTTCTCGAGGTACTCGGGCTGAAGATGGTACTGTGGCACTGAAAATGGCTAAAACAGTAGTTAGATGAATTGCCCTTAATGGGGAGAGCAGTGGTGGTTTGCCAGCATATATATATATATATATATATATATATATATATATATATATATACCTCATTTTTTCATTTGTTTCGTTCTCTCTCTCTCGTCTTGCGCGGAATATCTCCTATACAAGCGTCGTTCTTTACGTTATATATATATATATAATATATATATATAGATAAAACTGCGGATGATGGAAAAGTTTCACTATTATTTTCGAAATCAGCACTAAAAAGTGAGTAAGGAACACCCAACACTACCAAAGGAAGAGAATCTTTGTTGAACAGTGTTATCAGCGTATTCACCAGGCAATTCCTTCAAATCAACTCCACTAGATAAAGGAAAACTAAAGTTTGATATAGAAAGATGCGTTTAGAACTACATATATTTAAATTTAAATATACCTGTGTAGCTTCTACAGAAATCTTGAGACATATATTACATTAAGTGATAATAGCGAGCGTTTGTCAAACAATACATCAAGAAATTAAGTTAATTAGTTTTTGAGTAAAATAAAGCGAGCACTTAATTCATTCAGAGAGACAGTTCGTTTGTTACTAAACGCCATGAACCCATAAATAAAGCTTGTTAAAAGTCAACCAGTTAGTTAATCAGCAACCTTCAGTATACTGAAGATGTCTTTTATCGTATTTAGGGCTTCGTTTGGCAGACATTGATATATCATCCGCGGATAAATAAATCTGAATACATTTGTAGTTGGCGAGGGATCATTAATTTATGGTAAAACAGCAATGAACCAAACACAGATTCCTGAGGCGCTCATGCCTTATTATGTTGTATGTATGTAAGCAGTTTCGAGAGACAGACTGATATCTGTTGGACAAATAGCTTCTAAACCAATTATTAATATTGCCTCTAAAGGAGAAGGTCATGAGTGCATGATCTATATCCATATACCATCAAGGAGTTTGCCTATAAAGTCCATAAAAAGATAAAACACGCGTAGTTTCTTCGTATTATATGGCAATCAATATGCGACTTAGGATGGGTTCAGTGAATTTGTTTTCATCATATCCACATTAGTATGGAGAAAACAAATAAATTTCCGAGTAATGACTTATTTTTCTTATAAAAAAGTCTTTTCAAATGATGTATAATAGCAACCAGTGAAGAATCACCTTTAAAAAGAGGTGAAACACGTAGGAGTGCTACACATATAGTGTCGTGTGTTGAATTCGATATTGGAGCCTGCAGCCGACATTTTTGTTTTGAACAAATCGAGGGAGGATTTCAAATGACGACAATTATCACTGTGTCGTGTCGTGTGTTGAATTCGAATATGAAATTTATAGTGATTGTTAATAATTATGTTAAAATGGAAATTTACGATATTAAAAGGGAACAAAATTATCTGAGTGTTAATAGAAAAATTTCATAAAGAATTGTTAAAATGGAACCAAACATCGTAACCGTTACCATTGGGTGGGCAATCGAGTCTAGGTCTTCGAGATTTTAAAAAGGACCTTGTTCGCCAGTCTCGATACGGGGTCCTTAAGAGAACTTCGCAGTTGTACTGAAAAATGTAACTTGTGATTTAAAATTTATTTAACTTAAAAGTTTTCTCCACGATCTGGTGTTAACATTCTGAATTCACGCTCATTTTCCCCCGTCATTTTTGTAGTTAAAAATAATGATGACGGGGAAAAGCGAGCATGAATTCAAAATGTTAACACCAAATCGTGGAGGAAACCTTAAGTTAAATAAATTTTAAATCACGTTAGATTTTTTAGCACAAAAGCGAAGTTCTCTTAAGGACCCCGTATCGAGACTGGCGAACAAAGTCCTTTTTAAAATCTCGTAGACCTAGCTTCAATTGGCTACCCAGTGGTAACGGTTACGATGTTTGGTTCCATTTTAACATAATCCTTTGAAATTTTTCTATTAACACTCAGATAATTGTGTTCCCTTTTAAAATCGTAAAATTCCATTTTACTATTATTATTAATAATCACTATAAATTTCATATTTGAATTCAATACACGACACACACATAGTGATAATTGTCGTCATTCGAAAGTGTCTCTCACTTTGTCCAAAAAAAATGTCGTTTGCAGGTTCCAATGTCTCAGTTGAGCACCGGCCACGCTACCTTTTACACAATACAGAAATCAGTGTAAAATAAGTATCAAGAGTGAAAATAACGCAGAGTAACGAAAAGTAAACAAAAATCAAAACAGTTTCACGACAATAGAAGGAAAAATACTTTGCATAACGATGCATAACTTGATAATTTTAGATATGACAACGGACAGTTTATCCTTAACAAGTTTTAATATAGGTACAGTATACATACATAATGTGAATGTTGTTCCCATTAACTTTTCAATACAAGATTCTGCATCCTTAATCCTGAAGAGAAGAAAAAAACATGAATTTTGGTCTAAATGATATAAAATCTAAAAAGAGAAAATTTGGATCACATGAACATCAGGTCCCCCAGCCTTCTCTAGTTACCCTTATAAGGCTAACTAACGAAAAAATCACGACCTAACCTAACCAATCGTTAGGTCAACTGTACGCCCTTGACGATTGGTTAGGTTGAGTGTAGGGGATCTTTTCCGTTTGGGGGCTAGCAGCGAATTTTAATGAAAATCGGTAGACTAATGTAGTTTTGGTCACTGATTTAAAAAATAGCTTTCTTTTTTTGGAGAAATGAAAAACAAACATGTTAGAGCACTTTAAATAATTAATATGTTTTTAACGAAAATATCATGACTTAACCTAACCAATCGTCAAGGGCATTCAAGTGACCTAACCGGGCATTCAAACAAAAGCCCCCTAGGAAAAATAATAATAAGAATGGGTCGTGGCTGTATTCAGTCACAGAAAGAGGTTCCTTCACCTCCAAATCTGTATGCGCACAACCTTTGCAAGAAAGTGCTTTCCTCTGAGAACATTCCCAGCGTATTCGTGTACTGTTGGAACTCTTCTTGCTGTATAAGTAGCCTTCTGCACACAGTTTGGAACCTCCTTTATTGTTCTTGATGATCTCCATGGTGGTTGGAGAGAGACTGATTTTCCAAGTCACTCGGAGAATATAACCAATGGTTAACTGACAGACGTGTAGATTCAAACTAACAGCCCATAACCTTAACACCACGGTGTCTGAAGTGGAACTGATGTTTCAGATTAGATGTGACACCTGACTTGCCCTACCCAGCAATTTGTCCAGGGGGCTTTTGTCCGGACCCGGGTTAGGTTAGGTCGTGATATTTTCGTTAGTTAGCCTTATAAAGCTAACTAAAGAAGGCTGGGGGCCCTGATCTTCAGGTGATCCAAAAATTTAAACAAACTTTTCATTCATGGAGCAACTGATGAGAAATGTTTTGTTACAGTGAAAATCCTTAATTTCTAAATTTACATTTATAGAGTCGAGTGAACGCATAGTTTACTCAACATAATAACGGTTATTTTTGGTTCGGAAGGTTTTTCGATACAGAGTTGATTGGAAGCTACAGAGTGGCCACTGGTCACAAAGTCCCTTTGCAGTGAAATTACAGCATATCTGTATGTTACCCATTTTTCATGCAAAGGAACTTTGTGGCCACCCTGTACAGTACATATGGATTTGTTGTTTTAGTAACTACTACAGAGTGGCCACAAAGTCCCTCTGCAGTGAAATTACAGCATAGCTGCATGTTGCCCTTGTTTTTTCATGCAAAGGGACTTTGTGGCCACTCTGTACTATGCTACTTACATCAAAGGCAAGAATATAATGTAATCGTATACACATTTATTGTAGGATAGCAATGCCTAGCCGATAGTTAGTTTACTGGTCCAGCCAAATGGCGAAGATTTTACAATGTTATTATAAAAAACTCAAGCCTTTAGCTTAGACCCTGATGATTGTTAGCCTAATAGTAGTTTATACTGAAAATTTCGACGGCCATAAATTATTATAAGCCTCTAGCCCTTAGGCTACGTAAAACGTTACATTTAACTAAAGATACCTCATTGTGATTAATGTACAGTGCCATAACAAGATATAAAGCAAGTAGCTTGCGGGGTTTAAAACATTTGGACGAAGCGCTTAGATCAAACAAAAATAGGTTATGCGTAAGGATGTGATTAGCTTAATTTGTTTCTTTAGAACACGGTACAGATTTTACCCTACAAGCAACATTTAAAAGTATATAACTCATCGCCAGTTTGGAAATAAATTATGTCTATCTCGAGGCACACCCGGACTCGCTTCGCGGCAGACCGGTTGAGAAACACTGGTATAGACAAAGTTTAGGTGGTCCAAATCTGGTGCCCGAGGGGACAAGTTTATACCTATAACATTATCCAGAATTTTGTCCTGGGGTGATTGGTTAACCACTTAAATTTATCCAGTAAAAAAGTTGGTCACAAAAGTGGAGAAATTTTCAAGGTGGTACATCAACCAGTTTTACATAATCCATAGACAAGATTCTGCTTGTCCCTTCAAACAGCAGTTGGAACTTCTTTTTTTTGGGGGGGTGGGACACTCGACCACTTTTCGTTTGAGCGTCGAAATAGTGATTATTTAAAGAGTCCACAATAGAAATATCATTAGTTACGGTTATAATTTGTTGGGGTTAAAATTCATCCTCTGTACACTGTAAACGGTAAAGTCCCCTATGACACGAAAATTTTAAGCCGCTTGGTTCCGTATATGAAGAGCTGATTTCCAAAAGGCGCTAAGTCGATAAAACCAGTTTCTAAGATACGTATTGGCACATTTTACATTTTTTTACTATGTCTGTCCTTAAAGTAGTTTTTTTCATATTAAAGTTGGGAGTGAATGCCATTAAGCAAAAAAAAGATGTCTGAATAAAATTCAGTACACACGGTTCATTTGTAAATACTCTTTTGTTTGTAATTGGTGGTGGACTTAGCACCTTTTGGAACACAATCAAAGGCATGTTGCCCAAAAGACTTCTGGATTACACCGAAACAAACAGAAAAAAAAAAGCCGTACAAAACCAGTATTATTTATTTCAATATCTCTACCATTTCAATCAATCATATCAAATTATATCAAACCAAAATGTCATCCTGACTATAGTTTCTCAACCCGAGATTTTGGGCGGAAAATGATAACCTTAAAACCTGGGACAAACGCAGCAAATTCGGGATTTCCCGGGTTTTACAACGTATTCTAAGAACGTTATTTCAAATAGTTTTACGTCAATTTACTACTGTATCTAAAAAACACAAACATAAAAACTATGATGACAAAATAATTTATAATAGCACGAATCACGTTGCGTTGTACAACTCGAACAGTGCCTAATAGTATTGTACTTGAGTTGATAACTCACTCATGATGTTTGTTTTGTTATTCTTTTCTCTCATTTGTTTTGCAAACGATTTTTATTTTTTAACTCAATATTTAACTTCTTGCTTTTTTGGTTTTGTAAAAGAAGGAAATGTTTCATTTTGAATGGAATATTTAACTTATAAGCAAGGAAAAAAAAAAAATATATATATATATATATATATACACACACACAGTAGGGGCACTCAATATATTTTGCCCCACACTCTAAGCTAAATAATAGGCCATGGTGCTGAAATGTCTTTTGGGCCGTAAGTTTGAACGTTCTGCGCTTCACATAACCGAATTTTTCCAGTTTGAACATCCCCTCCTTGTATAAAACCGATTTTAAACGCCCTTGTATAAAATCGATGGTTAACGCAGTTTCGAAAATGGCTATGTGCGTCGTAAACAAAGAGCTGTTATCGAGTTCTTAACGGCAGAGAAGGAAACAGTTGGAAATATCCATAAACGTCTACAAAACGTTTTCACAGATGCTGTTGTTGATCGAAGCAAAGTTGGACGCTGGTCTAAACGTGTGAGATTATCGGAGAGAGGGAGAGCCAGCTTCGATGATGAGCCACGTAGCGGTCGCCCGGTATCGGCTGTGACATCTCACACTGTGCAACGTGTTAAAAGCATCATTCGATCAAATCGGCGCGTCACATACAAGGAGCTAGGAATTAGTGAAGGAAGTGTGAATACTATAATTTAGCAACTGGGATACTCAAAAGTGTGTTCACTGTTTGTTCCTCGCGAAGTGACTGAAGATCACAAAGCCCAAAGAAAAGAAATTGCTTCTGAGTCGTTGGTTCGATACGAGACAGAAGGGGATGACTTTCTTTCACGAATTGTGACTGGGGATGAGACTTAGGTACACCACTTTGAACCTGAAACAAAACGCCAATCCATGGAATGGCATCACGCAGACTCCCCAAGCAAGAAAAAGTTCAAAATGGCTCCCTCTGCAGGAAAGGTTATGGCCACCATCTTCTGGGACATGAAAGGGGTGATTCTGGTGGACATTATGAAGAAAGGACAAACAATCAACTCAGAGGCATATATTGCTACCCTACAGAGACTCCAGAGACGTATAAAGCGAGTTCGACCGGAGAGAAAACTGGAAGACGTCCTTCTTTTGCACGATAACGCAAGACCACACAACATTTTGCAAACAAGAGAGGCCAATCCAAAATGCGCTTAATTGGAAACCCGGGAATTTGTACGACGGAAATCTATACGCCAGAACATTTATACGACTGGAAATTTATACGCCAAGCATTTATACGACGGTAATTTATACGTTATACGCAAGAAATGCATGATCAGTTAATAAAATTGGATTTGAAACTAGGTAAGTTAAAATACAAATTATCACAATAATTAAATGCATAATTGAAACTAGATTTCAGCTTATCAATTTAAGAGAAAATGTAACTAGCGATATACAGAACGAATGTCATTTAAAAAATCGGAGAACAAATCTTGCGAGTTTTTTCTCATTAATCTCCAGACCTAACCTAACCTAACCTAACCCAACGAATGTCATTTAAAAAATCGGAGAACAAATCTTGCGAGTTTTTTCTCATTACTCTCCAGACCTAACCTAACCTAACCACCTGTACCTATTCAATAACCATTTACCTATCTGTTAATCCTTTAATGCGCTGTGATACATGATAAAATTTAAAATTCTTCAAATTGAAATTATTTTCAAAATATTTAAATAATGTTTACTTTTATTTATTTATTTTTTGTACCTGTGCTTATGTTTATATAAAAAAACGAAGTCACGGTTATTATCATGGGTAGATCGCATACTTAAGTCAAAAAAGTCCGGTAGAGCGCATACTTAAATTACCGTCGTACAAATGTCAGTCGTATAAATTTCCAGTCGTATAAATGTTCTGGCGTACAAATGCTGGCGTATAAATTTCTGTCGTACAAATGTTGACGTACAAATTTCCGCACACGGCTTAATTGTGTTACCCCACCCTCCATACAGCCCGGATCTGACACCTTCAGACTTCCATTTGTTTGTGCCAATGAAGGATGCTATTCGTGGAAGAAAGTTTCAGTGACGATGAGGTTGTTGAGGAGGTTAAGAGGTGGCTCCAGCGGAACCCAACGGACTTTTACCAGCAAGGAATAAAGGCCCTTGTTTCGAGGTGGCGGAAAGCAGTAGAAAAGGATGGAGAGTATGTGGAAAAATAAAAACTTGTAAAAAAGGTACGTAACTACTTGTGTACAAAATTTCTGGAACTTACAAGGAAACGTGAAAAGAAAAAAAAAGGGTGGGGCAAAATATATTGAGTGGCCCTCGTGTGTGTGTGTGTGTGGTGTGTGTGTGTGTGTGTGTGTGTGTGTGTGTGTATACAGGGCGATCCGTTTGGGTATGGGTAAAATAAAGTTGATGTGAAATGGAAACATTAACATTGTATAGTTTAATATTTGACAAACAATGCCCACAAAGATGGTAGATTGTGACAAACCTAATTAGTCTTCAACCTGACCCCCCCCCCCTTCCGGACACGACAGAGGTCATAACGAGAGGCTAATTCTTACGACCACCTGCATGTGGTTTAGTGATAGACCCCGTTTCTTGAAATGTGCAGTACCACTGCACTATGGAGTCGTATTTAGGAGCTTTCCGAACACCATACACATGGCGAAACTCACGCTGTACCGCTGTCACACTCTCAAACTTAGCAAACCAAATGACACACTTCGTACGTTGTTGTGCATTCGCCGCCATCTTCGAAATTGGTATATGTCTCATAAGTCTGACAGCAGATGGCGCTCGTACGTCTGGCAGCGGATGGCATAGCCTATTACAAACTCCGACATTTTATAACACGTGGAAACAAAGTGAATTGGACTTTGCACCTTTTGGAAACAAAGCCATATTATATGTCCCGTTATAAAAGGGATATAATACCTTTTGAAATTAATCGATAACACACCTTGATGCACATGGGCATGAACTGTTTTTTAGTTGTACAAACCCAACTTTGACCAAAAATGGACTTAGCACCTTTTGGAAATGAGCTCTTCATATGTCAAAATAAGCTAAATAGACGAGTGGCCAGACCCCGGTTTAAACAATTTTAATTCCCCCTTGTACAGAAAGTTGTAATATGTTTCTTATTAGTCCTTAGTGTTCAGTGAACACATTTTTAAGTGTTGTCCTCAGTTTTTGATGTGCGGTTGCATGGAAACGCCAATATAAACAAACACTTAGAAAATACCTGAAACTTTATCCAGATGATTATTTTATTTGTCTTAGTTTCGAACTGAAATACTGTTAACTAATCAGCCTATACTGTTTACTATCTAGAATTCAGTGATGGCGAACAACTGACCCGTGAGTCAAGTACTGACCCACGAGGCAATTTTTAGTGACCCACGAGTTCATATTTAAATAAAATATGGCTTTAATTTTTAATATTTTCTGCCTTACAGTTTTAAAATTATTTTATTCTTCCACCGAAATAAACAGCTGATACACACTGAAACGTTTTTAAAGGTATAGTATACGTTTAAAAACGTGCGTCTATGTATGATAACCGACCGAAAAAAATAGCTGATACACATTGAAACGCTTTTAAACGTATAGTATACGTTTAAAAACGTGCGTGTATGTATGACAACCGACTCATGGTGCGCGCCGCGCTGTCATCCACTTTCCCAGTTTTGCAGTTGAAGTCCTTAAGTTTTGGAGTGCCAAATTATTAGTGCAGAAATTATCACCCATAAAAAAAATGGCTAAGAAAAAACGAAAAAATAGTTCTGAAGGTAGTGGAACTGGAAAGTTATTTCATGAAGAATGGGCTGTGAAATACAGTGTTATTAAACGAAATAATAAAGCTTTTTGTTGTATTTGCAAAGTGGACATTGTTGCTCGCTTTTATAATATTAAGCGACATTTTGAAAGTAACCACAAAAATTTGTGCTTAATGTCAGATGAGGAAAGGAATGAAATTATTATGCGGCAATTAAACCAACAGCAACAACAATCTGCTATTTTCAAAAGAATTTTTAAACCAAACAACAATATTACAGCAGCTAGTTTTCAATTATCATCTACCATTGCTCAACACGGAAAACCACTTTCTGATGGTGATTATTTAAAAGAAGCTTTTATAAATGCTCAGATTATTTATTTGAAGATTTTCAGAATAAAGATCAACTAATTAAACGTATTAATGAGTTGCCTGTGGCCAGAAATACGGTCAAAGATAGCAGGGCCGGCCCTAGCTTCTGAGGGGCCCTGTGCAAGGTGGTTGGGGCCCCCATTCCTTACCAACCCTCCCAGAGACCCACATATGTTTCTGATTTTCTATGAGGACATCATCTTGATAAAAGCAAACACCCAATATTATATATACAGTGTATATATATATATATATATATATTTCAGAAATATATAACAGGAAGGTAACTCAGTATCAGTGTTCCTCTTTATTATTTAAAGAATTACAAATATTCAAAATTCCAACGTACATTATAAATTTGAAATTATTTTAATGTGGAGAAAATAATATGCAATGGCGGAAAATAAATTGACAATTGTAAATATAGTTTGATAAAATGATAAATAAGAGAACAACAGAAAATACAAAGAAAAAATGAATTTTGGAGGGGCCGCACATAGCTGGGGCCGGCCCTGAAAGATAGAATAATTATCATGGAGAAAGATGTATCTGATCAACTTATATTGGATTTGACAAATGCTGGAATGTTTTCAATTTGTTTGGATGAAAGTACAGATGTCATATGACAGGCCCGTCTAGCAGTTATTGCAAGATTTTATTCCGAAAATATAATGAAGGAAGAGCTAATTAAATTGATGACACTGCCTGAGAAAACCACAGGACAGGATATTATGAATGAATTGAAGAAGGAAGTCATCCAAATGGGTATTAATTTCAGAAATATTGTATCTGTGACGACTGATGGAGCTCCTAGTATGATTGGAAAAAATGTTGGATTTGTTCAATTACTTAAACGTTTAAGTGAAACACTCTTTAGTTGAATTTCATTGTATTTTACAAGAAGCTCTTTGGGCAAAAAAAAAAGTTTAAAATCATTTGAAAATGAAATGTGATGTCTCTTGTGACAAAGATTGTCAATTTTATGGTTGCTCACGATCTTAACAAAAGTCAATTTACAAAACTATTATTAGATGAGGTTGACTCTCAATTTTCAGGGTTAGTCATGTATAACAATGTCAGATGGTTAAGTCGTGGTCAAGTTTTGAATCGCTTTGTTGAATTGTTAAAAGAAATAAGATATGTTTTGAATAAAAAGGAACATGAATATCCAGAACTGACTGACATGAATTGGTTGAATGACACATTTTTGTGCTGATTTCACATTGCATTACAATGCTTTAAATAAAAAGTTGCAAGGTCGCGGCTGTGTTATATCATCAATGTTTGAAAATATTAAAGCTTTTGAAAAAGCTAAATATTTTCTCAAAAGATCTGGAAGAAGAAAAATTGAAATATTTTCCATTATTGCAGAAACACTTCTTGACTTCAAAATATTTTGCAGACAATGAAGAAAATAAATCCAACGTGCTCAAAAAGTACTCTTCAATAATAAGAGATGGCAGACAATCATTTTCAGCGAGGTTTTCACAATTTCGACAAATTGATGCAACATTACAATTCATCCAATTCCCCACACTATTCATTTTGAAGATCTTCAGTTATCAGCTTTTCATTGGCTTGACTTGGTAATTTAAAAATGGAATTAGTTAACTTCCAAGAAAGTACAGTATGGAAGACTAAATTTATTGATCTTAATCTGTAGTTACAAGAAAAGGAATTGGAGTCGTCAATTTTGAGTAACCAGAGAACAACAATCAATAGAAAGAGAAGAGAATCTTATTCTTGCAGAATGGAACTCTTTACCAAATTCTATTGCATCAATGAAAAAGGTAGCATTAGCTCTGCTAACAATGTTTGGTTCATCTTATTCATGTGAACAGTTGTTTTCCTCCATGAATTTCGTCAAATCCACCACTAGGAATCGTCTTGGCACAGATATGATGTGCTGCATGTGTGAGACTAAAGACAACTAAATATAAACCTCGGATCAAAACATTAGCAGCTAAAATCCAACAACAAATTTCTCACTAAAAATAGTAAGTAAATAAATTATTGTGACCCAATTTCATTTTTTTTTAAATCAAAAGTAACAAAAATGACCCGCCAGCAAAAAAGGTTCGCCACCACTGATCTAGATACACAATTGAATTATCACATTATAGTAAAACGTAATACAATCATGTATTGTTATAGGTTAGGCCCAGTTTTAAATTTACTTCCTCTTTTTATTATCACAATATTAGAATGAGACAAATGTGTGCTGTGACAAATATTGTGCAAATGTGTGGTATAATGGTATTGTTGAAAACCTCAGTTTAATTATTGTTATTTTTATTTCAGACGATCATCTATATCAAGCATGGCAGAACCTGACTCAAATCCATTAAAATTTGTACAGGCGAAGAAACAGAGGCTGTCAACAAATTGGGAGAAATGCGTTATATGGCAGCAGAGTCGCAAAGAAACACTAGTTGTACCCACAAAAGTGGGTATTGAAACATTATTGTCAACATCATTGTTACGGCAGGATGACCTTTTACAAAGACTTGAATCTGAGTTTGATGACCTTACAAAATTACATAGTATGTCTGTTACATATCATCGTAGCTGTTATCAATCATTTACAAGTAAGAAAAACATTTCTCATGTTAGTACAAAATGTAGCACGCATGATTCTGCATCACATGGTACTGAAGAACAAAGTGTTCGCACACGAGCTCAAACATCCAAGCTTACAGATTTTTCAATGTGTTTAATATGCAACACGCGAAAGAGGGACAGCATACATAAGGTACAAACAACGTGTCAGTCTGTCAGAGTAATCTCTATCAAGCAGCACAAGCTCGGCAGGACATTTCTATGCTTGCCAAAATTGAAGTAGAAGGCCTCATTGCAGCTGATGCTGTTTACCACAAATCCTGCATGGCAAGCTATACAAGCAAGCATAACATCAGTGCTTCAAGGAAAATGGAAGAAGGAGAGAACATATACGAGAAGGCATTTATGGCAGTAGTAGGAAAAATAGATGTTAATCTACAACAAGGAAAAGCTTATAAGTTGAAAACCCTGCTAGACAAATTCGAATAAAGCAGCATTGACTGACTTCTTGTGCAACTACATAACTGAACATGCACCAAGAACACCGGAACTTGCTGCACACCACGAACATAAGATCTACCTTGCAGGTAGGTTCAGTGATGGAGAAAAAGCGGTCTGTATTTCTAGCCAAGGCGTGACACCAGTGGAAGATCTGTTTTGCTCACATGAAGAGGCAGATACAAGATACTTTTCCATGCTATGAAGACAGATGAGGAATTTTCTACTTCCAGTATCCAAGGAAGCATAGTTGTCAAGTCACCTGACACAGATGTCCTCGTGTTAGCTGTGCATTATTTTCCTCAGATGCAAAGTACATCATCTTTCTGGGTAGAAACAGGAAAGGTGACCGCTACTGCTGATCTCCATCGTCATATTCCTGTTCACAGCATATGCAATGAATTAAGTTCTGTGGTTCCTAGTCTACTTCCCGCCATGCACGCTTTGACAGGATGTGATAGCGTCTCATCATTCTGTGGCATAGGAAAAAAGAAAATGTGGAAAACCATGGAGTCATTGGAGAAGAAAGGTTCGATTCCACTCCTTGGTAGTTTGGGTACTGACAACACAGTTGAGGCCGAACATGCAGCCCGACAGTTTGTTACTGCTATATACGATCCAAAGGATGTATATAAAGAAGAACATAATGACTTGAATCTTCTGAGAGTCTGCCTTGCTGACAAAAATGTACCATTACACAAACTACCCCCATCAGAACCTAGCTTTCTTCAACACTTTAAGAGAGCATCATTTCAGACCCGTATTTGGATGTTGACTCACGTTGCTAAACCAGATATGTCTTCACCAGATGGAAATGGGTGGCAAAGAGAGGGTGATGAATTAAAGTTGAAGTTATTTGATGGACCAACAACTGCAGAAGTATTAGATGAGCTTCTGTTCTCATGCCGTGGACGCAGACAATGTAGTAAGAACTGCAGTTGTGCCACGAATGATATGGCATACACAGAGGAATGCGTCTGCAAGGCTACTGAGGACTGCATGAATGAGCAAACCCATCACAAACCACCGCTGGATGAGCTAGATGAATAACCATATTATAGCATTGTGCATTAATAATTTATTAGTGTGTTTCATATATGCTGTTACAACGTGAGTTATTCCCCAGTATGGGGTAGACTGCTAATAACGCATTGAATTGATATTGCGGGAGTCACCGAATACAGTATGCACTGACTTGCATGCAGTTTTGTAATTGAAAAACAAAGTTGAGACTTTTAGTGGAAAGATTCCAATTTTAAGTAGTGATTTCTGCTTTAAAGTTATTTAGTAGTTTGCTTCATAAAGATAAGAATTGATAAAATTTAGTTGGTTTAATTGATTTTAGTTGATTTAGTGTTATGTACATCGATATACGTATAGTAACTTAATTTTGTTTTACAAAATTGACGTTCTTCAAATCTCAATATCGGTCCTTTCACACAGTTAACAATTCAAACTTTATTTTCGAGTGCAACATTATTATATATGTATTGTAATCATGCCAACGTTTGCCTGTTTTTCATAAATGAACGATAAACCTTTCTGCTGGCATGCGAACAGAGGTCTCCATTATTAACCCATGTAGGCACAGTACTTTGTATGGTAATTCAACATTTTAATATGGCATTCATTTTGTTCAACATAGTTTATTAATGCTTGGAGTATCAAAATACCTGAATTATTGTACTCGAAATTAGTTTTGTTTAACTCATGTTAATCAGTTTTGTGAAACACCCGTATGTTAGGTGATATTTTTTGGGTCTAACAATAACGTTTTTAGGCAAAAATTAAAATATATCATGTAAAAGAATGTTTTTATAGATAAATTGATAGAGTGTAGCACTAGAGCTTTCAGAAAATGTATAACTTCATGAGAAATAACCCTTGTCTTCACTGTTCATTGTGTCTTCAAAGATTTCAGTTGTAATGCGTGATTGAATACATGAATACACGAGTACCCGTACAGAGCTGAAGTTAATGGCTGATTTTACTATCTTAGCAGCACACTCAGAATGGACAACATGCCAAACTTATATGTCCAGATGGTACAGATCATTTTAGGACATGTACATTTCTGTACGAGGGGGGTATTAAACTCAAAAAATATGGCCTGCTATCAGGGTTGGTCGCTCGCCTAAAAGGAAGGTTCCTCTAAGAATTAGGTTCCAAACTGGAGACTAGGGTGGTCCACAGAATGGGGTAAAAAATCGAAGTTCAATTTTCTTTCCTCCCAGGCTATAATCTGGTTCCTTTTAGCTAAACATATTTCATGTAAAATTTAAGGCAAATCGAATAACTTTTAGGGTGGCTCAAAGCTGTTTTTTGTATACCATTATGCCCTTTATTAATATAGTGAATAATTAAAAGAAACTATTTACAGATACATTAATTAATGATTATTTTTCTTTCAGATAGATTTATTAAATTTACAGGTTTTGCAATGTCAAATAAACGTACATTTTACTTAATGAAAAAGTCAGAGGAAACAATCACTGGAGCCAAGCTGCCTTCCCGTGGCCAGGTCCTCCGCATGTTCCTCCACCATCATCAAGTCTTGAAGAAGGAGATCAAACCTAGTTCAGAAGCTGTTTTTGAAGAATTGCGTCTCTTCTGGGAGAGAGCCCGAATCCCTACTCAAAGGAAAGACCACATTCTTCACAAAATTCAGGCTCTACACTTGGAGTGGAAAGCGATTAAGAAGAATGCTGGGAGGAAAAGCAACTCTCAGTTAGAAAAAGAGAAAACCTTTCAGGAAGAAATGGAGAACCTATTTGATGTCGCCCATGCTGATGCCTTTACCTTAATCAAAAATGAAGAAGACCAGCAGTTCTTGATCCAACAAAGGAAAGCGGGACGAGTGGGATCAATGGTCTCTGCAGATATGGTGACTGACAAGGCAGAAAAGAGAGCTGCTGAGAAGCAAATGAAATTGGTAAATAGGAAGCGGAAAGCTGAAGAAGAAAAATATGCTGCTTCACAGGAAGTTATGCTAGATCAGGGAAGTTCTTCTTCTGAGTCTTTATGTGAGTCAGAAAGAGAAGATGAAGATTACCTTATTAATCCCCCATCTACCAGCGGACCAACTCCACCAAAGAAAAAGGCAGCAAAGAATATCATATCTCCTGAATTGGCTGCTGCTCTGGACAGGACTGGCATCAGTGACAGGAGGGCCACCTTTGTATTAGCTGAAACTGCATCTAGCCTTGGTCAAGATCTTTCAGAGGTGAACATCTCTCGTTCTTCAATCAAAAGGCACCGAGAGAGGCATCGAAGGCAAATAACCCATGCCATTAAAGCTAGCTTTAGTCCAAGTATTTCGATTGTCCACTGGGATGGGAAGTTGATCCCTAATCTACTTGCCAAGAATGAAAAGGTAGACAGACTCCCAGTCCTTGTCTCTTCAGTTGAATCAGGTGATTCAAAACTGCTTGGTGTTCCCAAACTACCAAGTGGAACAGGGGAAGCTCAATCAGCTGCAGTGTATAATCTTCTTTCCGAATGGAACATAGATAAGTCAATAATCGGAATGTTATCAGATACTACAGCATCAAATACAGGAACAAACAGGGGAGCATGCGTTCTTCTGGAACAGAAACTTGGTCGACCACTCTTCTATTTTGCCTGTAGGCATCATTGCATGGAAGTCATGTATGGAGGAGTGTTTGCAGTCCATGGTTCATCTTCTGCCCCTGAGCTACTTTTGTTCAAAAGGTTCCAATCTATGTGGGACTACATTGATTTAAAAACCTTCTCTACATCACAGGATGATGATGAGATGAAGGAGCAAGTTGATCCTTTCAGAAATGAAATAATTGCCTTTGCCAAAGAACATCTGGCCACTGGAAATTTTCGAGATGACTATAAAGAGTTTTTGGAACTTTCTTTGATCTTTCTTGGTGAAAAAATTGAAAGTTACACACTCAAACGTCCTGCTGGCACGCACTATGCAAGGTGGATGGCTAAAGTTATCTATGCCATCAAAATGTGGCTTTTTCGAAATCAAATCACCCTGACTCCTCGAGAGAAGAAGGACCTGAAAACCCTTACCCTTTTTGGAGTCCTAATCTACTTAAAAAGCTGGAGCACTGCTCCTATTCCATCACAAGCTCCGAAGAATGATCTGGATCTTATCCAATTTAAGTTAAAGGACTATCATGACCAGAAAGTGGCCAAAGCAGCTCTCAAGAAATTTGAAAACCACCTACGGTACTTATCAGAAGAGCTGGTGGCCCTTGCTCTCTTCGATCAAACTGTTGCACCAGACACCAAGGGAATCATGGTCCAGTGTATGAGGGAAAAGGAGGGGTCATTAGACTTCTCAAAGAAAAAGACTCAAGGAATGCAAAGCAACACTGAAATTAGAAACTCTTGACACAAAGAACTCATTAAAGCTTCTTAAGGCCCTACCGATCAATATTAGTTTTCTTGATGATGACCCCAGCACCTGGGAGGAGAATGAAAACTTCCAAGAAGCTAAAAGAATCATAGGAAACATCAAAGTAGTTAATGATCATGCTGAAAGGGCAGTAGCTCTCATTCAGACCTTCAGCGGAACTCTGACGAAAGGAGAAGATCAACTCCAGTTTCTCTTAAGTGTGGTGGATGAGCACCGAAAGAGGTTTCCTGATTCTAACAAGTCCACAATCTTAGCTGGGCAACAATGAGTGGCCTGGTCAGCCATGATACCTCCGCCAACAAGCGGATAATAACCATGAGTTTGTTTCACATCTTTTATATTAATGTTTCTAAAGAAAATTCATCAAAAACAAGTACCTCATTTTTAATTGAAATAGCAATAAATTAAAAAGAACTTTAATTACTTACGTTAGTAAGTGTTTTCATAGCAGATGAAAAGAACATATGAGAGAGTGAAGTGCTGATCATATATGAAGAGAATCCTATAAAAATAAGAAGAAAATTGTATTAATACGTGCAAATTGTTTACGATGATTCATCAAGTACAACGCTGCAACCTCATTAAATTAAAGATATAAACAGGGCCTCCCATCCAAACATTTACCAGAAAGAACAATGCTTTACACCTCTCTCTCTTGAGAAAAGCGTATACTAATATATATATATATATTATATATATATATATATATATACACACGAGTATATTATGGTAATGATGCTGCAAGCTGCTTGTACTTGAACAGGTGCATAAGTAAGCGGTACTTTATAAAAACAGTGAAGCCTCTGCTTTCTATTTGCGACTTAATTTATACACAATTTGTCCAAAAAAGTGTGTATATATATATATATATATATATATATATATATATAATATATATATATATGATACACACAGACCGTGCATGGAACAAGGAACTCTTCTAGGAAAATTAAATCCACTATAGTCCGAATAAGTAATGGTAAATGACAAATACTATAGGTTTTTCTTTTTCATGATGCTAGCCCGACGTGGGCAACGGGTCACTCACAAAGAGGCCCCAAAAATATAGCTTCCCTCACCAGCTATCTGCAAAGCAGATAGGATCCAGCTTTGGGACAGGATCTAGGGTTCAAAGCAGCCTAGCCCTGCTCATTTAGAACCTCAATATAAGCAAAAGACTCGCTGCCTTCACGTCAGATTGAATACATCAAAGAAAAAGGGGTAACTATTATATTTTTAGCCAAAAACCAAAACTTAAACCTCAACTGGCAGAATTGAGCGTCCACTTTTCAAAGCACATAACATGTCCGTTTCATGATGGGAATGAGCTCAGAATGGTTCCCCGAGGTTTTTTATAATACATACAGACCGTGCCCACGTCGGGCTAGCATCATGAAAAAGAAAAAAATTATAGTATTTGTCATTTACCGTTACTTATTCGGACTATAGTGGATTTAATTTTCCTAGAAGAGTTCCTTGTTCCATGCACGGTCTGTATGTATCATAAAAAACCTCGGGGAACCATTCTGAGTTCATTCCCACACACACACATATATATATATATATATATATATATATATATATATATTGAAACGTTAAATATACACAATTGCTACAAAACTTTAATCATTGCAATTTCTCCAGTTTTTTCGTTCAAAAGAGGAAAGTGAAGAGGTAATTTTATAATCTTCGAAAACCTTTCATCTCTCGGTTCATCAATCCGGTAATAATTCCCTTTTAATAGATTTTTAAAACTTCATTTGAAATTCAATTCGAGCATTTAATCGGTTCACTATGCATGTATTAAATCCAGGTATAAGCCCGGCAACTTAATTAAATGTTCGTGTGTGTGTGTGTGTGTGTGTGTGTGTGCATATATATATATATATATATATATATATATATATATATATATATATATATATATAGTGGAGCTAGTTTTAGCCGTTTAAGGTGATAATGATTTAATTGTATGCAACGATTGATTTAGGCAATGACTGATTGCTTTATAATGATAGGCTGGGTTAATTACTTATATTGTAATACAATATCACCGATTGGAATGAATGGTTATTTGATTAGATCCACCATACTATCGGAAATGACCGAAATGGCAGCGAGGTCACCAGCTTTGGTTTACGGCCAAAGCAAATTAAGTTAAGGTTATAAAAGACACCTTATGGGTTTTGTAGTTTATTTAAGAAAATATTTATATTAATTTTCACAGTGAAAATACAATGGTAAGACTTGACTAGGAAGCTTAACAATTCGATAATGACCTTTGAAATGCTCTCGTTTATGTGAGGCTTAATGGTATACAAAATGGGACACAACCTGAAATATGAGATGGTGAATACAAAAATAATGCATGCACGTAATAATATAACAAATAGGTTATGTAATACACCGATTAGGGAAACTACAGATTATGCATAAATGATCTGTGAAAGAGGCCTATTAATGACAACGTGAACGCGTACGTTTTGGTACTCAAAATAGAATAAGCCTCGGTGCTTTATTTTGTACAATGAAACCGTTACTTATTCACGGTGGTATAACAAAGAATTGACAGTACTTAATTGGTAGTTTATGTTATGCTTATGGCATAGACCTAGGTAATAAAATGAAATGTTAATAGCTTAATTGAGGTAATACGTAATGTACAGTACCCATCGATGGTATGTAATGGCATGCAACATAGAACATTGAATGGGCCTAATAATTGCTATAAAGAATGCACGTGCGTTCGGTACATTGAATGGAAAACACGACACTGATTAAGTAGGCTAAATGATTGTATGGATGCACATAGAATAATTGATGCGGCCTAATTATAATGGATTGTAATGCTTGCACAAATATCATTTATATACAAGAACATTATGTGATGTCAAGTGATTACGTCAAGAGAATGTTTAGTTAACTCGTAAATGTGAATTGAACAGAACAACGGATGATACGCGGAATAAGGTATTGAAATGACACTTGAATAGGATGACAGGCCTACCATTCGGCCTAATGATAATTGAGGGAATATACACGGTATATGAATTAGGCCTGCAGTAGAGAAAAGTGGTCTACTGCGTTATTAACGGGAGTCAATGGGAATGTTTAATTACTCACTTTGGGAGAGTAGCCTGCTGTTCGGCGGTAGGCTAATGTAGGCTTCAAGAGCACTAGAATATGAAGTAGTTAGCTTACCCGGACGTTTTGACTTGTGGAAGGATTGTTGAAAAGGAAATACCGTGAGGGTCGTCGTGGTGTAGTCGGTCGTCCTCTGGAAACTGGTCGCGCGCACGTTGGTCGGGTCGTGAATTAGGCCTTTTGCGAAGGAGAAGGTAGGCCCGGCTGTGGTTGACTCTTGGAAGTTCGTTCCGTAGGTCGAGGTATGATGGGCCTAATGGAGTCTCGTAGACGAATTAAGCCTTTTGCGAAGGAGAATGTAGGCCCGGTTGTGGTTGACTCTTGGAAGTTTGTTAGGTAGGTCACGGTATGATGGGCCTAATGGAGTCTCGTAGACGATCGTTCTTCGTAAAGCGGTAAAAGCTGACCAGATGTGGAATGATTTGGGCTTGTAGCTTTCGCCGTCGAGTCACGCAATGTGTCCCTTGCGGATGCTTCTCGTAGTGTTGCAAACTTTGCCGGTGCTCTCGAAGATGCTTGATAACCGGTTTATGCGGTAATGAAGAGACCAAGGGGAATTCCTTATGCCGTTGGGGCTTCCTGCGGCAGTATTGGTGGGTCACTTCCAATGATGCTTCGTTTCTTGAATGTGGTGTTGAAGTGAGCCTTGGTCTTGAGCCGGTTACTACTGATGAGGGATGACAACATACAGAGTAGTCGAACGGAATGAAAGCGTCGGAGTGAGAGTGAGTGGGCGTGGATGCTTTCTTTTATACCCCAATTATAAAGACGCCTTGGTGAACGCGTCCTTGGGTTGATAAAGACTTACTTTCGCGCCTTGAGAAGGAACAGACTTTCCATTGTTTGTTAGCCCACGTGTGTACCAACTGTTTTATGGTAGCGTGGAAAGAAAGTATGTCTGTCGATTTGTTGGTCTATTTCTTGTCGTATCCGCTACATATATATATATATATATTATATATATACACAGTGGTGGGCACCGTTAACCAAAAAGTTAACTTCGTTAACCGCTAATCCGTTAACCGTTAATCCGTTAAACATGTAACGGAAGTTACCGATAAACCGTTAACGTTAACTTTTATTATAAAAAAAATGAAAAACACAATATATATATAATTTAATTTTCCCTCTTCTTCTCGTTCTCCATTTTGTCCATGAGATGCATGTTGCCCTTCATGAAAATTAGCATATCAAAGTTTTCATCAGACAGGGATGATCTCTTGGCCCTCAGGATGTCCTTGCCCATAGAGAACAAACGCTCCACTGCAGCACTGGAGGGGATGGCTGTGTTGAACTTGATGAACAAGTCCACCAACACTTGCTCACCCAAGAAGGCAGCATCTGTCAGCAAGTCCTTGGAGTTGGTCTCCAGCCAGGTCTTGACCAAGTTCTGGGCCTTGCCCTTGAGTGACCTGTGGCTTCTGCTGCCTCTTTTGTCTGGATGACAGCACTGAAGAAGTCCTCCCCTCCTCCTCCTCGTTGTTGCTGCCTCCACTGTTGCTGCCCACTTCGTTGGACTGTTGCTTCATGGCCTCCTCGACTGTACCCTTCATGCTTTTCCTCACCCCGGCGACCTTGGTGTTGTCATACTTGTCCAACCAGATGAGGCGAAACCTGGGATGGAAGGCAGCAGCCAGCTGGCATTCGTCATCCTCCAGGAGGGGCCCAAACCTTTTGTCGATGCCTGCCAAAAGTGATCTTATCTGATCAGTTTTATGGTTCTTGAAATGTATCAAGGAGACTACTAATAAGGTACTCACAGACATATAAATATACATGACTTACTTGACAACGATTATTTTTAAATATTCACGAGCACAAACATGTTGCGCAAGAGACAGACTGCAAATGAAACGAATGTAGTTATTTGTTGTAATTGTTACATATATATTATTGAAAGTGCCTTAAAATGCTCGTGATATTTCTTGAAAGAAGTTGAAACATTCAACTCAAATGGCAAATCTTTCCGCCTGATTTACAGTCGACCATCTTTTGCTCAAACCAATGCCATAAATAACTACCATATTGGTAAGACACAAATTGTGGCGACGGAAACAAATATATCGCCTGATTTTGCACTGCGGAAATGGAAATTCGTTCATCACTATTAACAGTGGCGGATTAATTGCGCACCTGCTCAGCACTGAAAATAATATAAACTTTTAAACGTTTATTTATGAATTTTTTGGGTTAACGGAAGTTAATTAGTCTGATAATGATTTTCAAAGTTAACTTAAAAGTTAAATCGTTAACGAAAAAGTTAACTTCGTTAATTAACAATTAACGGATTAACGGTTTGTGCCCAGCTTTGTATATATATATATATATTTCGGCGGCTGAGAATATATAAAGTACCACACACACACACAGTTTTGTGTTTCTTTTCCTTATCCCTTTTTTTAAGTGATTTAGTATGTTGCTTCAATGCCCCTACAACCGAAGTATACTGCTTACAGGTTCTTCAAACCGAGTTCGATATGACTTTAGGCGTCGGACACAACTTATGCCCTCGTCTTAAGCGTCCATTTAAATCAATGTGTTGCGAGAAAGCATCGCTTGACTTTCGTGAAAAGGATAGAAACGAGACGTTATCCTGAACAGTTTATTTCACCAAATAATGCAACAAAAATGGATTAACAGGGCAGAATTGTAATCTAAAGTTACATTTGGCAGCACTGGAGAGAGAGTCGCTAGGCTGTCAAAAGGTTGCCAGATATCTCCTGCAGACATCAAGATAATTTATAGAGTACGTATTAAAGATTAAAAAGATCAAAGCCTAAATTTATAAAACAGAGTAATATCTTTAAATTTTAAAAAAAATTTAATTCCTGCGGAAAAACCACTTTCACACACACACACACACACACATATATATATATATATATATATATATATATATATATATATATATATATGCGCCGTTCTTTACATTAATTATACTGTGTTGGAAAACGTGTTTTTTATGGATATCACAATTTCACCCTTCCTCTATCGCGTGGTTTGGGTTATAATGACCTTACGACACTAGAAGTATGGTTGAAAACCTTATGAAGCGAACTACTTTTTTTCACCTCATTCTGTGCAGAAATCGCACCCAAAGTTCGGCATAATAAGAAAATAAAAAAATAAAAAAATATATATATATAAAATATGAAAATCTATTCCAAAAACTCATCAACATCTTCATTAGCATTCTTATAACTCTAATTTAGCCAAAAATGAACGTTCTACCTCAATTAATAACAGAGATACTATTGCCAGAATATTGCTGAACTTTGGAGGCGATTTTCTGACGAATTTTAATTTTGGCGCTTAGGTACCTTAAGACGAGGGACCCCTCATATATATATATATATATATATATATATATATATATATATATATATATATAACGTAAAGAACGACGCTTGTATAGGAGATTCCGCGCAAGACGAGAGAGAGAGAACGAAACAAATGAAAAAATGAGGTAATCACCCGGGATCTTCCGATTGCCGGTCAGATGCGATACCATTACACCATGGGCCTCACTCTTCCAAATGCCGTAATTCTTCTACATACTCGCAGAAACCAATGGGGCACCTGCCGCATGCCGTAACATTATATACATTCAACTGCAAAGAACACGCAGTATAAATAACGTAAAGAACGACGCTTGTATAGGAGATATTCCGCGCGGAATATCTCCTATACAAGCGTCGTTCTTTACGTTATTTATACTGCGTGTTCTTTGCAGTTGAATGTATATAATGTTACGGCATGCGGGAGGTGCCCCCTTGGGGCATTGGTTTCTGCGAGTATGTAGAAGAATTACGGCATTTGGAAGAGTGAGGCCCATGGTGTAATGGTATCGCATCTGACCGGCAATCGGAAGATCCCGGGTTCGATTCCCGGGTGGTTACCTCATTTTTTCATTTGTTTCGTTCTCTCTCCCTCGTCTTGCGCGGAATATCTCCTATACAAGCGTCGTTCTTTACGTTATTTATACTGCGTGTTCTTTGCAGTTGAATGTGTATATATATATATATATATTATATATATATATATATATATAATGATTAAGTAAATTTTTTCGAGTACAAGGAAAAAGTTTCGGATAACATTAATTAAGCTCTTTCCCCTCGAATTCTTCTTGCCAGCTGAATGTCTTTTAGCATGATGGTAACTCTTTTGGCGTGTATGGCGCACAAGTTTGTATCTTCAGAGACCAACGAGGTAAGCCTCTGAAGCTTCCTGAAGGGCCATCACGGCCATGACTGAAAGCGGAGGTCAGTCTTCAAGTCTTGAGCGATTTCTCGGACGAGACGTTGGAACGGCAGTTCCAGTTATGCGCCTCGGTGGTGTAGTCGTTAGCGTCGCTGACCACGAACCCATCGGCCCCGGGATCGAGACCCGGTGACGGCAGCCGGCGTGCAGCAAAACCCAGCTGTTCATCCTTCCACACAATAAAAAAAAGGAAGTGGTTGGTAGATAAATGGGTACACTGGGTAGCCTAGTGGTTAAGACGCTGGTCTGCTGGTGGGGTGTGAGTAGTTTGGGCGCAAAATGGGAGTGCAGGAATGTTGTAATGCAATTGCAAATGTTGATCAATGTTGCAAAGGGGGGAAGGGTTATGCAATAAATCAATGCTGCAAAGGGGGAGAGGGGAGGGAGATTCGGGGGGAGAAGGGAGGATGACTTCCCCCCAAAGGGGTAGCCTTAACCTAAGAGAGGAAGAGAAAGGAGAAGGGGGTCTTTGGGGAAGAAGGTGGGATGTCCTCACCCCCCAAATGGAAACCTAACCTAAACCTTAACCTAAGGAGGAAGGTGTTCGCCTGGCTGGAGTGAGACGCATTATGAGCGTCCAGGGGCCAAGCAGCTGTTATATAGAGGGTCGTGAGTTGCCAGATACCACTTATTTATATATGGAGGCGGTTACCAGATACCATCATTTATTTTAATTTTTATTTAGATGAGTTGCCAAATAAAGTTTTTTAATTGTTCAGGTATACGTTATTAGGGTGAGTTGCTAGATACCACCATTTATTTTAATTTTATTTACATGAGTTGCCAAATAATGTTTTTTAATTGTTCAGGTATACCTTATTAGGTTGAATTGTCAGGTTGCGCCATTTATTTTAACTTATTTAGACGAGTTTCCACTTATTTATTTATTTATTAAAGGCAAGACCGACTTTCTCCTTAAAGTTTTTCAGCAAAAGAACTAATTATTTAAACGTCGTTCAACTTAATATTAATAATAAAAGAAATACACTAGACAATTGGCTTAGCGAAAGAAATCATTCCAATAACATATTCTCTAAGAATAATATTCAATTTACCTATAATTCATGAAACGCTTTCATTTATTCTAACACCTTAGAATGTATACTGTGTCTATTTACTTTTGACAATCCTTTCTATATCTCCAACTGAATCTAATTTCTATTTATACAGAGAGAGAGAGAGAGAGAGAGAGAGAGAGAGAGAGAGAGAGAGAGAGTTAATGCTCGAAAAACTGAAGACGGCACACACGCACACATTATTGACTTTTTCGAAATCACTGTTAAAAATTAGATTACATTCAAACATAAGCCCCCCGTGTGTCTATTGTGTATACTGTAGGTCTAAGGTGGAGTGAAAAATGTAGATTACATTCAAACATAACCCCTCAAGACAATCCATGGCATAGCAGAAGAAATCATTCATCTTAATAATATTAATAATAAAAGAAATACACAGGACTCTTTATATTGTACATTATTCCAATAACATATTCTCTAAGAATAATGTTTAATTTACCTATAATTCATGAATCGCTTTCATTTATTCTAAAGCCAAACAGAAAGTGTCTATCTACTTTTGTCATGGAGAAGGTGTGTAACACTCGGAGGCTATCCAAAAGGCGAGATTGGAATGTAGGTTAAACCACTTCTCGTCTCCAAAACTGGTTTCTGTCGCACTTCACTTTAAATATTGTTTCGAATATTATTATTATTATAATAAAGTTAAAACTGAACTTAAATATATACATAAGCATCACGCGATTGGTTTCCAAATTATTTATAGGCTAAATTAACCTTTAAGTAATGATTTTCCTTATCATATTTCCATATGCAACAACAAAATATATATATATATATATATAGGGTGGTGCAAATTACAGTAGTAATAATAATAGCTAACTCGGTTTTCCTTCTCACCGAATTGTTCATTTTGACGAGGGTCAAGCTTTTCACTCCGCCTTAGACCTTCAGTTTAACATGGAATCCGAACTATGCTCTAGCACTGGCACGGTGAAATTACAATATCATCGCCCGGACTCGATCTCTCAACCAGCACCCCCCCCCCCAGCGTCTTAACCACTAGGATACCTAGGGCGCCCATTTATCTACCAATCCAAGCAGACATTCATTTTCATGAGCTAAACAATTTAATCACTCCTAATCACTCCTACGCGAGAAATGGCAGGTAAAAAGTCAAGTCTAATACATTAATCAAAGTTGAGGACCGAATAGTATGACCGCAAACATATATTTTTCAAATATTTGAAACCATCGTGGTAGAGACTGTAAATGGTAATTAACACACACACACACACACACACACACATATACATATATATATATATATATAACCAAATCCATGTCAGGAATCTTGAGAAAGCTGAGAATTGTATGACCGCAAAAAATAATAATGCACAAAAACATTCTGCTTGTAGAGATCTTCTAGATTTCTTATTTTCTAATGATCTTTGTGTCATCAGATGTTACTGTGCTGTCTCTGGTAATGATCTATGTCAGGATTATGAAGAGTAGCGGCGCTAACACGGGTTCAACGATGTCGATTTTAGAAGCATGTTTAGTTTAAGTGATAACTCGCAACAATGGCTGGAAGCTGGATTTGAAACGGTTTAGCACTAGTGTGTGTGGGATTTACTTTGCCTATAAGATCTGTGACACGTGGAACAGGCTACCTTCAGAAGTTGAGCAGTTCCTCTGTGGATCAGTTCAAGAAAAGGCTAGACAGAATCTTGCATACTATTTGAGGGTGTAGGAATTTTTCCCTGGTACCCGTGGCCATTGGTACATCCTCGGTATGGGGCGCAAGGCCTTTTGAGTTAGTTCTTACCTTTGTAACTCTCTCTCTCATGTATACATTTCACACTGTAACCCGTAAATAAAAATAAAATGTGCCAGTTTGATTACATCATTAAGCTTTATTAAGTTTAACTCTTTAAATAATGCACTAGAGTGATCAAGGAAATCGCCATCAGATAAATAACCTTATTGCTCTTTTTGGATGAAAAGATACCGTTTTATGCGTTGTTAGCGGAGTTTCCTCATACAAGAGTGCACTACGTTATATAAGGAAGAGCAAGATTATGATAAATAGTCAATAAAACCTGTTTATGGACGACATTTCTGAGTTTAAACATTACAGCATCGCTCCGTGAAGCATTTCCAAGTGTCTTGAACGAAGAAGGAAATTTCACAACATGGTTCCAGCAAGACGGCGCTCCTGCACATTACAGCACCCAAGTAAGGGAATACCTGTACCAACAATTCCCTGGTCATTGGATAGGACGTCGAGGGCCTGTGGAATGGCCAGCTAGAAGCCCGGATCTCACACCACTAGATTTTTATCTCTGGGGCCACTTGAAAGCGCTGGTATACGCAGAGAAAATTAGGAGTGTTGAACATTTGCGGCAGCGCATTATTGGGGCATGTAACACCATTACTCCCGACATCATTCACCGTGTGCTTGCTGACTGGGTATCACGTCTGAATTTGTGTATTGAAAACAATGGTGGACATATTGAGCACGTTCTGTAAATAAAAGCTTTTGTTTTGCCTTTTTTAATTATTTTTCCTATGATGCCGAACTTATGGGACACCCTGTATATATATATATATATATATATACGAGGGTACTTCAATAAGAATCCGCACTTTTTATTTTAGTGATAATATAGTATATATAATATATATTCGTAATAACGAGCCAAACTGAGATCTATAGGCTTATTTAGGCTAGCAACAGTATAGGCTTATTTAGGTTACTCGTAGCTGTCACATATCGTACGAGTAGTAAGCATGGTTGCGCCGCTTTCAATTTGTACTCTAGAAGAACAGAGATCCGTGTTTCGTTTTTTGTGGGCAGAATGTGTGAAAGGAGCTGAAATTCACACGCGTTTATGTGCTCAGTATGGGAATCATGCGTTACCACGGCGAAGTGTGTACGAGTGGATTCAAATGTTCAAGGAAGGTCGAACATGTATGACAGATGCTCAGCGCTCAGGACGACCGTCAACATCAACCAGTGGTGACAAGCAGGAAGAAGCCAGAGCCATGATTTTCGATGACAGAAGATTAACAATAAAAGAAATTGCATCTTCATTAGACATCAGTCAAGGGTCAGCCTATTAGGTAGTTCATGACATTCTTGGCTTTCACAAGGTTTGTGCAAGATGGGTGGCCAAACAGTTGACAGAAGAGCACAAGAGTAATCGTATAGACGTCTGCTCTCGTCTTTTGGCGCGGTATCATAATGAAGGTGAAAACTTTTTGGAGGGCATTATCACTGGAGATGAAACCTGGATCCATCACTATGAACCAGAAAGCAAACGACAGAGCATGCAATGGAAGCATCCAACATCTCCTGTTGCAAGGAAGTTCAAAGCGCAGCCGTCAGCAGGTAAAGTTATGCTAACACTGTTTTGGGATATACGAGGCCCTATCCTTGAACATTATCTAGAGCGTGAACTACAGTAACAAGTGCATCGTATTCTGACATGCTTCGGAATGAGTTAAAGCAAGCAATTTGCACAAAACGGAGAGGAAGATTGTCGGAAGGTGTTATTCTGTTACACCACAATGCGCGCCCTATACCGCTGCACAGACTAGAAAATGCCTTCAAGAACTTAAATTTGAAGTTCTCGACCATCCAGCCTACAGTCCAGACCTGGCACCTTCGGATTTTTACACGTTTGGACCACTAAAAGACGCTTTGAGAGGTCAGCGATTCCAAGGCGATGATGACCTGAAGGAGGCGGTGCATGACTGGCTACGCACACAGCCAAAAACATTCTTTTGTGATGGCATTTGGAAGCTTGTAGATCGCTGGACTAAGTGTATTGAGAAACAGGGAGACTATGTTGAGAAGTGATGTGTTTATAATCTATCAGATGTGAAAATAAAATTGTGAAAATAAAAAGTGCGGATACTTATTGAATTACCCTCGTGTGTGTGTGTGTGTGTGTGTGTGTGTGTGCTAGTGATGTAGCGGTTCTCATTTTTCATAGCTCTGCGGTTGCGGTTGCGGAGCTTACAAACAAAGCTCCGCGCGGTTGCGGTTATGTACCCTATAACATCATAATAAAGGGTGATCCAGAGAAATGGGACCCAAAAGAAACCCCTGTAACTCTTAAAGTATAAGTCCTTTTATAAAATCATACGCATCATTCGAAAGAGGATAGTTACAAGTTGTACAGGATTGTATAGGTTTTGACAATACAAGACAAGATAAGATACAAAAAAAATAAAAGTGTTAATTAAAACTAACCCTTCAAGATGACTGCATGGACTGTGGAACAGCTGCGTTTCATAACTGAGCAATATTATGAGCATGGAAGAAGTGTAGTTTCAGCTCAAAGATCTTTCAAGACAAATTTTCAGATGTCAAAATCACCTAAGAAAGTAATCCGTCGGTGTGTCAGAAATTTTTCCCTAACTGGCAGCATTGGAAAAAGAAAACCAACTGGAAGAGTGCGCACAGGAAGGATAGACGAGATCATTAACAGAACTCATGAAATTGTACAGGATAATCCTAACATAAGCATCAGACGTGCTTCTCAGCGGTTAGGAGTTGGATATGGAACAACACACCGTATATTCAAGCAAAATTTAATGCTCTTTCCATATAAAATTCAAACAGTGCAACAACTAAACGATGGAGATTTCGCACGAAGACGACAATTCTGTCAATAGATCCAACAGAAGGTAAATAACACCACCAATTTTCTAGCAACTTTGATTATGTCAGACGAAGCCCATTTTCACTTGAATGGAACTGTAAACAAACAAAATTGTCGTTTCTGGGCAACAAAAATCCATTGAATATTACCGAAGTCCCGTGCATAGTCAGCGTGTAACTGTTTGGTGTGGTCTTACTGCATCTCAGATCATAGGGCCGTACTTTTTCGAGGATTCCCCGGAAACACGGTCACTGTAAATGGTGATCGCTACGAAAAAATGTTGACCGATTTCCTTATTCCTAAATTAAGAGATCTTTGTCTAGAAAACCACTGGTTCCAACAAGACGGAGCTACCTGCCATACCACGAGGAACTGCATGGCAGTTTTGCGTCAAACGTTTCCAGACGAGTTAATCTCAAGATTTGGAGACGTTGAATGGCCCGCAAGGTCTCCGGATTTTTCTCCCTTAGATTATTATCTCTGGGGATATTTAAAGAGTAGGGTCTACAGAAATAACCCAACGACCTTGCAAGAATTGAAGGCCGCCATCACAAATGAGATACAGGCCATACCACCGCACACTCTTGCAAAAGTGATGCAGAACTTACAAGCGAGAACACTGGAATGCTTGGCAACTAATGGAGCACATTTGAAAGGAGTCATTTTAAAAAATAAATATTTCATAATAAACTTGTAACTCTACTCTTTCGAATGATATATAATTTTTATGAAAGGAATTAAATATTAAGAATATTTGGCTTTTTTTTATGGGTCCCATTTATCTGGATCACCCAGTATTACCTAAAAAGAATAAACAACACAATAAAATATCGCGTTTTAGCCACACTCTTCACAGTCTACAGTATAATGACTATAATCTAAACTGTAAAAAGTGTTTCCAATCCTTTTCTCTTTGTGATATTTCTCGATCATTTTTTGCGAGTCTCTGCTTGACTCAGTTTCGGTCTCGTCATCACTACTGGAAGCCAATAGAGCACTCATTGAGTCTATTATTGTTATTGATTTACTCGTAGAAGCTGATGCCTGGCCTAAATCAATCAGTGGTTTCTTTGCCGGTGGTTCACTGGCTGTCTCCGAGTCCGATGATGTTTGAGTCTTGTTCATTTCATCACAAAAGTATCCCAATTTTTCCCGAACACCTTTTGTGAAATGTGAAGCGGAAAAACTGCTTTGTGCCTTGGGTCCAAAAAGGTAGCCAAAGAATACATGTCATTTGTTTTTTGGCCATCAAATCTCCTTGCTAGCTCTGTGCGCATTATCTCCTTCATTGTTTTGATTCCACGCAGTTCAGAATCACCACTTCGAGGTTGAAGCACAATTTCAAGGAAACGACGAGGGGGAATAACCTCAGATATGGAAGAGGTGGAATTACTCAATCTTTTTGTGATATCATCGAATGGTTCCAGCACAGCCACCCAGTTTAACAAGAGAGTGAAGTTGACGTTAGTGAGTTGTTGCATTTTGGAGTTAGCAGCGCTACATAGACTCAGTGATTCCTTCAACTTCAGTGTTCTCTGCATCATGTGATAAGTGCTGTTCCACCGTGTGGCGATATCATGAATGACTAAGTTCAGGTTGATCTAAGCGTTTCTGAATTTTTTTTAACTCATCCTGCGCCATCGTAGAATGGTTGAAATGAGTAGCGATAGATCGAAGTTTAGCTACCTAACAAGTCACTGAGAATAATCTACTTTTGATTACAAGTTGCAGTTTATGAACAGTGCAATCGATATTATGGATGCCAGTGAGAAACAAAGCTTTTATCGTGTTTGCTCGTTAGTCGCGCATTACACAATGGATGGATGGATGAATGGGCAATATCCCATTTCTGAAGCATCTGCTCAAATTTTTCTCACAAGTATTCTCCACTGTGGCGATCTTCAAGTGGCATTACGCTGAGCACCAAATTGGTCCTCTTGAAGTCTTGATTCACTGCATGGCATATCAAAGAGAGTAAAGACACTCCAGCAGACGTCTAACCATGCATCCGTTGTCAATGATACTTTCGAATCTTTTAGAGGCTCAAGAATTTTGAACTTTCTTTGAAACAGTCATAGATATCGCTGCACACAAGATCAGTGTAGAACTGATGCTGTTTCACTTTATACTGTGGAGCTGTTTCAGCCATGAGTCTCGTGAAACCTAAGTCCTCAACGTGGCTGAATGGCAAGTCATCCATTATTATCATTTCGGCTATGCGATAGTCCAGTGATTTTGATTTGGAATGATTCGCATCCCAAATTTTGACTTTTTCGAAGCAACTTTCAATCGTCTGATTCTTTTCTTTCATTGCACACTTCATTTCCTGTAGGGATGTAAGAGACACTCTTGATTCCTTTTTCTTCTTTGACTGTTCATTAGCTTCATTTTCACTAGCTATCACGTCATTATATTCCTTCTTGTGCATTGAACGCAGATGGTTTTTTTAAGTTAGTGATACTCCTTCCCTTTCGTGAATAGTTCTTATTACATATGACACAATTCGCTACATCGTTTGACACTCTCGAAAAGTACTTCCACACTGCACTCGTAGATCGCTCCATGATGGTTGCACCACAGTCTAACACTTTACTAATGGGTTGAAGCACGTAACGTTACAAAGGTAGTGACGGAGAGCTAGCGCAACACAAACACTCCCACTCGGTGTCTGAACAGATACTGAAGCTGGTGCTTTAGTTTAGTTGTAACTTGGTAGTGAAGGTTGGCTAATTTCTAATAAAAAAAAATTGAGTGCTTTTTATCTTTTTTTATCAACAGTAATTACATATCATCATTGTTTTATTAAATATAATTAAAATAATGCTTTTCTAGCCACCTAGGGTTGATAAATGTAAGTTATTACATAATGCATCTATCCATCCAGTCCACGTAGCAATTCTAGACATGTCGCAATTAGGGCGTAGCAAACTTTTACTTTTTTGCACCCTTGAGTGAAGGCATGAGGCATGACAGAAACAGCATTTGGCGACGTTTATTGCATTTATAGCCATTACACTAACATTTATAGCATTTGTTTGCCCTAGTAAGAAGATATCCTCAAACAACCGCAATAACCGCACTGATAAATGCGGTTGCGGACAACCGCTACATCACTAATATATATATATATATATATATATATATATATATATATATATATATATATATATATATATGTGTGTGTGTGTGTGTGTGTGTGTGTGTGTGTACGGTTGCGCTATGTAGAACCCAATCGCAGAGAGAAATATTAAAGATATTCCAAATTAATTAGACCTATTTAATTAGTGTTAGACTAGTATCCTAAATTTGTTTAGGATATCTAAAGTTAGTCATCCGTGTTAAACAAGCTATAGGTTTACTTAAATTATAATTAACTAGTTCTAGTAACCTAAGGTTCTAGTTTCGGTGAAAAAAAAAGGGATGTCTACATTAACCTCTTAAACAAAATCTCTCCAAGCTTCTACAAAATTTATACACGCTTGGTAAAATCCAAGAAAGCCAGACCGTCAATAAATTTACAAAATAATTCAGCCATCAAAATTTTGAGCTTCACATCGATGGTCAGGTAGTCCAAATTTGTAGGAATAGCACTTATTTTCATGATTTCCTTGGTAGTAACCCGAGCAATTCGCTTTTAGGTCCCTAATACAATCACTAGGAAGCGTGTTCTTTTTGCATCTAAAATCTTATCTCTTCCAGGGGCGTAACTGGAGTGAAAAAGTTGGGGTGGACAAACGCAATCCTATTGTTAAAGCACTCATTATTTACGGGAGTAATTATAAAAGTTGTCCCTCCCAACTTTTACAATTACTCCCATAGATAATAAGTGCTTCTAACAATAGGATTGTTTGTCCCACCCCCCAACTTTTTACTCAGTTGTTGCAGGCACAATCTGGCATTTTCGATGACACTTTAATGTATTCAAAATAAATTTTAAATATTCAAAATAAATTTTAAATAAGTAAATAAATAAATTTATAAATTTTAAAATAGGCGCCTTTGCGTTCCTTCACCCATGGTGACGTCATACCACATGTTTGAATGAACTTGGTCATTCCCTAAACCGACGCCTTCCTCTCTGGATGGGATTTTAGTCCTTAGGTTGGAGAACACAGAGGTCATGTTTTTGAATATTGAAATATTTTCTGTGATACCTCGTTATAAACGCTTTGCTTTGTATAGAACAAAATCTTCTTTAACCTATGCTATTCTAACTTAACTTTTCCCATTGTCTTCTGATGTATCTTTTAAAATTATTTTGTCTTTTTTTATTACTTCATCAAAGTATCATATGACATACTGTGGGAAAGCATTTGTCAATATTATAAATATATATTTGAAAATGTATCATTATTAGTATTTAGACATACATAATAATTTTTACTGAATTTGCCCAAGGATTTGCTGAAGCTGCTTTCAAGGCTTCAGCTTCTGCACCCTTACATGTAAGAGAACAGTATTTTCGGAGCAAGTGTAGTTTACATCACCCTGCAGCAAAAGGGGACACAAACTACACTAGGTCAAAGTTGGGGAACGTAAACTACACTAGGATCTTTAGGAGACATTTTTTAAACGAATTCATCAAATAAAACGTTAAAACTAACGAAAATATTACGACTTAACCAAACCAATTGCCGATTGTGAATTTTTTGCTTGTCTATTTAACTCATTTACTTTGTAATCTCCGTTTATTTTCTGTTCCTACTTGATAATGTGAATATATCACGAAAGCGCTCGGACTTTGTGTTTCCTTTTCCTTGTGGTTGTTTGCTTATTATAAGGTCACGTGTTATTTTGTGATTTTAGTGCATATATATATATATATATGTATATTATATATATATATATATATATATATATATATATATATATATATATATATATAGGGTGTACATAAAGTCAGGATTTTTGTGAAATAATTATTTTTTTCTATTTTTCTTTTCAGAAGCCCTTAGAATGAATACAGAAGAGCGTGTGGCAATAGTAATTTGGCGAATCGAGGGAAAGAAATACAATGACATCAGAGAGAAGTTTAGAAGATTTCATAAGCCGGGGCCAATAGACAAGACAGACAATACGAAAATTGGTGAACAAATTTAAACGAACGGGATCTGTAAATGATGAAGCAAGATCAGGACGACCGTGTATGTCAGATTACCGTGAATGCAGTACGCGGAATTATCACTGAGGAGCCACGTACGTCCGTTCGTGCTGCATCACACAGACTCGGCCTCCCGACGTCATCTGTGCACAAAATTCTGAAAGTTAATTTGCAGAAGAAAAGCTATCATTTGCAGGTTTTACATGATTTACATGAGGAAGATTTCCCTCGACGAAGTGCTGTGTGTGCTGATCTCGTAGAACAAATCTGGAGTGATAATTTAATGGACAACATTCTCTTTAGTGATGAAGACACTTTCCATACGTGTGGAAAAGTAAATCGCCATAACTGTCGAATTTGGGCAGATGAAAGACCGAATGATTTCGTCCAAAATTGGGAAAGAGACTCACCTAAAGTTAATGTCTGGATGGGTTTAACAAAATCTAAGGTTTATGGTCCTTTTTTCTTTGCTGAAGCTACAGTTACGGGGCTTATTTATCTGGACATGTTGCAGCAATTCCTTGAACCTCAGCTGATTGGGGATAGGATTGTTAGTACCGTTGTCTATCAACATGATGGTGCTCCTTGTCACTATGCCAAAATTGTTCAGGATTATCTAAATGGACGTTTTCCAAATCACTGGATCGGACGCGGAAGCAACCAAAGACCTTGGCCAGCGAGATCACCAGATTTAACCCCTTTAGATTTCTTTGCATGGGGCTTTATCAAATCGCACGTCTATCAGACGAAGATTACGAGTCTTGAAAACTTACGTACACGTATACGAACTGCTGCAGATAACATAATCCCGCAAATGCTCCAGAATGTGTTTAGAAATGCTGCGGAACGATTTCAGCTGTGCAGGGATACTGATGGGCGTCACGTCGAATCCTACTCTTAATTATTTAATAAATGTTACCACTTTATCATTTTATGATTGAATTCCATATAATTTCCAAGTGCTTCACAAAAATAGATCCTGACTTTATGTACACCCTGTATATATATATATAGTGGTGGACCGGATATCCGCGTCATTTTTAACATCCGCATCCGCACTTCTGACTGCGGATGTTATGCGGATATTACCTCTAATAAATTATGCAATTTACAATTAAATTAGCTTATTGTAGCTTATAAGGCCCAGTCATGCACATTTCATGTAAAGTATTAATTATTAATGAACAAACAAATATATATAAACCTCAAAATATAAATACCTGGTAGTTTCACTGAATTTTCTGTGGTTGAAACTCTTGAGAAAGTTATTATCTTTATCATAATGAAAACATTAATATTAATTTTAATTCTTGTGCAATGTCTGTGATAATATTAATATCACGAAATTTTAAAAAATATGTCATATATTCATAATTCTATATTATATTGATAGATTAACTAAATATCCGCATCCGAAGATGTTGAAAAACTGACATCCGGTTCACCACTAATATATATATATATTATTTTCACACGAGGGTCACTCAATATATTTTGCCCCACCTTTTTTTTTCTTTCCAAGTTTCCTCGTAAGTTCCAGAAATTTTGTATACAAGTAGTTACATACCTTTTTTACAAGTTTTTATTTTTCCACATAGTCTACATCCTTTTCTACGGCTTTCCTCCACCTCGAAACAAGGGCCTTTATTCCTTGTTGGTAAAAGTCCGCTGGGTTCCACTGGAGCCACCTCTTAACCTCCTCAACAACCTCATCGTCACTCTGAAACTTTCTTCCACGAATAGCATCCTTCATTGGCCCAAACAAATGGAAGTCTGAAGGTGCCAGATCCGGGCTGTATGGAGGGTGGGGTAATACAATCAAGCGTATTTTTGTGATGGCTTCTCTTGTTTGCAAACTGTTGTGTGGTCTTGCGTTATCGTGTAAAAGGACGTCTTCCAGTTTTCTCTCCGGTCGAACTCGCTTTATACGTCTCTGGAGTCTCTGTAGGATAGCAATATATGCCTCTGAATTGCTTGTTTGTCTTTTCTTCATAATATCCACCAGAATCACTCCTTTCATGTCCCAGAAGATGGTGGCCATAACCTTTCCTGCAGAGGGAGCCATTTTGAACTTTTTGTTGCTTGGGGAGTCTGCGTGATGCCATTCCATGGATTGGCGTTTCGTTTCAGGTTCAAAGTGGTGTACCCAAGTTTCATCACCAGTCAGAGTGCGTGAAAAGAAGTCATCCCCTTCTGTCTCGTATCGAACCAACGACTCAGAAGCAATTTCTTTTCTTTGGGCTTTGTGATCTTCAGTCAGTTCGCGAGGAACAAACCGTGAACAAACTTTTGAGTATCCCAGTTGCTGAATTATTGTATTCACACTTCCTTCACTAATTCCTAGCTCCAGTGATAGCTCCTTGTATGTGACGCGCCGATTTGATCGAATGATGCTGTTAGTACGTTGCACAGTGTGAGATGTCACAGCCAATACCGGGCGACCGCTGCGTGGCTCATCATCGAAGCTGGCTCTCCCTCTCTCCGATGATCTCACACGTTTAGACCAGCGTCCAACTTTGCTTCGATCAACAACAGCATCTCCGTAAACGTTTTGTAGACGTTTGTGAATATTTCCAATTGTTTCCTTCTCTGCGGTTAAGAACTTGATAACAGCTCTCTGTTTACGACGCACATCACTGTCAGATGCCTTTTTGAAACTGCGTTAACCATCGGTTTTATACAAGGGCATTTTAAAAGCGGTTTTATACAAGGAGGGAAGGTTCATTCAAACTTGAAAAATCCGGTTATGTGAAACGCAGAAAGTTCAAACTTACGGTCCAAAAGACATTTCAGTCCCATGGCCTATTATTTAGCTAAGAAAAAAGGGTGAAGAAAAATATGTTGAGTGCCCTAGTATATATAAATTGACGATTGGTTAGGTTAAGTCGTAATATTTTCATTAGTTTTAATGTTTTATTTGATTAAGTATACGCGGACAAAGTTGGGGAACGCAAACTACACTAGGATAATGTAGGGGAACGTAAACTACACTTCGATAATGTAGGGGAACGTAAACTACGCTTGGATAATGTAGGGGAACATAAACTACACTAGGATAATGTAGGGGAACGTAAACTACACTTGGCACCGCAGGGGGACGTAAACTACACTTGTTCCGTATTTTCAAAAGAATTCAAATGTATAGGCACACGCTATACAAGAGTTTTTATGCTTTTGAACATTCTTATGCATAGAGTATATAGAGGGTGGCGCAAAAGACAGGAACCATAGGCACATTTTAATAATTTGTGTTTTAATGTGTTTTCTTCTTTTCAGATTTGTTGTTGAACTTATGGCACAGAAATTGACAATAGATGAACGGGTGGACATAGTTTTAATGTGTGCGAGGCGTGGTAACACACACCGATCAGTTGCTACTGCTTTTAATGACAAACACTCTGAGAGGCCGCCAGTTGTTCAGGAATCAGTTGGAAAACTGTTCACTCGCTTTAAAGAAACGGGAAGTGTTCATGATCGGCCGCGTAGTGGCCGGCCAAAAAGTTCAACCGATGCAGCAACATCACTAACGGTACTCAATCACCTCGAAAACAGCCCACGTAAATCCTTAAGAAAGTTATCCCAGGAAACGGGTGTCTCCAGAAGATCCATTCAACGAATTCTTACGACAAATCGTTTCCACCCCAACAAAGTCCAACTCGTTCAGGAACTGCACGGTGACGACACAGACCGTGTTGTAGAGTTCTGCCAGTGGTTTCTACAACATCGACAGCTTCAACGAAGGATCATGTTCAGCGACGAAGCGATATTTCATCTCAGCGGTCGTATCAATAGGCATAATGCACGCTATTGGGCCAATGAGAACTACCACTGGATGGAGGAAGGACATGCGCAATTCGATCCACGAATTATGGTGTGGGCTGCGCTCTCGAGGGATCGGTTAATTGGTCCGTACTTTTTCGACGGCAATGTAACAGGTGAAACATATCTGCATATGCTGCAAACATTTCTAATGCCCATACTGGACGACATTCCATTGGCAGAACGGGTGGAGATGTGGTTTCAGCAGGATGGTGCACCACCACATTTCGCAACCATCGTCCGGAGCTCTTTAGATGAAACATTCCCAAGCAAGTGGATTGGACGGCGAGGGCCCGTCGAATGGACACCTAGGTCTCCAGACCTCACGCCTCTTGACTTTTTCTTGTGGGGTCATCTCAAATCGGTAGTCTATGCTGATCGACCCAGAACCATACGTTCTCTAAAGGATAAAATCACATCTGAGTGTGCCAAAATCAGTAGCAATGTGTTAAGGAATGTTCAAACATCATGCATTCAACGCGTCAGAAAGTGTCACCAAGTGGAAAGCCGCCAATTCGAACATTTATTATAATTTAATAAATGTGCTATGGTTCCTGACTTTTGCGCCACCCTTTGTGGGTGTCTATATATAGTTTGCGCCACCCTTTTGTGGGTGTCTATATATAGTTTGTATTTCCATATTTTATGATATATATATATATATATATATATATATATATGATGCAAACCCACAAGGAAAAATAAAAATGATTCCAAGGTCTTTCGTCTATTCAGAAGTACACTTCGTCAGGGAATGAATGAATCATTCATTCAGTCCCTGACGAGGTGTACTTCTGAATACACAAAAAGCCTTGAATCATTTTTGTTTTTCTTTGTGGATTTCCATTATTCATCCATTTCACGTGCTTCATTGTGAAATTCATCCCACATATATATATATATATATATATATATATATATATATATTATATATTTCTATTTGAATTCTAAAAATGAATTCACTGCTGAGTCAAATAAAATAACATTTAAATCCTGAATATTTAGAATTGTATGAAATACAGTTTTTAAGATGAAACTTAATTATCGCGAACTCTTTTAAATCCACAAATAAAAACACTTTTAACAGATAAGAAAGAATAATTAAAGCTTCGATTTATCTCTCCGATCCTCTCCTTCAAAATAAGTTTTTGAAATCCCCCCAAAATTCTTTCCGACTCTTTATTAATTCATTTTCAGGTTCATATCCGACGTTTATCCATAAATAGAAACGTAAACAACTTCCTTTAAAAGTCATAATGACGTTATTATGTAAATAAAATGGTTAATTTTATTATTTTATTATTTGTTTATTTACTTTATCAGTCAAAGAAACGAAAGGAGTTATTGTGATCAGAAAAGAGGGCGTGGTTTCAAAATAAAATAGTTCCTAAATCTACCACTTTGTTTTGACGGCGCTGGTGATGGCCATTTGTTTATATAAAGATAAGGTGGAATTAACGGAACTGTTTGCGCAGCGCTTCTTTTAGATGTTGAAAGCGGCTTTGTCTTAAGAGTAAGAAAAGAAGTTTAGTAAAAATATCTGTTCTGTGTCAATAGATTTCGAAAAGTAAATTAAAGATTCATTGTTATGTATAATATCTTGCGTATATTTTCAATATACTGTATATATATATATAATATATATATATATAATTCAGAGCTGGGCACTTCCGCAAACACTTCCGCAAACCGCAAATTCCGCAATTGCGGAAGTATGTTTTTCGTTTGCGGATTTGCGTTTGCGGCAAAGTCATCGCAAATTAGTGAATTTGCGTTTGCGGATTTACGTTTGCGGAAGTGATTTTGAGTTTGCGGATTTGCAATCACAAATCCGCAAACTCAAAATCACTTCCGCAAACGCAAATTCACTAATTTGCGATGACTTTGCCGCAAACGCAAATCCGCAAACGAAAAACATACTTCCGCAATTGCGGAATTTGCGGTTTGCGGAAGTGCCCAGCTCTGATTATATATATATATATATTACTTACTTTAGGTGAGTTTGAACGACGGTTCAGGATCGACCTGCCGTCGACCCCTCTGCAGCATCCAGGGGCGTACCGAAGGGGGGGACAGAGGCGGTCGCTCCTCCCTTGGGCTTGTACCGGTGTCTATTGATGTACTTATCTCTATAACTATGTACTAAACTTTCTACATACAGTTACAGAGATAAGCAGGTTTTGTTTTAGTTTGTATATTTTATAGTAAGAATACATTTTAAATTATTATGAATTTATTCTACATGCATTAATATAAAATGTTAATACTAAACCTGTCATCCAGGCCAGTGTTGCCAGGTAGAAAATTGAAAACCCGCCAAATCATGCTCAAAAATCAGCCCAAAAACAGCCAAACCAAGCTTTCATACTATATATATATATATATATATATATATATATATATATATATATATAATAGCATTAAACCTGCTTGGTATATACAGTATACACACCTTTCTTTTAGTTACTCACGCTAAAAATTTTGCATGTATCGGTCACCGATACATGCAAATTTTTTAGTTTACAGTATTTACAGTATATTTGTTGAATATTCAAACTTTCCGCTATTAGTCAAAAAGACGTTATCTGAATTTAAAAACAGTCAAAAATTCGCCAACCCGCGACTGTAGAATTTTACCCGCCAATTAGTCTTAAAACTCTCAGTTGTACTGTCTTGTGCACAATGAAAGCTCAAAAATGTTTCAGTATTCTCTATGTTAAATCCTGTCTGTACACACATAGTAATGTAACTATCCTTTTTGGATCATATGTAGAATTCGGACCCCAGGTAACCCTAATGGAGAATACAGACCCCAACTTTCCCCTAATGTAGAATCCAGACTCCAACTTTCCCCTAATGTAGAATCCAAACCCCAACTTTCCCCTAATGTATAGATTATAGAAGCCAGACCCCAAACGAATCGTATAAGGACATCAATAAACAATTTAAAGGTTCGTAGAAAATTTTATTATTATTATCACAAATAAAAACCATTAAAATCACACAATTGTAAAATCTTATATCAAATGTAGAATTCGGACCCCAGCCTTCTTTAGTTAGCTTTATAAGGCTAACTAACGAAAATATCACAACCTAACCTAACCAATCGTTAGTTAGCCTCATAAAGCTAACTAAAGAAGGCTGGGGTCCGAATTCTACATTTGATCCAATCTTATTAAGTGAAAGTTTAATTAAAAGGATATTGTGAAAAAATGGTATCACAAAATTGGAAAAACGTATTGTTTATGTGTCTTTCATGCCACATAAATTCGTCTAAGTATGAATTTAAGTGTGATCTCCTACATCCATGCATTGATTTAATAAAACTTTTTTGGCGATTCCAATAGCTTTCAATAGTTTGTGTGTGTACTAGAGTAGCTTAAACATGGCCTCGGATGTTAAGGCAAATGTAGAAACTCAAATAGTTAAAGAGTAGCTTAAACAAGCCAAATGGAGAATACAGACCCCAACCTTCCGCTAATGTAGAATTCGGACCCCAACCTTGGTAGGGGTCCGAATTCTACATATGATCCTCATTTTTGACTCAATATTTGGATAACCTGAAGATCAGGGCCCCCAGCCTTCGATAGTTAGCCTTATAAGACTAACTAACGAAAATATCACGACCTAACCTAACCAATCGTTAGGTCAACTGTACGCCATTGACGATTGGTTAGGTTAGGTCGTGATATTTTCGTTAGTTAGCCTTATAAAGCTAACTAAAGAAGGCTGGGGGCCCTGATCTTCAGGTGATCCCAGCATTCATTTATCTAATTTAGTTTACACTTGCTGTAAATAAGACTTTAATACATAAATATTGGCTCTACTGAATGTTTATGTATATACATACTCGTATAGTATATACACACACCTTTGTTTTAGTTACTCACACGCCACCCCCCTTGACCAAATCCTGGGTACGCCCTTGGCAGCATCCCGCCTCATTTGCGGGATTTGGTGAAGGAGAGAATTGCTGTCTGATCTCGTCCTGCTCTCGTAGACAACCACGCATGGCTGGTCAGGGACTTTGCACAGGAATCTGTCCAGCTGGTTCTTGAAATTATTCAGGTCGGTGTGCTGGAGGTTCGTCCATATATTTTCAGCATGCAATTCTTAACAGCATGCTCCTCAAGAAACGATTGAGCTACGGCATCAGTAACGATCCTTCCACGAATTCACCTTTACGGAAGTGTTGTGACGACTATTACTTTCTCTAAACTCTAAATAATCGACTTCGAACAAATTTCCGTCTGTCCCGGGTGCCAACGGACGCCCCAGGCAAAGTGGGTTATAGCGCTTTCGGAAGGCTACCGAAGGCGCCAGTCCGAAGCCCCCAATAAATCATTGAATCGGTGATATCAACAGGCGGTGTGTACAAAGGGAAGGGACGTAATCAACGCAAGCTGATGATTTACGATTACTGGGAATTCCTCGTCCATGGGAATCATTTACAAACCCTAATCCCAGTCGGGAAGGGGGTTTCATTGGGCTACCCGCTCCTCTCGGAAAGGGGAATCACGCTGAGCCCTTCATTTCATGTCGAGAATGTGTGGTCAGAACATCTAAGGGCATCAGAGACCGTTATTGCTCCATCTCGTGCGGCTGAACGCCACCGATCCCTCTAAGACATTGTGACGGACGCCCTTCAATGGACCCAACGCCCTCTCCCCGAGAAACCCGACCACCGCCTCTGGTGAGAAGAGCGAACCCCAGGAAAAACGCTTTGCTGGTGGGGACGACGGAAAAAAACGCCGAAAGTACCCCAGAAGGACCCATCTCGTGAGACGATTCGCCAACTAGTTAGAAGGTTAGATTCGCGCTTATTACCAGAAACAACCAGACAGATCACATCGACACTAATAACATAACTAAACCTGACTTAACCTAATCTAGCCTAACTTAACCTAACCCTATATAACTAGCCAATAAAATGTCATTTGAGAAAATTTGATAGTAATCCACCTCCTGCATAGAGGTATCAAGATTTCGAGTGCATCTGAGGGACAAGAGAGAGAAATTTCCTATGTATACGAGAAACCTTTCTCAATGTTATCGAAAACGTCATTTTTTTAATAATGAAGTACGTGTCAAGAAGGTTATAAACTGATCAGTTCAGAAAAGAAATCTAACTTTATATTCTCGACATTCCTATTTTTATAATAATATTTATTACTAAATTGTATCCAGATGGATGTAACAAAGTGAATTATGAAGTAATGAAATGATATACAGTATATTATTTGGCAGCAAGGTACGATTACAGAATGAATTGCAAAATGTGAAATTTATGTTATTTGTCATATGGTAAAGATAATATGTTATTTTGTATATTATAAAATGTTGAGAGAGAGAGAGAGAGAGAGAGAGAGAGAGAGAGAGAGAGAGAGAGAGATTTACAAGGACAAGAGGAAGCCTCAAAGAACTTTTGGTCCACTAGGGGGGGGGGGGTCCACGTTACTAAACTAGTGCATTTTTAAATTACTTTTGCAGTAGAAAACTGGATAGAAGAGCATAAGGCTCTTTCCCCACCCTCCGCTTCCTCCCTGCCAGAGGAGGGTACGGAAAAAGGTTGAAGAAAATACCTTGACCCCTGGAACAATAGCCAACGAAATTTTACCGGAAAGAGAATATATAAACTACCTCTACAATTACGTTATGCACACGCAGAAATCTCACACTAGATAGCACCGTTGGATAAACTAACATAACATATTTGTAATGATCGCATATCAACTATTTTGTATCGTCACAAAAACCTCGAACATATGGTTCTGATTTTATATAAAATACTTACAGCTTTATTTACCGAGGTATTGGGCCAACAAAAAACCCATGGCCCATTCCAGACTAGTTCTAAAAGGATTAAGAGAGAGGTAAAGGTTAAACTGTCCATATTTATACCCACGTACGCGCAAAGCCATCACGCCGACAAAGTGATAAAATGCTTCTACATGAAAACGGTTGAAACAGGAATTGAGAATGGAAATCAGCTTTTCCACACCATGCTTTCACTCGTCACGTGTATTGAGCCACCCAAGAGAGAGAGAAGAAAACGTCATGATGGCAGAAACGCAACTCTACCACACCTAATCCACGCCATGCAGTTTTATTTTTTGGCTCGTTAGGAAATTATGTATTTCTACAAAATACTTATCCACTCTTAGATATGTTAGCAAGGCAGGCAATTATGTGTGCGTGTTTTCTGTAATTGGGTGTCTGTCTGCCAACTATTTGAATGTCGCCGAGATTCAATTTGGGTCTCCCGCCGTAAAAGGTGTTTATACAGCAAGTGATATATTGAGCCGTTCATACTTCGCGGTGTTGTGCCACCACGAGAGTAGAGAAAATCTCTTTCCGGCGAGGACTATTAGTGGGATGTCCCTATATGTCCCCTGTGTACTCGTCCTTTAAGGAGAATGGTTTTTTTTTTAATGATCACCCGTCGCTGCTACGGCGAATTCAAGAGCCTTCCACTTAGGTCGGGGGGGGGGGGGGAGGGGAAGGTTAGGGACAAAAGGGCCAAGGGCGGGCGCCCGCAAAAATGACCCCCTTTATAAGAAAGAGAGAGCCGAAGTCAAGGCCTCCAAGGCTCACGATACCATATATATATATATATATATATTAAAGATTGTGTAGTGTGTAAAATGCATGTATGTGCAGTGAAGAATAGAGGGAAAAGTGTGTGTGTGTGTGTGACCATGCTGGACTCCTCACAGGGACTGCTCACGGAAAAAGAGCAGCTAAAGAGGACACTGCACGAGAAACGGGAGGGCCAGCACTCCGTCTCCTGACTAACGTCCCCACCCCCCCAGGAGTACTTCCCTGGTCGATTGGTGTAAGGAAGGTTAAGCGTAGGAGTAGAGAGAGAGAGAGAGAGAGAGAGAGAGAGAGAGATTTGCTTTCTTGAATTAACCAATGTAACTGCGTCATAGCTGATGCCTCATTGTTGACCAGTCAGAGATGAGATGTTAATAGCGAACCCTTTGGGGCTTGTTTTTGGAAATAATGAAGTTTTAACTTCGCATTGATAAAGAAAGAAAAAGAAAAATAAGTGATAGTGTTAAGTGAGATATAGACTCTGCACCATGCATATTTAATTTTCTCTCTCTCTCTCTCTCTCTCTCTAAGAGCAAGTTAGACTATTATGTAAGTATGCAGGCTCCATTTATTATTATATTTTAGGGTTAATTAAACAAAGAATCATAGGTACAAAAACGTCAGTTTCAGATCCCAAGTTCCCTTTATGAAATTAGTTGGAGGCCCTTAGGCCTAGTTAACAGAGAGTATTATTATGTAGAGTTATAGAATAAGGAATAAACAACTTTTTATGAATTTAGGTTATTATTATTATTATCATTATTATTATTATTATTATTATTATTATTATTATTATTGTTATTATTAAACTATATATTTCAAAACAGGCCACGCTAAAATTTCTGAAATCAATACGATTTGAAGAATCATTATGACTAAATAATAATAAAATAATAATATTTTTTTTAGGTATGTCGTATAGGAATTAGCATACACGAGAATTATTAAAACAGCTTTCTTTAGAATCTCTTCCTTTCCGTAAATCCATAAAATCATTAGCAAATATTTTTTTTCCGAAGTATTTTAAGGTAAATAAAAAAAATCCTCCTTCGGATATTCCGATGCAACAGGACACCGTAGTTGGAAAGGTTGGAAATCCTGAATGAGAGATTGTTGCCTGCTGTTTTTCAATCTTTTTTTTTTATACTCCAGGAAGAAAAAATACTTGGGTTTAAAAAACCATATGTTTGTTTAGCTTTTTGACAATTACTCGAAATCGTTAAGAGCAACGATACAATGATCGCGCGAATCATGCTTAATTTTCTAGTAAAGAATTTAAAGAGCGATTAGTGTGATAATCCCATGGTTGCTTTAATCCAGTGGTTCCCAACCGCAATGACGCGGGTGCGTCGTAGGAGTGCCGCCAAATTTCACCAAACACGCGAAAATAATTCATTCAGAATTCAAAACTTACTCAGCATTTGCAAATTTTAAATCAAACAAAGGCATTCACAACTTCTTACGGTCATAAGGAAATTATATAAGCTCAGTTTTCAAGTTACGTGGTGCGAAGGAGGGGTAGGGGACAGAATATCGAACAGTGGCAGACGGAAAACCTCGAGTGGGGCCGTGAAAGAAGACAAAATCACCAAGGATTCCGCGAAGAAAGCAGATAGTATTTGAGGGGTGCTGCTTCGAACCAAAAAAAATTCGGGAACCACCAACACCACCACCACCACCACCAACTCCACCGCTTTAACTCTTTCGCTTGGCCGTTAAACTCGTTAAATACGTCTACGCGTACAATTGTTGTAAGCGAGTACTTTTTCGTGTAACAGTCGATCAACTTTAATTAGTTCGACTTCCCATCACCATACATACTCGTACATACGTGTTTGTATAGCTACATCTCATTCTTGTTAAAAAGAGTTTAAACGAATTTACCAAAAAAGGAACAGCAATCAAAGTTACAGTATAACTCACTCTAACTTTTTTCTTTTTCTATTTTTAATAAAAGCTTGATTCGTAGTTCACAGAATTATTAAAGGAATTCTTTTTCCCGAAGCGATTGAACTTCTACTCTATATATATATATATATGTATATATATGTGTGTGTGTGTGTGTGTGTGTGTGTGTGTGTGTGTGTGCAAAGAAGTCGCAAAGTAACACGTAATCTTTTTAATAAGCAAAGAACCATAGGGAAACGGTAAAGGAAACACGAAGTCCGAGCGCTTGTGAATATATCACGAAAGCGCTCGGACTTCGTGTTTCTTTTTCCTTTTCCCTGTGGTTCTTTGCATATATATATTATATATATATATATATATATACACTGTATATACGCGCGTGTATATACACATCTTTTTCCTTATTTTATCCGGTGAATGAAAACTCCACGAAAACTGCAGGTTTTTCACGAACACTCGAAAGGATTAACTATTATTAGATTACTACTGATTGCACACGCGTGAATAGCAAAACCCAATCTAGAAAGCAGCTTAACTAACAAAAACTATTATTAAAAGGATTCTCAAATTTGCAACTCTTCAAATATGAAAATATATATATATATATATATATATACCGCCAGGATACTCACTCTGAAACATTTCACGAGTTTTATATATGTTTGTTCATATTCGTAGAATATTGCATTTCACGCTGAAATCATGACAATTCAGAGCGGTTTACTCCACTCAACGTCAATCCCATTCTCATCCACGACTTTCCCACTTTGGTCCAAGTTAGGTTAACTTAGATTAGGTTAATGTTATGTTAGATCTGGTTAAATTAGGTTAACAAATATTAACCATTCCCATTTGGTGCCTTTGCCGCGAATGCGAATAGGAATGACATTGAGTGAGGGGTAATCTTCAGTGTGTCTGGGAAGGTCAAAATGTATGACTTTGTATGACCTTTGTTGGTAAATTTGTACAACTTAAATTACGTAGGACTTCTTTTTTTTTTTTAGTCTTTTAGTTTTTGTAAAGAAGTTTCTTTGTAATGTTTCAGCCCTAATTCTGGATGGGGATTAGCTATGTATACAATGATGCCTCAGGAAATCACGAATCGTCGGCTGCGCGTTCCATATTTTGTATGATTTGTAGCCAAAATGCTTGACTTTGTATGACTTTTTGTATGACTCTCCAAAATGTATGACTTTGTATGGCTTTCTATCACTGTATTTTCGCTTTTTTAATTTACATAAGTCCGAATTTATTGCAGAAATATAAAGCAATGCCCGAAATATTAATATAAAAAAAATGCGAGAATAGACAAAAAAATTTCTCTCCTTGTTGAGTCATCCGCTAACGTGGATGAATGGATGTCACAATTAGTAATGTAAAATTCTCGGGAATAATCTTTTGGAGAATATTCTCGAAAAAAATTCTTGAGAATATTCCCATGTAAGTGAAATTTCAAGAATTTTCTCCCAAAACAAATAATAAAAGTCAAATTTGATTTGTAAATTAATAAAGTGGTCAGAAGCCAAGCAGTAACGATTACATGATATATACTAGGGCTGTGGAGTCGGTGATAAAATTTGCCGACTCCAAAAATTTTAACATTCCGACTCCGACTCCAGAATTCTGACTGGCATTTCGTCACCACCACATGACTCATCAGGTTACTTAGTGGCTGTAACTATGCCTTAATGGCTTTTTTTCTCTTTATTAAAAAATTACAATAAATCCCAAAATACAAACTGATTGAAGCTTAAACAAAATAAGATTATTATTGGTTTAGCAAATTAATAAGATGTTTTTGTATTATTATAAACATCCGTAACAAAATGTACTAACCTAAACTGAATTTTTAAATTTCCTTATTATTAATTATGTTAATTAATTAATTATAATCCTTATTAATTATAAGCAACTATATTTATATATTATTTATATTTATATATTTATATATATATTATATATATTATATTATTATATATACATTAAAACATTAGGTTAAATCTATTTTATTCATAAAATTGAGCTAGGCCTAGGCCTAGGCTGCTAGCCTCACTTATAGTTGAAGGATTTGCACCGACTCCGACTCCATCTATGCACTTCCAACTCCGACTCCGACTCCACCCAAAATTGACCGACTCCACAGCCCTGGACTGTATATACTGACTGTTAGAATACACTACTGAACCATAATAAAATTAGCTTTCAAGTTTTTATCTCCTAATGCAAAATACTGTACACTAGTAGTTGCAAATGGTATTTAGCAAATAGTAATATGATTCACATTAGTTATATTCATATGTTAATATACAATTTATGGGCAGTCTTACGAATAAAATAATACACGCACTGGTAGCAACTGGTTTAGGTAGTTTTTGTAAGCTAACAAAAATACAGAAAAAAAACATATCCGGTAGTTCTTGATCAATAAACATTGCAAAAACATTTTCAAATACCTACAATTATTTGTTATAATGTTATAATGTTTCAGACCAACAAAGGCCCTAGGATCCACTCATGGCTGGTCTACCTAACCGTGTTTGTGATTGTGTATTGCGCATGTCCTCCGTGGTGGCGGAGGGGACCTACAATTTTTACGCCAGTTCCAAACCACAGAAACCTTAATTTTACTACGTTAAACTATACCCAATCTATCAACATATGCATCTAATGGGTTTCTAAACATATTTATAGACGTGCTACTAATTGCTTCTACCGGCAAACTATTCCAGCTATTTACTATTCCGTGCGTAAAAAAATTTTTGCCAACTGCTGTCCCGAACCTTCTACTAGTCAGCCTACACCCGTTATTTCTAGTTTTACTATATTGTGCTATTTCGCAAAAGCCCTCTCTATTTACGTTATCAAACCCATTCATAATTTTAAAAACTTGGATTAGATCACCCCTTAGCCTCCTAGTCTCGAGTGTAGTCAATTTTAACTCCTTAAGCCTATCCTCGTACGACTTTGACCTACTAAGCGACGGAATCATCTTAGTCGCTCGTCTTTGAACTCGTTCGATTTTGTCTATATCCTTGCGCACATACAGATTCCAAAATTGGATCGCGTACTCCAAATGGGGTCTAACTAATGATTTATAAAGACAAACAATAATATCGCGCGATTTGTACTCAAAATTCCTAGCTTAATACCTAACACTTTGTTCGCCTTATTGACCGCTGCTATACTTTGTTTCGTTACTTTCAAATCACCAGTGACTATAACTTCTAAATCTTTTTCCTGATCTACGCTTGTCAACTCCTTCCCTGACATACTATACGCAAAATTACCGTTACACAAACCTATATGTAAAATTTTGCACTTATCGACGTTAAATCTCATTTGCCATGTGACTGACCAATCTACGATTTATTCAGATCTTCCTGGATTTTACCTCTATCTTCGTCATTAATCGCCCTACCACCGAACTTCGTGTCATCCGCAAACTTTGAAACTGTACTGACTAGGCCGACATCTAAATCGTTAATATATATAAGAAAAACCAAGGGGCCCAATACAGAACCCTGAGGAACGCCGCTCGCTACATTAGCCCAAGACGACTCCGCTCCATCAACGACCACCCTCTGTTTCATACCTCGCAACCACTCTTCTATCGAATTTATTACTACACCCCTGATTCCATGAGCCTTAGTTTTTTCAATGAGTCTTTTGTGCGGTACGGTGTCAAACGCTTTTTGAAAATCTAAATACACTACATCTAACGTCTGATGACTATCGTAAATTTCAACCACGCTTTGGAAAAATTCTAAAAGATTAGTTAAGCAAGATTTGTTGCACCTAAAACCATGCTGCGTATCTCTGATAAGGTTATGCAATTTTAAGTGTCCGACTATACGATCCCTAATTATCGATTCCAGTAGCTTACCTACAACAGACGTTAAACTGATTGGCCTATAATTTCCCGCCGCACCTTTATTGCCTTTCTTAAAAATAGACGTTACATTTGCTAACTTGAAATTATCTGGTACACACCCCTCAGAAAGAGACGCATTAAAAATCTTGGTTAACGGCACAACAATGCCGTCCTTTAATTCTTTTAGTTGTATGGTATATATGGAATCCGGCCCCGATGATTTAAGCATTTTCATTTTCTAAATATAGTGCAGTACTTCCCTTTCACTCACCACAATATTATCTAAACTATTAAACTATTACCATTATTGAAAGGTATTATGTCTATGACCGTGGGGATATTCGTTACATCTTCTATTGTAAAACCTGACGTAAAAAATTCGTTTAGCAGAGTAGCCATTTGCTTGTTTTCGGAAACCAGCTCATTGTCACAATTTCTCAACGGTCCCAACACCCTCTTTACCATATTCCTCTTGTTAACGTATTAAAAAAATCGCTTGGGGTTTTCTTTGCCGTCACGAGCTATGGAAATTTCAAAACCGCGCTTGGACTTTTTGATCATGCTTTTCGCTTCACGCCTTAAAGATATACAGTTGTTTCATAACCACAAATTGCCTTTATCGCACTTATGTAGCCTATAAGCCCTATCTCTATTCTTTATAATATCTCGTACTCTAGAAGTAACCCACAAGGGCTTGTTATTTACTTTCGCACGCTTAATCTTATACGGTACACATTCCTCATTTATAGTCCTAAACACTGTTTCAAACGATTCCCACATTATTCTTGCGTTGGAGGTCCCCATTACGTTTTCCTAATTGACGTGTGACAATTCATTTCTAAATTTACAAAAGTCTGCGCGCTGGAAGTTAGGAATTTTAATCGAGTTAGCTGGTTTCGAGTGACTTACCGAGAGGACAAACTCTATCATATTGTGATTGCTATTGCTTAACGGTTCTATTACTTGAAGATTAATGATAAGCCTATCATCCGTAGTTATTACTAAATCTAAAATACTGTCCAACCTCGTAGGTTCCCCAACCTTTTGAATAAGAAAGCTATCCTCAAGAAAATTAACTAAACGGTTACCTTCCGCGTCTCCCTGCATTGTATCGTAATTCACGTTAGCGCAATTAAACTTATTAAAGTCACCCATAATTAAGGCCTGTTCACTACCTATTATTCTCTTTAGTTCACGATATAACGCTTCGTCTGTATCAGCTGTTTGATTAGGGGGCCTACATATATGTATTGTATATTATGTATTATATATATATATTTTTTATTTATTTATTTTTAAAAAAAAAAATTTCCGGTATGCAAACTTCCATAAGGTTGTATTTCAGTATATGATATCCTTAACGAAAGAAATTCTTTTTTGAGGTTCTCATCTGATCCCCTTAAAATAAACAAAACAATGGCTACCAGGTAAATAGTATTTTATATGGAATGTTAGTGGTATATATATGTGCTGTTTTGCGACACATTTTCATTATTATTTCGTAAAATTTTTAATTTTCTCACAAGAATAATAATTTATCAGAGAATATTTTGAGAATGTTCTCATTCTCCGAGAATATTCTAGTAAGAATATTTTCATCTCACATTATTATTAGTCGCGATAATAAATAACAATCGGAAGGAAAGGAACAGAAACTAGCGGCACCACTCAGGCCAAACTAATGTGGCTCACTGCACTAACTCCTCGATTATTATCAACTAGCACGAGTGGGAATCGAACCCCGACCTTAGTTTCCTTACTTCGCTCAGAGGGAATAATAATTTAATCAGTCAAAAAAGAGCCAGAAACGGACAAAACGTCTAAGCCAGACGATGACGACCCGCTGTACTTAAAGGGAAAAGGTGATTGCTACTGAAGTACGGACGCTGGTTGGATAGTCATGTCTCCCAAAAATGACAGCTTCAGAAACGAAGTTCGAATGCGACGCGAGGTAAGACCAAAAACCTGTCGTATTATATTGCAATATATTTAGTGTGACGTCTTAATTATCCGCTAATGCGATGTTGTAGGTTAACGTATAAGAAAGCAAATTTAATTGACATTTCCTCCAATAGATGGCGCCTCCCGTTCAAATATATTTTGGGTTGGCGTCAATCGACTATAGATTTAAAGTTGCCAACCTATAAAACCTCAATAAATACCACAGTAGGCGTAGAAGCACCTTAATCATCAAAAACCGAAGTCCGAATTAAGAAATACTCGATTATAGGTTAACATCCGACTCACCACTTGGTAGCTCAAACGGGTTTCTCATGTGTTATTTTTTTGGGAAGAATGTGAGTACTTTTAACGCGAATAACGTAATCGGTTTCGTATCTCACATTTTTCCTAATATTATATCAATAAATCCCAATTATTTTAATCGTGAAAAAAAAAAGAGAAGAGACGGCGAATTCACGAATATAAATTTGGTTTTCATTCGTGAAATGTTTAAGAGTGATAGCTTAGTGCATAGTGGCCAACGTCCGTAGCTAAAAGGGTAAAACTGTCTCCCTAAGAGCGAAGTGAAAGCAGTCGGGGGTTCGAACTCCAATGATGCTGGTAATAAACTAATATAGGAGTTCGGTAAATGGGCCGTATTAGTTAGCCTGGGCGTTGTGCCACTTCCTAGCCCTATTCACTGATTAATTATTAGTGCATAGTGATAAAAAGCCTGGTTGTTAGGACTCAGGAGTAAAACGACAGGTTCGACTCTCGGCTCGAACTTCAGATTTCACCGATTGGGGTGAATCTGTTTCTTCTTGCTGGAATGGAGTTTGGATTCCACGTAAGGCCGTAGGTCCCTCCTGATATTAACTTATAGATGCTTTGAAGTAGGTAAAACATCAAATAACATCACAAAATAAAACACACACACACAATATATATATATAATATATATATATCCCCGCAAGGGGGTTCTAAGCTCGTGCTCTTGAGTGCTCTTCGTGCTCGTTTTGTTACGTGCTTGTTCCTGGAGGTTCACGTGCGTCCTCCCGGCCCTAGCACCCAAGGATGATGGGGCTCGACCTGCAGTCCTTGTCATCCTTGTCTTTTTCCACTTCGACTGTCCCCTCCACCCTTTCTTTTTCCTCTGCCTTTCCTCTCACTTTTCTTTGTTTTTCCGCCGAGATAGCCCTTTTAAATAGAGGCGAATCGGTTCTTCCCGAACTTTAAAAAAAAAAAAAAAAAATATATATATACAGGTATATAATATATATATTTCAACTACAAACAACACACAGTATAATAACGTAAAAACGACGCTTGTATAGAAGAACGTTCCGCGTAAGATGAGGAGGGAGAACGAACAATCGGCAATCGGAGGAGATCCCGGGTTCGATTCCCGGGGGTGGTTACCCATTTTTTCATTTGTTCGTTCTCCCTCCTCATCTTTCGCGAAAACGTTCCTTCTATACAAGCGTCGTCTTTACGTTGATATATATATATATATATATAATATGCGCTAACAATTCAACAAAGAGCACGTGACCTTTTTAATAAGCAAGAACAGTCTCACTTTTAGCATCATAATAGTTTTGATTACGTATTATTATTATTATATATTTTAATATATACATAATCAAATTCATCAAATCATTACCATGAATAGTGTTCTATTTCAGAAATCAAATCAATATTCATTATTTATTTATATAAAGGCCTGTTGTATTCTCTCTCTCTCTCTCTCTCTCTCTCTCTCTCTCTCTCTCTCTCTCTCTCTCTCTCTCCTCTCTCCTCTCTCTCTCTCTCTCTCTCTCTCTCTCAATTTTTTATTTTTGTAATCAAGTTTCAGACTGGCGAATTAATTGAAGTCAATGCAAAAATGCGACAATTTCCTTAATTAGTGTTTTCTATTTGCTTTGTTTTAGCACAGCTACAATTAGCGAAATGGTGTGTATATATATATATATTATATATATAATATATATATATATATATATATATATATATATAGTCGCACTCCATGCCAAATGTCGCGTTTCCTAAACTCCAAAAAATAATCCGAAATTCGTGAGGGAAGCAAACCGACTAAAATGCCTAAAGGGATTAGGCCCCCTCCTCCAACCTCCCTTACAAAAGAGGCCTTCCACCCCCTTTACCCGCTTTCAAAAACCGAAGACCAAAACACGAACCGGAATTAGGAAAATTAAGTTAAATTCTGTTTTATAATGCTGACGGACAGGCTCATTTGACGGATTGAACTTCCTCCTCTACGCGTTTGCGGGAAACTTTTATATATATATATATATATATATATAATATATAATATATATATATATATGTGTGTGTGTGTGTGTGTGTGTGTGTGTGTTTTTCGTAGCTAGAATGATTTAACTGACTCATTGGTCATATCTCTCTCTCTGAGCGCGTTTAAGGCTCCTGGGCCAGACCAGTTTCTCCCCAGAGTGTTGCGAGAAGTGCGCGACCAGGTGGCTCCCCACCTGGCTACAGTCTTCAACAAATCGTTGGAGATGGGCCAGGTGCCTGGTGACTGGAGGGAAGCCAACGTGACCCCTATCTTTAAGAAAGGGGATCACGAAAGTCCAGGGAACTATCGTCCCATTAGTCTCACTTCAGTTGTAGGTAAATTATTAGAAGGGATAATAGCTGATAGGATCGTTGACCATTTGGATTCCTACAAGCTGCTTGAGGACTCCCAACATGGGTTTAGACGGCATAGGTCGTGTCTCACCAACTTGCTCGAGTTTTTTCACGTCATGTTGAGTGAGTACGATAAGAGTAGGGCGATTGATATACTTTATCTCGACTTTCAGAAAGCCTTTGATAAGGTACCTCACTGCCGGCTAATGGCGAAAGTGCGCGCGCTGGGTATCGGTGGGGAAATAGGTAGGTGGATTGAAAACTGGCTGAGGAATAGGCGGCAGAGGGTGGTAATTAAAGGGGCTAGTTCGGGTTGGGCCTCAGTCACTAGTGGGGTTCCTCAGGATTCCTTTTTGGGGCCGCTGTTGTTTATCCATTTACATAAATGATATCGACGGTGGCATCGTCAGTCGGATCGCCAAATTCGCTGATGAACCAAGCTTGGGGCCAATGTTGGGACGACCGAAGCGATCGAGGAACTGCGTGCGGACCTAGGTAGGATAGAGAATGGTCCGAAAAATGGAAATGCCGTTTAACTTGGGTAAATGCAAAGTGATGCACATTGGCTACGCCAATCCCAAGTCGGACTACTCGATGTTGGTAGTAATATCGAGGGTGACTGATTTAGAAAAGGACTTGGGTGAGCTAATTAGAAGCGATCTTAAGTTTACGAAACAGTGTGTAGAGGTGGAAAAGAAAGCCCAGAAACTATTGGGTTATATCAGGAGGCAATTTCAGTTTCCGAACAAGGAGATTGTGCTCTCACTGTACAATTCCCTTGTTCGGCCGCACCTGGAGTATGCTGTGCAGTTCTGGTCGCCCACCCTCAGGAAAGATATTGAGAGGCTGGAGCGAGTGCAGGCGAGGGCCACAAAGTTAATCCCTTCCGTTAGGCATATGGGCTACAATCGACGTTACGCGCCCTGAACTTGTTTTCGCTTGAAACTCGGAGGCTGCGCGGTCAACTGATCGAGGTTTTCAAGCTCTTACGCGGGTTCAACGATGTCGATTTTAGAAGTATGTTTAGTTTAAATGATAACCCAACTCGCAACAATGGTTGGAAGTTGGATTTGAAACGGTTTAGGACTAGTGTGTGTGGGAATTACTTTACGTATAAGATCTGTGACACATGGAACAGGTTACCTTCGGTAGTTGTGAACAGTTCCTCTGTGGATCAGTTCAAGAAAAGGGTAGACGAAATCTTGCACACTATTTGAGTGTGTAAAGACATTTAGGACCTCAGTCTGCGGAAATTTCTTTTCCTATAAAATAGTTAATATCTGGAACCAACTTCCCTCAGAGGTTGTTTCCAGTCAAAGTGTAAATGTGTTTAAAAATAGGCTAGACAAAGTACTGAATACTCTCATAGTTTAAGACTAAAACATAAGAAAACTCTGCAGGAGATCGCTTGCACGGTGTCTCTGTGAGCAAGCTAAATATAGAGCTATTTATATATTCTCCACTTTCCTGTAAAATTTCCTTGGCTACTTTTCCAGGGTCAAGGTATTTTCTTCAACCTTTTTCCGTACCTGCCTCTGGCATGGAGGGAGCGGAGGGTGGGGAGAGAGCCTTCTACTTCTCTATCCAGTTTTCTACTACTGCTAGGATAGGTGAAAAAAATAAACTTTTACAAAATTTTCCCTGGCACCCGTTGCCATTGGTACCTCCTCGGTATGGGCCGAAAGGCCTTTTGAGGTATTTCTTTTCCTTGTAACTCCTTGTAACTCTCTCTCTCTCTCTCTCTCTCTTTACGTATAAGATCTGTGACACGTGGAACAGGTTACCTTCAGAAGTTGTGAACAGTTCCTCTGTGGATCATTTCAAGAAAAGGTTAGACCAAATCTTGCACACTATTTGAGTGTGTAGAAAATTTTCCCTGGCACTGTTGCCATTGATACCGCCTCGGTATGGGCCGCAAGGCCTTTTGAGGTATTTCTTTTCCTTGTTACTCCTTGTAACTCTCTCTCTCTCTCTCTCTCTGCCGGCTAATGGCGAAAGTGCGCGCGCTGGGTATCGGTGGGGAAATAGTTAGGTGGATTGAAAACTGGCTGAAGAATAGGCGGCAGAGGGTTGTAATTAAAGGGGTTAGTTCGGGTTGGGCCTCGGTCACTAGTGGGGTTCCTCAGGGTTCCGTTTTGGGGCCACTGTTGTTTATCATTTACATAAATGATATCGACGGTGGCATCGTCAGTAGGATCGCCAAATTCGCTGATGACACCAAGCTTGGAGCCAATGTTGGGACGCCCGAAGCGATCGAGGAACTGCGTGCGGACCTAGATAGGATAGGAGAGTGGTCCGAAAAATGGCAAATGCCGTTTAACTTGGGTAAATGCAAAGTAATGCACATTGGCTACGCCAATCCCAAGTCGGACTACTCGATGTTGGGGAACAATATCGAGGCGACTGATTTGGAAAAGGACTTGGGTGTGCTAATCAGCAGCGACCTTAAGTTTACCAAACAGTGCGTAGAGGTGGAAAAGAAAGCCCAGAAGCTGTTGGGTTATATCGGGAGGCAATTTCAGTTTCGGAACAAGGAGATTGTCCTCTCTCTGTACAATTCCCTGGTTCGGCCGCACCTGGAGTATGCAGTGCAGTTCTGGTCGCTCACCCTCAGGAAAGATATTGAGAGGCTGGAGCGAGTGCAGGCGAGGGCCACAAAATTCATCCCTTCCGTTAGGCATATGGGCTACAATCGACGGTTACGCGCCCTGAACTTGTTTTCGCTGGAAACTCGGAGGCTGCGCGGTCAACTCATCGAGGTTTTCAAGCTCTTGCGCGGGTTTAACGATGTCGATTTTAGAAGCATGTTTAGTTTAAATCAGTGGTGCACAAACTTTTTGGATGTGAGGGCCAAACCAACCATCTGTTTTATATGTAGGGGCCAGATATATAGATATTCCATTTTTTATAATAATCAGGGGTAATATTTCAGATTTTTCTTTGGGTAGCTAACTTTTTCATTGAATTGAAAAGACCCGTGGGGCCACTGAAAAGACCCGTGGGGGCCACGTTTGGCCCGCGGGCCAGGGTTTGTGCATCACTGGTTTAAATGATAACCCAACTCGCAACAATGGTTGGAAGTTGTATTTGAAACGGTTTAGGACTAGTGTATGTGGAAATTACTTTACGTATAAGATCTGTGACACGTGGAACATGTTACCTTCAGAAGTTGTGAACAGTTCCTCTGTGGATCATTTCAAGAAAAGGTTAGACCAAATCTTGCACACTATTTGAGGGTGCAGAAAATTTTCCCTGGCACTGTTGCCATTGGTACCTCCTCGGTATGGGCCCCAAGGCCTTTTCAGGTACTTCTTTTCCTTGTAACTCCTTGTAACTCTCTCTCTCGTGCCAGGGACACGTTGAGTCCGGTTGACTGCCAGTTCTGGTCGGAACGGGAGCTGCTTCGCGTCGATCTGAACGTGGGAGGGACGAACTATAGGTTAATCTTGGTGTAGAGACTTCCGCATCTCCTCCTCCAGGAGGATACAGCACTGTACACCGAACTCTGTAGCCTGCTTGGGGATAGAGTGTGTGTAGTTTTAGGAGACTTCAACTGTCGTGGCATAAAGTGGGAAGACAGGACAGCTGATGCTGACGGGAGGAGGCTAGTTGACTTTGCTGATGAGAACTTCCTCACTCAGTGGGTCAATGAGCCTACACGAGGCGAAAGCGTTCTAGACTTAGTATTCACGACCGAAGACAACCTCGTCACTGGCCTCACCGTTGACGAATCGTTGGGCGGGAGTGATCACGGTCTGATTAGGTTCCGTGTGTGCGTCCCTTGGGTGAAGCGTAGTAACTCGAGAGGCAGTAAGCTCGATTTATGGTGGGCGGACTTTGTTAGCCTCCGGGATAGCGTAGGTGAGATGGGGTTAGAGGTCGGCGGGGATATTGAGGGAGTGTGGAGTGCATTCCGGGACGAGTTTATGGTGCTGCAGTCTGCTGCCATAGCCTCAAAACCGGTCACCCCTGCTTCAACGCAGCCTAAGTGGTTCAGTCGTGACATCGCTTCGGCTATCCGAAATAGGAAAGTAGCGTATAGGAGGGCGAAGGCCAATCGTTCCCATGAGAACACTGAGGCGTATGTCCGCCTGTGTAGGGAAGTGAAGGCGAAGGTTAGGCAAGCAAAACGTAATGAAGAACTACGGGTGGCAAGCCTCTGCAAGGGGAACCCTAAGGAGTTCTTCAGTTATGTTAATAGTAGAAAGCCCATTAGAAGCGGCGTCCTGCGGACCTCCGACGCGGACATCGCTAATGTGCTTAATGAGTACTTTGGGGGAGTTTTCACCATGGAGGACACCCGCGTCATACCCGAGCCAGGCGTCAGGCACGAAGGTGCTGGCCTGGATAGTGTTCGATGTACCGCGACAGTCGTTGCCGATAGAATAGACAAACTGGGCGCGTTTAAGGCTCCTGGGCCAGACCAGTTTCTCCCCAGAGTTTTGCGGGAGGTGCACGACCAGGTGGCTCCCCACCTGGCTACAGTCTTCAACAAATCGTTGGAGACGGGCCAGGTGCCTGGTGAGTGGAGGGAAGCCAATGTGACCCCCTATCTTTAAGAAAGGGGATCACGAAAGTCTAGGGAACTATCGTCCCAACATGGGTTTAGACGGCATGGGTCGTGTCTCACCAACTCGCTCCAGCCTCTCAATATCTTTCCTGAGGGTGGGCGACCACAACTACACAGCGTACTCCAAGTGCGGCCGAACCAGGGAATTGTACAGAGAGAGCACAATCTCCCTGTTCTGAAATCGAAATTGCCTCCTGATATAACCCAACAGCTTCTGGGCTTTCTTTTCCACCTCTATGCACTGTTTGGTAAACCTAAGGTCGCTACTAATTAGCACACTCATGTCTTTTTCCAAATCAGTGGCCTTGATATTACTCCCCAACATCGAGTAGTCCGACTTGGGATTGACGTAGCCAATGTGCATCACCTTGCATTTACTCAAGTTGAACGGCATTTGCCATTTTTCGGACCACTCTCCCGTCCTACGTAGGTCTGCACGCAGTTGCTCGATCGCTTCGAACGTCCCAACATTGGCCCCAAACTTGATGTCATCGGCGAATTTGGCGATCCTACTGATAAGACATTTATGTAAATGATAAACAACAGTGGCCCCAAAACGGAACCCTGAGCAACCCCGCTTGTGACTGAGGCCCAACCCGAGCTAACCCCTTTAATTACAATCCTCTGCCGCCTATTCTTCAGCCAGTTTCCAATCCAGCTATCTACTTCCCCATCGATACCCAGCGCGCGGACTTTGGCCATTAGCCGGCGGTGAGGTACCTTATCAAAGGCTTTCTGAAAGTATAGAAGAGAGAGAGAGAGAGAGAGAGAGAGAGAGAGAGAGAGAGAGAGAGAGAGAGAGAGAGAGAGAGAGAATTCACTTAATAATGCATGGATATCCACATCACTCTTATGTATGGATGGAAACGAGTTACCGATACTTCATCAATGGGACTTTGCATCGACAAGTTGAATTGTGAGTTAGATTAAATTTGGTTAGGTTAGGTTAGCAACTTAGCATAGGTTAGATGATTTCATTACGCTATCGATGGAAATTTGTATCGACAAAATATCTTTATAGGTCCCATGGATAAGGACATGTACCGTACTTATGCCTTCAGCAAATACCCCCGAGGTGCGGTGAGTCATTCAGTCATACGCTAAATGCCTTTCCGCCACAATTCTCTTCGTATAAAGTAGATTCCTTTCTCTTTTTTTTCGAGCGACGCAATATTTCACTTGGTTGGTTAACCTCTTAACCAATTTAGTTCCTTTTGGAAAAAACAAAACAAAAAAAAAAGGTAAACAAATACTAATACTTAACATTAATTTATTGTCTTGAATTCGCATGCGAAACTGACACTAAATGACGTTTCGTGAATAAATGTTACCCCTTATCAGTCTCGTTCAGATAAACAGAATCCTCACTTTAATGAAGAGAAATTTATGATAAAGAAAATATGTTAATGACACGAAGACACTTCACATTTATACATAATGAGAGACAAAAAGTGATATAGGAGTATAATCAATGATATATATATATATATATATATATATATGCATGCAATTACAGAAAAATCCATAATTAAATGTACAGAATGTGATATAGCATTCGATATAAAATTAAAGGTTTCCCCCATTTAAATGGGGACGATTACAGCGAGTTCTCAAATTTCGATTCATCTCATCTTAATCTGATTCTCAATTGAAATCTGTCGAATTGTTACGATAACGTTTCGAAATCCGCCCAATTTAATCAAAATAAAAAAAAATTTCAATTTTAATTGCCATAATATGGACGATAACATCATTCCTTATAAGAAAAGCGTTAATTACCAATTATTATATATATATAATATATATATATATATATATATTATATATATATATATATGGAGAGAGAGAGAGAGAGAGAGAGAGAGAGAGAATGTTAATTTATTTTTTGAGGGGGTGAAATTATAAAGTTTAATCATTAATTCAGATTTTCACAACTCATTATTATTATTATTTTATATACGAGTGTATATATATATATATATATATATATATATATATATATATACTGTGTGTATATATATATATATATATATATATATATATATACACAGGGCGTCCCAAAAAAATGTATACACACTTTAACAGCTGATAGCTCAATTGATGTTTCTTTCTTTCCAAGTTAAACCCATTAGAATTAATAATGGCAGTCAGACTAAGCTTTGAACAAAGGAAATTCATTCTAAAATGCTACTGGAAGTGTGAAAACGCAGTTGAAGTGCAAAGACAGTTTAGGAGGGAGTTTCAAACAGATCCACCAACGCGACTTACCATCACTCGAATTAGAGATACGTTTGAAGCCGATGGAACTGTTCAGAATGTCCACAAGAAGCGTTCCGGAAGACCACGGACATCGACAAGCCCCACAAAGCAAGAAAGAGTACTGGAAACGTATCACCAAAGTCCAAGAAAATCTGTGCGGCAAGCGAGTCGTGAGGTAGGAATTTCAGAATCGTCTGTCCAACGCATTTTGAAGCGCTGTCAATGGAAAAGTTACATTCCAAGATTAGTGCATGCTATTAATGAAGATGATGATCCGGACCGAAGAGTGGAGTATTGCGAGTGGTACTTGGCACGATGTGGATGTGGATTGGACGAAGGGGTTTCGTAGAATACCCTCCGCGTTCACCAGACCTCACACCACTAGACTTTTTTTATGGGGGTACTTAAAAGACAAAGTCTACGCTATAAAACCTGCAACAGTCGCTGAATTGAGAGCAGCCATTCAACGAGAATGCACACAAATACCAAACGAAATGTTTCGTGATGTTTGCGATTCCATTGCTTCGCGTTATCAGCAGTGCCTGGACCAGAACGGACGTCAGTTTGAAAACAGGCGTTGACAAAACAATTAAATAATGTCTGTAGATTCTATTACATTTTGAAAATGAAATGTATTTTAATAAACACTGCCTTTATAATTATTTAAAGTGTGTATACATTTTTTTGGGACGCCCTGTATATATATATATTTAAATTTGACTTATAGTGTGCTTGTCTCATTTGCAAATAAGCGAAAATGTCAAATGAAAAAGTCATTAAAAACTGCAAAATAAATGTTAATACAAGTTTCAAATTGTATTAAAGAGGCAAAACAGCAGGAAATTCAGTGATAATCAACACATTTGAATTCGTAAGTATAACACCAAAATATACACACAGATAGTTATAAGACAGTAATATTAAAAGCATATTATATAATAATACAAAGACCGAGATTTAGAAGTCATAATGTGAATAGGGGTAGAGTTGAAATAAAATAATAATAATAATAATAATAATAATAATAATAATAATAATATTTAAATTAGCATATAGGAAAAAGTTAGTGAAAATCATATGGAGGAGTTTTCATAACAGAATGATGATCATGCAGTAAATCACCTCCAGCCTTGAATGGAACTTAGGATCTTTGTAGCCCGTAACTCTGTAACTCTACAATTACGAACCAGTTTGATTTTGTACGAGTATGTGAGAGTACTGTCGAGTCCTCCTATACGAGGTGTAGTCAAAAAGAGTAAAGTGAATTTTATAAATGCTTGTCAAAAAATTAATGATCTGTAAGAAAATGAAGATGTCATATCCCGACATTGTCGTCACCTCCGCACCATTTAATACGTTCTTATCACCTGCCGAAAGCTTCTGGATCGTGGAAATAAGTTTTAAATAATTCACGTCGACATTCCCGGACGTACAGGCAGCTGTACTGCGCTCACATGGTAAAAATTTTCCCAGAAGAGCCTCTTTCATGGGCTCATAAAAGGTAAATATCGGAAGGTATAAGAACGGAACATTATGAGCAGCGCAAAATGAAATATGATAGAAAGTTTGTAACCATCAAAAGTTTGTAACCATATTCCCATTCTGATGAATCCGGTTAAAAACGTTCGACGGTTTGATGGTTCAAACCAATTTCATTAACTGCTCCATCTATCGATGAATTAGTGAAAATATACATTGCAAATGTAAAGGCAAAACAGACAACATCCGGAACTCATTTCCCGTGTGAAGGCGAGTGTGCCCCAAGAATCATCTGAGCCCGAACATTAATAGGGTGAGGGGCTGACACAACCTATCCCAGGAGCCAGCAATCGGGAGCGAACCCAAAACTTCACAACCCACAATCCGACACCGTGACCACTGAGCTGCCGGAAAACCAATTGTAAATGTAACCTATTTTATAATCACATCTAGATTATTTTTAATTATTACTTAAATATTACTGCCTTCATATTCGGTTTGAGACGTCACACGGTCAAACGTTTTTGGCGATGAACGATCAAAGTCTGTACGGGAAAGTACGACGTGGAAACGAAGCTTGAATTCGAACTAAAAGGATTTCGTTCCTGAATGAAAATATACTTTACTCATCGACTGACCATAGTACAGTATAATTATTCTCATACCGAAAGCGAGATATTGCGGATATTCGAAAATAATGGGGTTCCCAACTTTCCTAGGTTTGCCACCATGCTTTTCTAAGTACCACCAAACCAAAACCATAAGAGGGGTTGAAAGGGGAGAATGGTGGTGTTCAATCTTGAGTTTTCAGCCTTATCTAAATAGTTATATTTATTCTAATGATATTTATCGACATTTGTACTGAATCAAAATCTTGATTTTGGCCTTGCGCGTTATCGTTAAATATAAGTTTAAATTTACCTGGACGGCAAACCCGTAGTCGTAAAGGTTGCGGGATATTCATCTACAGCTACAGTAGTAGTATAATTTTCGAAAGCATTATCATGAAAGTAATTATGAATTAGCAAGTTGCGTATTTATAACCCTCTTGCGTTCCAACTAAAAGAGCTCCGCGTACCATTGGTGGTACGCGAACCAAAGGTTGGGAATCGGTTCTAAGAGATTTACGAAAAGCCTTTATGTTTTAAGGTCTTAATAACAGAAACCCGAAATAAGGATGAACTTGAAGGTGGCAAAAGATGAAGACTAAAACTTGTATTAATCTCGAGCTGAAAAATGGATCTAAACACTGAAACGTTGTAATGGATTATCCACAAAAAATGGTTGACGAACATCTTCCACATTGTTAAGATTATAAACAAACTCAAACATACTGACTGAAAGGCAAGGAAGTTCATCACTCTGAAGCAATATAAAGTAAGGTAACATCCTAATGTCCATATCCTCAGGAAGTGGGTGTTAGGGGCCCGAGCTAGGGCTACGTTAGCCACAGTCAATTACGGTGGGGTGGCCGCCCGCTGTCTCGCCGCGATATATATATATATATATAATATATATATATATATATATTACTTTTCGTTATAGAAAATTACAAAAAATTTGCAAAGTTTATAACAAAAAATTTGCAAAAAAATTACAAATTAATATTAAGATATCATCACCCGAATTTTGAAAAAATGACTATATGGTCACTACCTATTATTCACTAAATTTTTGCAAACAATATTTCAATACCGGTATCTACAAATATCTACAAAAAATGGACTCAATGGTGACTGTTCTCCACACTAAAACCAGTGTGCAAGTTAACATGGCAGAGGAAGAAAACAGAAACCCATGTATAAAATGTGTATTGGACTGCAACCTACATGCATTAAGATGTGACGAATGCAGACTATGGATAGTTGGATACGCTACAGTTGTAGTGAAGTACCTATTTATTTCCTCCTCATCCTTCAAAATTCAAAAAGAAAATTATCATGCTTTAGATGTGCTCGTCAAATTTGCGATGACTACGATAGGCAATTTGAAAAGCTTGAAGTAGAACTGGCAGGAGAGTTACAGGAGGAGGAAATTATCATTGCCAATGCAGAGCTTGCTGAAAAAAGTGAGAAACCCTCAGGATGAGACCCTAGAGAGAGGGAAACTGCAAGCAAAAAGGGCACCAAAAGAGACAAAACAAGAACAGGAAATAGACATTAAGACCTTCAACAAAGTGAACAACCCCACTGTACACAGTCACCAAAAAGCCAAACGTGAAAACAAGAAACCAGTATGCAAGTATTACAGGAGGGACTTGTGTAAATATAGACTTAAGGGAAGAGAATGCCCATTTGCTCACCCACCACTCTGCAAAAAATTTATAAATGCTGGTAATGGCATTTCTGGATGTAGATCCAATGCAAGATGCCCCTATCTTCATCCTCAAATTTGCCAGAGCTCATGGTGGGAAAGAAGTTGTTTTAAAGAAAACTGCAATTTGGCCCACCTGAAGGGAACAATCTGAATGCAACCACATCAAAATCAATGGAGAGAATACCAGGATAGTGAGCCTGCTATCCATCAGCACTATTTGGCCCAAGGGATGCAAGAAAACCCAAGATCAAATACCATTCCTGCACCCAGATCTTATGCTGATGTAGCGGGTCCAGGTAAGCCCACTGGTGATAATAGTACAGCAAGCAACCATGAAACCACATTGGGGTTTTATCACCTCATGAAACAAATACAAGACATTCAAAGCTCACTTGGGCTCCTCATACAAAAGCAAATGAGAACCCCAGCAGGAACCCTACAAATGCCCTACATGTGGGAGATGAAACAAATGGCTCCACAAATGTATCAATAATTTACCTAAACATCCAGGGCCTTTATCCAAACTCAAACCATACCAAAGTACCTTACCTAAAGAGCCTAGTGGAAAACATTACTAGCACAGTTATAGCCCTCACAGAAACACACCTGAACCCCATGATCATGAGTAGTGAAATTGCAATCAAAGGGTATACCACCCATAGATGTGACAGAGAAGAACGTCTAAATGGTGGTGTCCTGACGTACATCCCTGAAAACATTCAAAGTGAACTGCTCACGGCATACTCAAATGGAGCCTGTGAACTCCTAATCATCATGCTCAGTGTAAATAAAGAAGACATAATACCAGGGATGGGGTCAAATACGTATTTGTATTTGTATTTGTATTTACAAATACACAAAAATGGATATTTGCATTTGTATTTGAGAATTTAAAAAGCTGCATATTTGTATTTGAATTTGTATTTGAGCCTTTTATTTGCCGTATTTGCTTCAAATACAGTCAAATACACTAATGTAATTTAAGTTAAATGTTTTAAATCCATTGTACAGACTACAGACTATATAACTACAAATTGATATGAACAGTAAAAATCAAACATTGAGAAATATGAATTTATTTTCTTTAATTATGCAAAAGTGCAGAAATATCAAGAAGTGTGAAATAATTTTCTCTAATAAAAATAATAAACAAGAGGAATTTGTTACTTTTCTTGCCTTGGTGTGAAAATGAAGTCTACTTTGATAAGAGCCAAAGTATTGCAATGTTAAGTTTTATACAATAAGTACTATACCAGTATTGTCTTACTTGAGGGGTAGCCGAAGTCAAGTAAATATTATCTGTTTATATATTTAGGATGAAATTGGTACGAAATTTGCAAATACAGTAAAAATTGTATTTGCATTTTATTTGTATTTGAAGCTTCATATTTGTATTTATATTTGTATTTGGGGATTTATAAATTCGAATATTTGTATCTGTATTTGAATTTGGCCGTAAAAAAAAAGTGTATTTGTATCTATGTTTGTATTTGGGCAATTGTATTTGACCCCATCCCTGCATAATACTAGTGAATATCTATAGCCCCCCAGATAGCTCCCATCTAGAGCTCACTGAAGTTCTGGAAAAAATCAGGCAATGCCCAGCTATTGTAGACTCAACAAGAGATTTAATCATTACAGGAGACTTTAATCTCCCAAACTGCACCTGGAACCAATATGGTGGTATGAAATCAGGGACAAAAAGGTCCAAATCAAAACACCTGAATGAGTTTATGGAAAAACTACTACTAGTACAGCATGTTCACTGCCCAACAATAAAAAATAACATCCTAGATTTAGTGCTGACAAATAATGCAACTACAATTGACCACATTGTTATAACACCAACTATACACTCCGACCACAATGTCATGCACATATTCACAAACTTGTCTCTCCACAAATGTAAGCAAGACCGATGCCAAATGGACTTGCCATACTCTGACCTAAACCTGCACAAGTCAGACTGGACAACAATAAATAACTGTCTGGGAGAAATAAACTGGGAAGATGAATTAGAAAACCTAGAACCAGAAGAATGCTGGAGTAGAATACAATACCTGCTATCATCAGCATTATACAAGCACACACCAAAGAAAAACGATATTGCAAAGAAGCACCTGACAAAAGAACAAAGATACAGAATGACACTTATGAGAAAGAGAACAAAGCTATCTAAACAACTGACAAAGCAATTAAGTGATACAAGCCGTAGTAACATCCGGAAACAGCTACTGATGTTAGAACTTAAAATAAAGGAGTCAACCAGAAGAGAGAATATTGATAATGAACACAAAGCTATTGGCACTATAAAGGAAAATAGCAAATTCTTCTTTAGCTATGCTAAACGCAAAGCAGTTATCAAAACGAGCATTGGCCCATTGCTTGCTAAAGATGGACTAACTCTCACATTTAATCCACAGGAAATGGCAAACATTCTACAATCTCAATATGCTTTAAGCTGGAGTACCCCTGTAGTAGCTAAGAAAATAAAAACTACAGCATTTTTTGATAGAGAAGAAAATGACCAAGACAGACCATTATTGGAAGATATACAAATAACCACTAGAGATAGTCAACAGGCAATAACAGAGCTACCAGGGAGTTCAGCCCCTGGTCCAGATAGATGGAATTGGAGCCAAGATTCTTAAGGAATGCAAACATACTTTATCTCTGCCTTTGAAAATCTTGTGGAGATCCTCACTAGACATCAGTAGAATACCACCAATCATAGACCCATATCCTTGACTTCCCATATTATCAAAATATTTGATCAGAAAGTCCTGAAAAGCCACACTGTCAATTTTATAGAAAATGAACATCTCTTAGAAGACTTTCAACATGGCTTCAGACAAAAGAGATCCTGCCTTACTGAACTCATAGACCATTGCAATACAATCCTACAATATTTGGGAGAAAACCACAATGTTGATGTCATCTATCTAGACTTTGCAAAAGCTTTTGACAAGGTTGACCATGGTATATTATTCCATAAACTAAAAGAACTCGGTATTTGTGGAAAAATAGGAAAATGGATCCATGCCTTTCTCTCTCTGACAGAAAACAAATAACAATTGTAAATGGAGCAAGATCTATAGAAAGAGAAGTGATTAGAGGAGTAACCTAGGAAGCTCTCTCCTGTCATTCGCGGATGATACCAGAATACTAAGACTAATTACAGAAAAAGAAGACTGAGTAGAGCTACAAAAAGATCTACAAACTATATATGCATGGGCAGATGCAAACAATATGGCCTTCAATGAAGACAAATTTGAACTAATTAAGTATGGACCAAAGAAATACCTGAAAGAACAATTCAACTACACTGGACCCACAGGAAAAGATATTGTACAAACTGATCATATAAGGGATCTAGGGATTATATTATCTGAAGATGCAACATTCAACCGGCACATTGACAAAGTAACCTCATCATGCAAGCAACTAATAGGATATATACTGAAGACATTCAGAACTAGGGACAGTATGACCATGCTTATTCTGTAGAAATCACTTGTTCTTCCACGTATTGATTACTGCTCTCAATTATGGTTTCCACACAAACAGAATGAATTGCCAAAAATTGAGGGCCTACAAAGAACCTTTACCTCATATATTAAACAACCTGATGGGCAACAGGTGAGTAAAAACAAATTAAACTACTGGGAAAGGCTCAGAGACCTTGACCTTTATTCCATAGAGAGGAGGTTTGAGAGATACATCCTAATCTACACCTGGAAAATTCTAGAAGGGCTTTTAGTTGCTCCCAATACTGAACCAATTGTGCCCACCTTGACAAGAACTGGCAGAATGTGTCAAAAACATCACCTCCCGCCAAACAGTCTGAGAAGGATTCAAACCCTTCAATATAATAGTATCTCTAGGCAGGGTTCTTGCCTGTTTAACTCCTTGCCTCGGTACCTTAGAGATATAAGTGCACTTGGACATGTTTTTAGCACTTGGACATGTTTTTAGCCAACATACCCGACCAACCCACAGTGCCAGGGTATTCCTCTGCCAGACCAGCCCCCACAAATTCAGTAGGGGACCAAATCGTATGGCAGGAGCAAGAGAAAAGAAGGGTGGCGACCCCGTCGTGACCCCGCCTCAGGAGGCGCTGAGCGGATTTCGTGGGAGCAGCGCACCCTTGAGGCAGAAACGCTTCAAGGTGTAAATTCAAGGTGTGTGTGTGTATATATATATATATATATATATATATATATATATATATATATATATATATATATATATACAGTATGTATGTTAAACACAGACCGTGCATGGAACAAGGAACTCTTCTGGGAAAATTAAATCCACTATAGTTCGAATAAGTAATGGTAAATGACAAATACCATAGTTTTTCTTTTTCGGGCTTGCATCATGAAAAAGAAAAACTATGGTATTTGTCATTTACCATTACTTATTCGGACTATAGTGGATTTAATTTTCCCAGAAGAGTTCCTTGTTTCATGTACGGTCTGTGTTTAACATATAAGTTTCTCAGGGGACCATTCTGAGTTTGTGTATTATATATATATATATATATATATATATATATATATATATATATATATATATATATATATATATATATATATATATATACGTAATATATATATATATATATATATATTATTATATATATATATATATTATATATATATATATTAAAGGTGGCGCAAAAGTCAGGAACCATTGGCACATTTTATTAAATTATAATAAATGTTCGAATTGGTGGCCTTCCACTTGGAGACACTTTCTGACGCGTTGAATGCATGATGTTTGAACATTCCTTAACGCATTGCTACTGATTTTGGCACACTCAGATGTGATTTTATCCTTCAAAGAACGTATGGTTGTGGGTTGATCAGCATAGATTATCGACTTGAGATGGCCCCACAAGAAAAAGTCAAGAGGCGTGAGGTCTGGAAACCTAGGTGTCCATTCGACGGGCCCTCGCCGTCCGATCCACTTGCTTGGGAATGTTTCATCTAAAGAGCTCCGGACGATGGTTGCGAAATGTGGTGGTGCACCATTCTGCTGAAACCACATCTCCGCCCGTTCTGCCAATAGAATGTCGTCCAGTATGGGCATTAGAAATGTTTGCAGCATATGCAGATATGTTTCACCCGTTACATTGCCGTCGAAAAGGTACGAACCAATTAACTGATCCCCCGAGAGCGCAGCCCATACCATAATTCGTGGATCGAATTGCGCATGTCCTTCCTTCCTCCATCCAGTGGGAGTTCTCATTGGCCCAATAGCGTGCATTATGCCTATTGACACGACCGCCGCGTTGAAATATCGCTTCGTCGCTGAACATGATCCTTCGTTGAAGCTGTCGATGTTGTAGAAACCACTGGCAGAACTTTACACGACGGTCTGTGTCGTCACCGTGCAGTTCCTGAACGAGTTGGACTTTGTAGGGGTGGAAACGATTTGTCGTAAGAATTCGTTGAATGGATCTTCCGGAGACACCCTTTACTGGAATAACTTTCTTAAGGACTTACGTGGGCTGTTTTCGAGGTGATTGAGTACCGTTAGTGATGTTGCTGCATCGGTTGAACTTTTTGGCCGGCCACTACGCGGCCGATCATGAACACTTCCCGTTTCTTTAAAGCGAATGAACAGTTTTTTAACCGATGCCTGAACAACTGGGGGCCTCTCAGGGTGTTTGTCATTTAAAGCAGTAGCAACTGATCGGTGTGTGTTACCAAGCCTCGCACACATTAAAACTATCTCCACCCGTTACCACGCCTTGCACACATTAAAACTATCTCCACCCGTTCATCTATTGTCAATTTCTGTGCCATAGGTTCAACAACAAATCTGAAAAGAACAAAACACATATTAAAACACAAATTATTAAAATGTGCCTTTGGTTCCTGACTTTTGCGCCACCCTGTATATAAGCCCTCTGACCCACACAGATCTCCAGCTACGTAAGATGAAGAGCTCCTCAGGAAAGCAACTCTCTCCTTCACTAAGACAAGTCAATAAATAGAGGCGAGGCCACGAACCTGACCTCCGTGCAATGAAATATCATTAAGCGTAACTCCTGCCAGGCTACCATATATATATATATATATATATATATATATATATATATATATATGGCCGTATAAAAATTTAATTTCCGATAAATCCTTATTTTTCAATAAAATTTCACATTATACGACTGGTTCGGAATTTATATTATGATATATAAGGCCCATCCCCGAATTCCTCTTGATTTATAGAAGTAACTTCTATTCAAACATTTACCAAACATATTCTCTCTCTCTCTCTCCTCTCTCTCTCTCTCTCTCTCTCTCTATATATATATATCTATATCTATATATTATATCTATCTCTATCTCTCTATATATATGCGGATGAGAGCGTGTCTGAGGAGCATAGAGGCATACCTTATGTCAAATAGACGTTTTATTTATATCCACATATATACATACGTGAATTCTTGCCTTATCTGAATTGAAAATAGTGTTCCCCATACGCGAGTTTGCTATATGTGTAAACTATAAAGTGTAAAGTAATAAAAATTAACATATATATATATATATATATATATATATATATATATATATATATATATATATATATATATTCGTATACGTCAGTTTAGTCGTGCGTCAACCAGTCACCGGCATCTTATAAGGAACGTGTCCGAAACACTTTTTGGGTGGACAAGAGCAATTGTACTCTATTCTAATTCAACCTCACTATTTATGTGTGTGTGTGTGTGTGTGTGTGTGTGTGTGTGTGTGTGTCCTAAAGGAATCGCGACAAACTTGAGGATACACGCAGCCCATCGCGAGACGAACTTCGTTATCACGACAGTAGCACTGTTGCGGTGTTTATCTTTATAAATGCTATCTTTTATTATGAAAAAAGTGGTTAGAGAGAGAGAGAGAGAGAGAGAGAGAGAGAGAGAGAGAGAGAGAGAGAGAGAGAGAGAGACCCTAAGATCCACTCTAGGCTAGCCCAAGAAGGAAATAAAGAAGTTTGAAAAGCAATGAAAAAAAGAACGTTGAAAACTTATCCCATGCTTACACTTATAGACGCGTAAAGCTTTCACACGGGAATAGTAGTAATAGTAAAGTATAGATTAGACAAGGCTCTCTTCCTCCTCCGTCAGCCACTGCTGACAGAAAATAATGGTGAAAGAAGATTTATAAGAAAGTAGGAAAAAGTATAATGAAAATAATAGCTTCAGAGTTCATTCACACCATGCGTACACTTATCCCGTGCACTCAGTTACGCATTAGAAGACAGTGGAAAATAAAAGTTAGCGTGAATACTAAACTACTCATCTAATCTACGCCATGGTTTTTTTTAAGGATTTTTTATTTATTTATTATGTACAAGAAGTTATCATTTCGTCGTCGCATCATTTCTGCGTAGCCTGCCAAAGCAACCGTACCGAAGATTTTAACATAACATAACCCGACAGATAAAAGTCCAAAGGGGTTAAGTCGGGTGATCGAAGTGGCGTATCCATCGTTGAAAAACATCAACATGAACGAGATGCACCAAAAGTTTACGTTTACGTAACTACAAAATCAATTCATTTTTCTTTGACGATTTTACCGGGACTGGAGCGAATTATCTTATTATACTACAGACACTTCCAAATTAGGGCTACTTAAGCTGACATGAGAAGTGTAATCTTTCAACAAGACGTCGCACTATGCCGATGCTGTTCGTAATTTTCTGGACATAACCTTTTCTCTAAGGTGGATAAGCCTTGGTGGACCAGTGACAGAGCCATCTCAATCACGTCACTTAACTTCTTTGGATTTTTAACTCTGGGGCTCTGTTAAAACACTTGGGTACTGTTACAAACTCAGAAGCATGACAGAACTTTATCAAAGAAACAAAGGTCACTGGATCTATTCCACAGGATCATCTTGCTAATGTTGTAATGGAGTGCGAGCATCGAATATACATTGCAACGACAAATGATGGTCATCTTGTGAAAGTGTTTTAAACTTGGGCAGTTTGGAAATGTTCTTTTTTTTATGCAGGAATGAGGAGTCAAGGGCGAGCGCCCGCAAAAATGCCGTCCCCCATAGAAGGAGGTAGACGGTCAAGGTCCTTAAAAAAGATGCTATTTTTTAATTTTAAAAAGATTGTGTAGTAAGATGCACGTATGTGTAATGGGGAATAGAGGGAGAAGTGTGTGTGTTTGAGAGTATGCTAGACTACTCACAGGGTAGGTGACACAGAAAATATCAGCCAAAGAGCACAGTGACAGAAGAAACGGGAGTTCCAGTACTTTCTGTCTCTTGCCTTACGTCCCCCTGGAGTATTTCCCTGGTCGACTGGTTTCTACAATCTCCTGATCTATTATGTACCGTAAATCCTGTAAACAGCTATATATATATATATATATATATATATATATATATTATATATATAATATATATTATATATTATATATATATATACAGTATATATATATTAGGTGTTTCACGGCAGTGTGGTTGATGGATGAAGTGGAAGGAAGTTCAATCCACATTGATGCCCCTGTTCCTTTTGCCGAGGAAACTCGTCTGAACAGGTTTCAACTAGATCAGAACACGTTTAGGGGTCCCGAGATTTGACGCTTCAGATTGCTTAGGTATTTCTAATTTCAGCTGTTCTAGTGTTAGTCGACTGCCTTGCTTCCTGACGGAAGGGTGCACTGCTCTGTCCTTCGTGTCAGTTGTCGAGTTTTGTCCTTGTTGTGTCTACCGTTGCGTATAAATTGTACTCTTTTCTAATTCGTATATTTCCTCATTGCAGATAAACATGGCAACTCGAAGCAAGAAAGAGGTTTGGCTCATCGGACACCCGAATAAGGAGATCCTGGGTAGCCGCCTGCCGACGAAGTTGCAAGTCTTGCAAAAGTGCTTCTTCCATCAAAAACAGGAAAACCTAGGACGGAGAAAATGTCTGAACCTCTGTTTGGATGCTGTGATGGTGTTCTGGAAAAGAGCAAGGATCCCTACTATGAGGCGGGACAGCGCCCTTCGGAAAATGGAAGCTCTGCTCCAGCGTTACGACAAGTTGGTGAAAAGCAGGAACAGATCCGAGGAGAGCTGTCGTGTTGCGGAGGACATGTTCAAGGCGGAACTCAAGAACGAAATCCTCGATATTGGTCATTCCAATGCCCTTTCTATGATGACAAACGAGGAAGACAAGCTCTTCTACAAGAGTCAGCAGGAGGACCCAACAGAGAGCAGTATGGGATCGGCAGACATGAAGCTGGCCCAAATGGAGAGTAGGAAAAGGCGTCGAGAGGAACAGCAGGAGGAGAGACGACACCGGGAATTCGAGCGGGCCAAGACGGTTACAGAAGCTGCTACTCTTGAAGACAGCTCCTCGTCCTCGGCGTCGCTATCTGCGAAAGATGATCCCTCCTTGGCAGCCTCCACGTCTGCTTCATTTCCTCCAAGGAAGCGGTCGAGGAACCTCATCACTCAGGATGTGGCTGTCGCGTACGACCGGATGAACATTTCTTATCGTGATGCAGCGATGTCCTACGCCGTCGTCGCGCAATCCTTGGGGCACGATTTGAACGAGGTATCCATCTTCCACAATGTATCGTGCTCGCCAGTCGCTTCGGAAGCAAGCAGCAGAGGCGTATCAAAAGGGAGAATTCTGTCCTGAGGAGCCCTTGGTGTTGCACTGGGACGGGAAAATGCTGCCTGAAATCACAGGTGACGGATCTGTGGACGGATTGCTGTGCTGGTCACCGGAAAGGCCAGGAGAAGCTGCTTGGGAGTTCCGAAAGTTCCAGCTGCACGGAGCGGAGACGGCACGCGTCCTGCATTGATCTTGTGGGGGACACGACCTGTCCGAACGAATCAAGGGGTTATCATTCGACACAACGGCATCGAACACCCGGGATTCACGTGGGAGCCTGCGTCAAGATTGAGGAGGGTCTCGGAAGCAAACTTCTTTACCTAGCATGCAGGCACCATATGTACGAAATCGTCCTGGCCCAAGTCTTCCGGTCTTCGATGGGCCCCACCTCTGGGCCCGAGACTGGGATCTTCAAAGATTCCAAGAGCAGTGGGGTTTCATCGACCGATCTCTTATCACCACTGCTATTGATTCAGATAGCTGCAGCATCGCTGGACCTCTTCAGGGTCTCAGGACGAACTGTCCTTGTCGAGAGGGAAGCTCTGGCTTCTGGTCAGCCGCGGGATGACTACCAAGAACTTCTTCAACTGGTTTATCCTCTTTCTCGGGGAAGAGACTGTCGCCAATGTGCCACTGCGGAAGCCAGAGCATACCACCATGCGCGGTGGATGGCGAAGCCATTTACGGATTGAAGCTGTACCTCCTCAGGACCAGTTCAGGATGACCGGGCGGGAGCTGAAAGGAGTCACAGAAATCTGCCTGTTCGTCGCCCTGGCCTACGCAAAGGCTTGGAGTCGTGCGACGAGAGCAGAGCAGGCCCCACGTGTGGATCTGGAGTTCTTGCTGGACCTGGAATACTGCAGGAAGATGCCGTGATCGTCGACGTCGCCAAGCAAGCGCAAGCGGCCATGAAACGACACCTCTGGTACTTCTCCGAGACGCTGGTCGGCTTGGCATTCTTCGATCAAGGGGTTCCTCAGGAAGAGAAACAAAGGATGCGAGAGAACCTCGCCAAGCCGGCATCGAGGAAGCGTTGAAGCGTCTGGAGGGAAGACCGTCCTCGGCTCCTTCAAAGGAAAGAAGATTTCGGATTTCGTTACCTCGAGAACGAAGGATCTCTTCACCGCCTCGGGATCAACGGCGCCTTCGTCGAAAATCCCGCTTCGTCTTGAGAAAGCGACCCACACTACCAAGCAGGCCTAGCTAGGGTCCGCGTCCTGGCTGTGGTGAACGACTCGGCTGAACGGGGGATCGCTCTCATCGAGAAATTCAATACTGCCCTAACAACGAAGGAAGAAGACAAACAGTACTGCTGAAAGCAGTTTTCCAAGAACAGGAAGATTTTCCGAAGAAGCAGAAGGGGGAAAGATGAAAGAAGTGATGAGTCCTGTGCTCTCTGACGTAAGGCGTGATTTTCTCGGGACCCCTTATTGTTGTCGAAGAGTCTCATTTTTGCCAGGAGTGATAAAAATGTAAACGAACACGGCATCTATGTGGATTAAAATATAATGTGGTTTCTCATTTATGAAACACCCTAATATACAGTGTGTATATATATATAGAGAGAGAGAGAGAGAGAGAGAGAGAGAGAATATATACGGTGTATATATAACCTTTGGTATAACCTTTGGTTAACCTTCCGCCCGAATTGTTCATTCTGACGAAGGTCAAGCTTTTCACTCCACCTTATACTACAGTTTAACGTGGAATCCGAACCACGCCCACCAGCAGCCCAGCGTCTTAACCACTAGGCCACCCAGGGTACCCACTTATCTACCAACCACTTTCTTTATTGTGTGGAAGGATGAACGGCTGGATTTTGCTAGATTTTGCTGCGCGCTGGCTGCCGTCACCGGGTTCGATCCGGGGCCGATGGATTCGTAGTCAGCGACGCTAACCACTACACACCGAGGCGCATATATATATATATATATAATTATATATATATATATATATATATATATATTATATATATATATATATATATATATATATATATATATATATATATATACAGGGTGTCCGAGAATTATCTGTACAATTTTTGGCTGTTATTAAAATCAACCATGAAGTGTAGAAATTCCAGTGTTGTCCCATTTTACAGAGAATCTCATTAAGTTTTTTTCTGATACCAAGTTTTGACAAGTTTTTTAGAAATTCCAGTGTGTCCGAACATTATCTGTACAATTTCATCTTTAATAAAATTCTTGATAACACGTAAAATTCTTAAAACAAGATTATTTAGAATCTGTATTTTCAAAAGTTTCTTTTTATTAAATAACGTTGTTACAACATTCGATATGTGCACCATTAGTGATTCGCAAAACATCCAATCGATACTCCAAATGTTGCCATGTACGCTGCAGCATATCCACATCAATTCGCTCAATAGCAGCTGTGATTCTTGCTTTAAATCATCAATGTCTGTCACCCGCGTACATTTCTAAAAACTTGTCAAAACGTGGGATCAGAAAAAACTTAATGAGATTCTCTGTAAAATGGGACAACACTGGAATTTCTACACTTCAGGGTTGACTTTTAATAACAGCCAAAAATTGTACAGATAATTCTCGGACACCCGGTATATATATATATATATATATATATTATATATATATATTATTTCACGAAAGTAACACGTGAAAAATATTTAAAATATTTATGATGAAAACCACGAAGAAAAGGAAACACAGAATGGCTCAAGCGCTTTCGTCTAATGACGAAGTGTGAGTGTTCCTGAGGATGTCATTAGACGAAAGCGCTTGAGCACCATTCTGTTTCCTTTCCTTCGTGGTTTTTTCATCATATATATATATATATATATTTGGATCAATAAAAAACTGACCAATTATTTTTGCATCATTATTTCTCGGACACCCTGTATCTTCAACAGTAAAAGTTAATACGATCCTAAGATACGTCAAAAGTAGGTGGTTTTTTTTTTACATTACTTGCTCACTTTTAGGTTTATATTTTAAATAAAATTACTTTTGAGCAAATTTAAAAAAAATATATATATATATATATATTCTCTTCCAAATCCGACCCCTTAGTTTCCGAAACCTATAAATTAAAAGTGCCCCAAAAAGTGAGTAGATTTTTTTGAAAAATATTTAATCAGCTTTTACGAAATTAAATAAAAAAAAAAAAGTCGTAAAATCTCTTAACGAATTTTTAATCTTTAATCTAATAAAAATTAATTCACCAAATTTTAAGAAAAAGGCGAATCATATAGATACATATAGATACAGGGTGTTTCTAAAATTATCTAGTAAACTATTATGTCTGTCGATCAGTAGTCGGACGTTGTGAACAATGTGTTTAAGTTGATGAGAGACACTTTGAACATCTAAACTAAACAATTATTGTTGCCCTATTTGAAATAAAAGGGTTAAATATTGCATAATTTTTGTTTACTAGGTAATTTTAGAACACCCTGTATAAATAGCGTCCCAAAAGTCCTGTCCCATAATGTACATGATATTATTAGCTTTGGGACAGGACTTCTTCTCCTCTCTCTCTCTCTCTCTCTCTCTCTCTCTCTCTCTCTCTTCTCTCTCTCTCTCTCTCTCTCTCTCTCTCTCTCTCTCTCTCTCTCTATAATATATATATATATATAATAATATATATATTTTTTTTTCCTTACTTATAGTTTTCATGATTTATTGGCCATATGCCATTAATATTCTTCTCTACAACTTTTCGCAACAATCCAAAAGGTGACTCCACTTATTTACGTCTTTACGAAAAGGCACCTCAGTTTTATGATGAAACTGAAATCCTTTTATGAAAGGAAGCTGAAAATACAATGCCGTCGTAGTGTAATACAGCACAAACTGAATGACGGCAATCTGTCCCTCGTGAACAAAATTAAAACAATAAATGATAGGCGGTTAAAGTTTTATGGAAATGAAGATATAAATAATGGACAGTTTCATCCTCTGTCCGTGCCAACTTTGTCCATAAAATGAAGATACGCCAAACAAATTATATACACACACAATAGAGATAAAATATGTACATTTTTTGCTTACTTTAAGCTATGGAGTTTTCTCATTATGTCTTTGTATACTGTGCGTGATACAGTTCTCTCGACGTGACACTTAACGTTAGATCTAACGTGGGTTAGATTACCTAAGGTTAGGTTTGATTAGACCTAGTTCGGTTGTTTGTACGAGTTTGGTTAGGTTAGGTTAGGCCTCGTTAGGTTTGATGAAGTTGGTTTATTTGAGTGTCGATACAATGTCCCGTCAAATAGATACCCATAATATCCTATACAGAATCTCTTATCTACTCGAAAAATTATTTACTGTTTCGAGTGGTGATAGTATCAGCTGGAACTGTCATTCTCGCATGTTGGTATCAATCTTCTTAAAATCATTAAAATACTTAATTGCACAATACCAAACCAAATTATTAAAAGTAGAATTCCCAAAACCTTTAATGGCTTTCATAGGGGTTTAAACAATTTAGCTCTCTCTCTCTCTCTCTCTCTCTCTCTCTCTTAATCCCTTCCGTTAGGCATATGGGCTACAATCGACGGTTACCCGCCCTGAACTTGTTTTCGCTGGAAACTTGGAGGCCGCGCGGTCAACTGATCGAGGTTTTCAAGCTCTTACGCGAGTTCAACGATGTCGATTTTAGAAGCATGTTTAGTTTAAATGATAACCCAACTCGCAACAATGGTTGGAAATTGGATTTGAAGTGGTTTAGGACTAGTGTGTGTTGGAATTACTTTACGTATAAGATCTGTGACACGTGGAACAGGTTACCTTCAGAAGTTGTGAACAGTTCCTCTGTGGATCAGTTCAAGAAAAGGTTAGACCAAATCTTGCACACTATTTGAGGGTGTGAAAATTTTCCCTGGCACTGTTGCCATTGGTACCTCCTCGGTATGGGCCGCAAGGCCTTTTGAGGTGCTTCTTTTCCTTGTAACTCTCTCTCTCTCTCTCTCTTGTATTGTATGAATCAACTCGTATTACAAACATCAAATACAAAACAAAGACATTATCTCGCATCGAATTTGATGGGAAAAAAATATAATAGCATTTTTTTTTTTTTGAAAAGCAAAAGTTCTTGAATATTCGTTGTAACTTCGAAAAGATATGGAAAATGATTTCGCTAAATCCAGATGTTTTTACTGATATTTCGTTATCTTAATAAAATATGTTACAGTACATTACTTTATGGCGATAAGACATCAGAAAAATTCTTAGATCGATCGTATTACAACAATATCTTACATTTAAAACTATATATATATATATATATATATATATATATATATATATATATATATATATATATATATATATATATATATATGAGAACTACAGCAGACATTCAGTATTTTATGGACGGTACATTTTATCGTTCATTTTCCTAAGGATTATATTTGCTTACGTTCATTTAAGTTAGGTTACGTTAAGTTAAATTAGATTAGATTAGACGAAGTTCGGTTAAATTAGGGTACCATAACAGAATTGGCGATGAAATCTACTGTCGACAAAGTTAGCATATATGTATAAGTTGAGAGAGAGTTACAAGGAGTTACAAGGAAAAGAAGTACCTCAAAAGGCCTTGCGGCTCATACCGAGGAGTACCAATGGCAACGGGTACCACGGAAAAATTCATATACCCTCAAATAGTGTGCAAGATTCGGTCTAGCCTTTTCTTGAACAGATCCACAGAAGAACTATTCACAACTTCTGAAGGTAACCTGTTCCACGTGTCACAGATCTTATACGTAAAGTAATTCCCACACACACTACTGCTAAACCATTTCAAATCCAACTTCCAACCATTGTTGCGAGTTGGGTTATCATTTAAACTAAACATGCTTCTAAAATCGACATCGTTGAACCCACGTAGGAGCTCGAAAACCTCGATGAGTTGACCGCGCAGCCTCCGAGTTTCCAGCGAAAACAAATTCAGGGAGTGTAAGCGTCGATTGTAGCCCATATGCCTAACGGAAGGGATTAACTTTGTGGCCTTCGCCTGGACTCTCTCCAGCCTGTCAATATCTTTCCTGAGGGTGGGCGACCAGAACTGCACAGCATACTCCAGGTGCAGTCGAATTAGAGAATTGTATAGAGAGAGCACAATCTCCTTGTTCCGAAATCGAAAGTGCCTCCTTATATAACCCAACAGCTTCTGGGCTTTTTTTTCCACCACTACACAATGTTTAGTAAACTTAAGGTCGCTGCTAATTAACACACCCAAGTCCTTTTCCAAACAAGTGGACTCGATATTACTCCCCAACATCGAGTAGTCCGACTTGGGATTGGCGTAGCCAATGTGCATGACCTTGCATTTACCCAAGTTAAATGGCATTTGTCATTTTTCCGACCACTCTCCAATCCAACGCAGCTGCTCGATCGCCTCGGGCGTCCCAACATTGGCCCCAAGCTTGGTGTCATCAGCGAATTTGGCGATCCTACTGACGATGCCAGCGTCGATATCATTTATGTAAATGATAAACAACAGTGGCCCCAAAACGGAACCCTGAGGAACCCCGCTAGTGATCAAGGACCAACCCGAGCTAGTTCCTTTAATTACAACCTTCTGCCGCCTATTCTTCAGCCAGTTTACAATCCACCTACATACTTCCCCACCGATACCCAGCGCGCGGACTTTGCCCATTAGCCGGCGGTGAGATACCTTATCAAAGGCTTTCTGAAGGTCGAGATAATGTATTTCAATCGCCCTACATTTATCATACTCACTCCACATGACGTGGAAAAACTCGAGCAGGTTGGTGAGACACGACCTATGCTGTCTAATCCCATGTTGGGAGTCCCCAAGCAGCTTGTAGGAACCCAAATAGTCAACGATCCTATCGGCTATTATCCCCTCTAATAATTATTTACCTACAACCGAAGTGAGACTAATGGGACGATAGTTCCCTGGACTTTCGTGATCCCCTTTCTTAAAGATAGGGGTCACATTGGCTTCCCTCCAGTCACCAGGCACGTCTCCAATGATTTGTTGAAGACTGTAGTCAGATGGGGAGCCACCTGGTCGCGCACTTCCCGCAAGACTCTGGGGAAGAACTCGTCTAGCCTAGGAGCCTTAAATGCGCTGTTTGGCTATTCTATCGGCAACGACTGTCGCGGCACACCGAATACTATCCAGGAGAGCCCCTTTGTGCCTGACGCCTGGCTCGGGGATGACACGGGTGTCCTCCCTGGTGAACACTCCTGCAAAGTACTTATTCAGCACATTAGCGATGCCCGCGTTGGATGTCCACAGCACGCCGCTGGGGTCCTTTAACGGGCCTATCCTGCTTCTAATGGGCTTTCTACTATTAACATAACTGAAGAACTCCTTAGGGTTCCCCTTGCAGAGGCTTGCCACCCGGAGTTCTTCGTTACGTTTCGCTACATAACTTTCGCCTTCACTTCCCTTCACAGGCGGACATACGCCTGTGTTCTCATGGGAACGATTGGCCTTCGCCCTCCTATACGCAGCTTTCGTCTTTCGGATAGCCGAAGCGATGTCACGACTGAACCACTTAGGCTGCGTTGAAGCAGGGGTGACCGGTTTTGAGGGTATGGCAGCAAACTGCACCACCATAAACTGGTCCCGGAATACACTCCACACTCCTTCAACATCCCCGCCGACCTCTAACCCCATCTCACCTACGCTATCCCGGTGGCCAACAAAGTCTGCCCGCCGTAGATCGAGCTTACTGCCTCTCGGGTTTCTACGCTTCACCCGAGGGACGCACACACGGAACCTAATCAGACCGTGATCACTCCCGCCTAACGATTCGTCAACGGTGAGGCCAGTGACGAGGTTGTCTTCGGTCGTGAATACTAAATCTAGGACGCTTTCGCCTCGTGTAGGCCCATTGACCCACTGAGTCAGGAAGTTCTTATCAGCAAAGTCAAGTCAAATAGCCTCCTCCCTTTGGCATCAGCTGTCCTGTCTTCCCACTTTATGCCGCGACAGTTGAAGTCTCCTAAAACTACACACACCCTGTCCCCTAGTAGGCTACGGAGTTCGGTGTGCAGGGCTGTATCCTCCTCGAGGAGGAGATGCGGAGGTCTGTACATCAAGATTAACCTATAGTTCGTCCCTCCCACGCTCAGATCGACGCCAAGCAGCTCTCGTTCCGATCGGAACTGGCAGTCAACCGGACTCAATGTGTCCCTGACATATACGAGAGAGAGAGAGAGAGAGAGTTATAAGGAGTTACAAGGAAAAGAATACCTCAAAAGGCCTTGCGGCCCATACCAAGGAGGTACCAATGGCAACGGGTGCCACGGAAAATTTTCTACACCCACAAATAGTGTGCAAGATTTGGTCTAACCTTTTCTTGAAGTGATCCGCAGAGGAACTGTTCACAACTTCTGAAGGTATCCTGTTCCACGTGTCACAGATCTTATACGTAAAGTAATTCCCACACACACTAGTCCTAAACCGTTCCAAATCCAACTTCCAAACATTGTTGCGAGTTGGGTTATCATTTAAACTAAACATGCTTCTAAAATCGACATCACTGAACCCGAGTCGCGTTAGCGTCGATTGTAGCCCATATGCCTAACGGAAGGGCTTAACTCTGTGGCATTCTTCAGCCAGTTTTCAATCCAACCTACCTACTTCCCCACCAATACCCAGCGCGCGCACTTTCGCCATTAGCCGGCGGTGAGGTACCTTATCAAAGGCCTTCTCATCAATCGCCCTACTCTTATCATACTCACTTAACATGACGTGGAAAAACTCGAACAAGTTCGTGAGACACGACCTATGCCATTTAAACCCATGTTGGGAGTCCCCAAGCAGCTTGTAGGAATCCAGATGGTCAACAATCCTATCCGCTATTATCCCCTTTAATTATTTACCTGCAACAACTGAAGTGAAATGGTGTTATTTATGGTTCTAGGACAGTTCATACCAGGACAACTTATACCCAGACAACTCATACCGGGACAATCATACCTAGGACAACTCATACATAGGACCAGAAAAAAAAATGAAAAATTAATGAAAACATTTATTTGTAAAATTAAAAATTAAATTTAAACATTTAGAATTCATGCAAGTTATTAATGAAAACATTTTGAAATGAAAACATTTATTTTTAAAATTAATGAAAACATTTATTTTGTAAAATTAAAAATTAAATTTAAACATTTAAAATTCATGCAAGTTATATATATATATAATATATATATATATATATATATATATATATGCCCAGTTAGGTTCATTGAATGCCCGGTTAGGTCAACTGAATACCCGGTTGGGTTCATTGAATGCCCAGTTAGGTCAACTGTACGCCCTTGACGATTGGTTAGGTTTAGTCGTGATATTTTCGTTAAAACTAACGAAAATATCAGACTAAACCTAACCAATCGTCAAGGGCGTACAGTTGACCTAACCGGGCATTCAAATTTTATCCTATGTAAATAATGGTTCTCTATTTATTATATGTTTGCAATAAATAATAAATTTGTTGTTATTGTTTTCTTATCTTATTTTGGTTAATTTGCAGAGTTTAAACTTTCGGGGTGGATATACAGGGGTTAGCCAAAATAATATGAACACCCGCCGATTTCACCGGTTATCTTTACGGACTGCTCAGACACAAAGTAAACGGTCAAATGACTGGCAAACCTATTTAAATGCGTAACAGAGAGTGTATACGTCATGTTATAACCCTCACGTTGTTTTTACAGATCTGAGTGAATTATGAATTAGCAGTTATGAAAGACCTGTCAGACTTCCAAAGAGGGCAAATTGTCGGAGCGCGGATGGCTGGTGCATCGGTGACGAAAACCGCTCAGATGTTCAATGTGTCCAGAGGAACTGTCTCTATGGTCATGTCTGCATACCAAACCAAAACCATAGAAAGACAAGCACCGACAAATGCAATAGTGGACGCAAGAAGAAGCTGTGTGATCGAGACCGCTGGGTGCTAAAGCGCATTGTGACAAAGAACCATAAGACCACAGCTCCAAAAGTGACTGCAGAGCTTAACCAGCATCTTGCAAGCCCGGTATCGACCAGAACTGTACGTCGCGAGCTCCATGGAGCTGGATACCATGGGAGGGCTGCAATTGCCAAACCCTTCCTTTCGCACATCAACATTGAGCGGCGCAGAAAATGGTGTAATGACCATAAGAATTGGTCAATGGACGGTGGAAGAATGTAGTCTACTCCAACGAATCCTCCTTTACGCTATTTCCATGTTCCGGTCGAGTTTACGTCTGGAGACAGCCTAAAGATGCTTATGACCCCGACTGCCTGACCCCAACCGTTAAGCATGGAGGCGGATCTGTGATGGTTTGGGCAGCAATATCGTGGAATACTCTTGGCCCAGCTGTAGTACTGCATGGTAGGGTTAACGCCCAGGTCTATCTGTCAATATTGGCTGACCAGGTCCATCCCATGGTCCAAACGCTGTTTCCCAATGGCGGCGCCGTCTTCCAGGATGATAATGCACCAATCCACACCGCTGGGGTCGTTAAAAACTGGTTTGAAGAGCATGTTAGTGAAGTAGAACGCTTGGATTGGCCTCCACAATCCCCGGATCTTAACATTATCGAGCATCTGGTGTCAGTTGGAGCAGCAGGTCAGAAGCCGATTCCCACCGCCGGCGTCTTTGGAGGAACTGGAGCAGGGTTTGCTCGAAGAATGGCTCAGGATTCCTCTAGCCACTGTCCAAAAGCTGTATGAATCAATTCCCCGACGCATTGCAGCTGTTATTGCCGCTAAAGGAGGACCAACTCCATATTAAGAATACAAACCGCCATTTATCAAGGTGTTCATATTATTTTGTCCAACCCCTGTAGGTGAAAAGATCAACATTGGGGTGGTAATTGTTGAAGAGAGTATGAGTTGTCCTAGGTATGAGTTGTCCGGGTCTGAGTTGTCCGGTATAAGTTGTCCGGGTATGTGTTGTCCTGGTATGAGCTGTCCGGTCACGGTTATTTATAGAGGTCCCAAAGCTTCTCTTCCACGCATGAGGTAGCAGAGAGAGAGAGAATGGGAAGCCTCAAAGACCTTTCGGTCCACTCGGGGAGGTCCTGCTACCAAACTGTTCATTTTTAACTATTCAAGAAGTGGTAGAAAAATGGATAGAAAAGCATAAGGCTCTCTCCCCACCCTGCTCCCTCCCCGCCAGAGGCAGGTACAGAAAAAGATTGAAGAAAATACCTTGACCCCCGGAAAAGTAGCCAAGGAAACTTTACGGGAAAGAAAAATATAAGCTATCTCTACAATTATGCTATGCGCACTTAGAGATCGTACACTAGATAGTACCATTGTATAAACTAACCAATAATATACTTGTGTCGATCGTATATCAACCACTTGGTATCATTACAAAACCCCCGAACATGTGGTTTCGACTTTATACAAGATATTTGCAGCTCCATTTACCGAGGTATCGATCCAACAAAACCCCAATGGCCCACTCTAGGTTAGCCTCAAAAGGATTAATAGAGAGGCAACGGTAAAACTCTCCATTTCTACACCCATGTACGCGCAAAGTCATCACGCCGGCACAGTAACGAAATGCTTCTACAGGAAAGGAGTTGAAACCGAGAACAGAAATCAGATTTTCCACACCATGTCCTCACCCGTCACTTGCATCCAACCACCCAAGAGAAAGAAGAGAAAAAAAGAAAGCGTGATAGCAGAAACACAAATCTACCTCACCTAATCCACGCCATGCAGTTTTTTGTTCATTATATTAGGTATTTCTACAAAATATTTATCTACTCTACTCTTAAACATTTTAAGCAAGTGTGTGTGTGTGTGTGTGTGTGTGTTTTCTCTGATTAGATGTCTGTCATGTGTATATCTGCCAACTCTTTGAATGTCGCCGTTTCAGCTTGGGTCTCCCGCCGTGAAGGGTGTTTATGCGGCAAGTGATATATCGAGTCTTTCATACTTCGCGGTGTTGTGCCACCAGAAAAGTAGAGAAAATCTCTTTCAGGCGGGGAATATCAATGGGAGGGCCTTGTAACTATCCCTGTGTACTTGTCCCTTATGGAGATTGAAAGTGTTTCGTGGGTGATCATCCGTTTGTTGTACGGCGAATTCATTTGAGAGAGAGAGAGAGAGAGAGAGAGAGAGAGAGAGATTATGTATTCTACATTTTCTTTCGTATCTAACTTCTCAATTACTCTGAAAATTATTCTCCATTATACACACACACACACACACCTTTCTCCATTATCCCGAAAATGTTCCCGAAATACAGATAATAACGAATGAATTCGTCATTTGTTAAAACCGTATAATGTCACTGGAAGGCTAAAACCGAGCATGAAACCATTTTAAAATGAATGAATGACGAGGGAGAGCGAACATAATGACGACGGTAAAATGACAACGTTGTACCACGCATGGAACAAGTCAGTAAAATATAATCAATTTCGAATTATACCCTAAATTCTCTTGTTTTCGGAATGATAATTCGATACCTGAAAAAAAGATTTTCTATATCATAATGAT